>CAKXYY010000011.1:0-480729 GCA_935541525.1 Dujonia railenensis | reverse complement strand
TTTTTTTTATTTTTTTTTTTTTTTTTTTTTTTTTTTTTTCTTTTTTTTTTTTTTTTTTTTTTTTTTTTTTTTTTTTTCAGTACGATTTTACATTGGTGATATCAATTCACCTACATCAAACCATACGCTACCTCCTTATCATGTCTGCACCTCCATTTGTAAACCCGTATAACCTTCGAACTGTAGCCGAGTCAGACGCCAAATCGTGTTATGTCTGCTATAAACCAAGCAATAAGGTCCTCATTTCTGATAATAAGGTAGACTTCTTCTACATTTGTCCGTCACATTTGAAAGATCCAAGTTTTGCCACACCCATTCATTCAGATGATTATCAGGATTTAGTAAAGCAAAAAGCTAACTTGGTGATAAAAATCGCGGAAATTGAAGCAGAATTGAAGAATTTGGGCTACAATTGGGATTTTGTAAGTAAAATTCCCGGATTCTCAAAAAAGGCCGAGAAACCTGGTGAAGGAGAGGCTAAGAGCGAATCGGAGTTACCTAAGATTCCTACTAAAACATCCAAATCCCTCAATGAAGACTTAACGAAGGCCAAATCTTCAATGGATGAAATGTCTGAAAGTATACTGAAATTCTCATTCAAACAGTACAACTTAGATAAAGACATATACAGGAATCGTGTACGAGCATACCTTCAGGTGAAAGCTAACCAAAAAAGACAACAAGAATTACAGAAACCGGGCTTCTTCCCCAGTGCTCCAACACATGATATACAGTAGTACTTGTGACATTTATATATATACCTAATGCATCTTTTTTTTAATATATATATATTAACTTATCAAGTAGTATTAACAACCTTCTCATCAAACCAATTCTCCCAAGGGCTAATCTTATTCTTAAGTACAGACCCACTGTAAAAGTCCATGTTACCTTCCAACATTTCAAATTTGAACTCTTGCTTGGATGATACCACAGAAGACCAAAAGTCTCTAGTGTCACCGAAACTTGCCACACCTTCTTCTACATCATCGTCATCGTCGCCTTGATCGATTCCCGATCCGCCAACTCTACTCTTTTCGCTGAGTTCTTGCTTTATCAACTTTGAGATCTCCAGTTCCAAAATTTCTTGAATCTTGAAAACCGGTCTACTGTTAAAAAGGTCATTCTTGTTAACAGCAAATAGGAAGTCGATACCATTGGTTAATCTCTCTGTTAATGGGAAGAGTTTGAAAAGGTTCTTTGCAATTTCCACAAGTTCGCTGCTAGAATCGATAACGTATACCACACCCTTTATCTTACGTAAAGTGACTTCTTCGAGCATTAACTTGGAAAGTAACTGAGAGTATTTTAAATGACCAGGGAAATCAATCAATTGAAATGGCTTCCCAATGGAGGGACTAGAAAACGGTAAGTTTACCTCACCAAAGTTTGGCTCAATAGATGAGACTGTAGGCGATATCTTGCTGCTACCACTACCACTATCTTCATCATCAAGCTTATTCACTAATCGGAAATAGAGGGCTGTCTTTCCAGCATTGTTTGGCCCCAAGATCATAAATGTTGGTCTATTATGCTTAGACTTTACACCTATCTTACCGAAAGTGGTCGATTGGAAGTATGAAACACCCAATGTTATTAACAACCCTAATAAAAGGGTCAACAAAGTAATCTGAACACCATCCATACTATAAATTTGCTTGAGTATCTGTCTAAAGCAACATCAATAGGCTAGTTGAATGATTTTTTTTTTTTTTTGGTTCCATCCATGTCCAGCTGATGCTAGGTTGTATGCAGGACGATGGCTGCAAAAAGGACTGGGGGTTAGCCTATGGAAAGTGTCCAACTTAGTACAAGAATTCAATTCCATTACGTTCTATATATTAGTTACTATATAATTGAGGTCGTTATCTAATCTTTGTCTTATTTATTAGTATGGTAATTTTATTAATACTTCGCATTCCTTTAATTCTCAAAAACAGCGGCTCTCGAGTAATCTCTTGATCTTTGTATCAACAATTGATCGGCGATGACCAAGGCAGTCATTGATTCAACGATTGGAACAGCTCTTGGGGTGACTGATGGATCATGTCTACCTCTGGCAGCTAATACACCGTCCTTACCCTCGTAGGTTGAAGTACTTTGTTCTTGACTAATGGTAGCAGCAGACTTAAAAGCAACAGAGAAGTAGATGTTTTCACCATTGGAAATACCTCCTTGAATTCCACCAGAGTTATTGGTCTTGGTTCTGAGTTTACCAGGTTGTGAAGGGTCCAGTACGAAGGCATCATTGTGCTTGGAACCAGGGATTTGAGTTCCGAGGAATCCTGAACCGAATTCGAAACCTTTAGTTGCTGGGAGTGAAAGCATAGCATGTGCCAAGGTGGCTTCTAACTTGTCAAAACATGGTTCCCCCAATCCAATTGGACAGTTTCTGATGACACAGGTGACAACACCTCCAATGGAATCGTTGGAGTCACGGTAATGCTCAATAACCTTAACCATTGACTCCCTAATGTTGGCGTCAGGACATCTGATAGGACCAGTTGCGTCGACTTCTTCCCTGGTTATAGTGTTTAAGATGTTCTGGAAAGTCTCATTTTGTGGGTTTCTATCCATGGCGATTTCACCGATTGAGCTGACAAAGGCAACGATTTCAACGTTAGCAGCCAATTTTAAGAACTTTTCAGCGACGGCACCAGCAGCAACTCTACCGATGGTTTCTCTGGCGGAAGATCTACCTCCTCCAGAAGTGGACTTGGCACCGTACTTTTGGATGTAGGTGTAGTCGGCGTGAGATGGTCTTGGGTATAAATCGGTTTCTGAGTAATCGTGGGGTCTGTGATCTTCGTTGGCAACAAGCATACCGATAGGAGAGCCCAAAGTTAACCCGTTTTCAGTTCCCGATTGGATGTGGACTCTGTCCTTTTCGTTTCTTGGAGTGGATAACTTTGATTGGCCTGGTCTTCTTCTGGTAAGCTGTGGTTGGATGTCATCCTCAGTCAACTTCATTCCAGGTGGAACACCGTCGACGATACAACCGACAGATTTACAGTGTGATTCACCATAAGTGGTGACTTTGAAGAGCTTACCGTAAGTGGACATAATGAAGAGAAATAATCAAAGATATCTACTATCTAAAGTGATTTCGTTCGGACTACACCAGTAACTTGGAGTTTTCCTCTTACTCATTTGTATGGTAGTGAATTTTTCACCAGAGTGACACAAAAAGAAAAAAATTGAAATGAGTCAATTTGATGTGTGGTCACGTGAGATGTGAAGAGGTCTACGGTGAACAGTGGAGAGAGAGCAAGAAGAGGAACAGTGGGTGAGAGCAGCGCAGGAGGTAGACGAACAGTGGGAAGTGGATGGGAAGGAGTGCTACTTCCTGGATGTTGTATAGGGGTGAATCAAGAAAAGCAAGCAGACCGAACAATGGATGAAATAGTAAAAAGAAAATATACCAAAAAAAAAAGAAATGTTTAGCCTTTGTCTTCATATCAATTTGCTCTAGGGTACACCAAACGGTCCCACTATAGAGCCAAATCCGGAGTGGAAAATACGGAGCAGTTATCTGTCAGCTGTTGTCTCCCCTTCGACTGTGCCATAGTACCTAAGATCCCCATTCATTTCCTTTTCTCTCCACTCTTCACTCTTCACTCTCCACTCCGACTACAGCTGCTCGCGCCCTCCCCCTCCCCATCCTCGCACTCGCATCATCAGTCTCAACAGCCCAAGCTCTGCCTGCGCATTGCACCATGCGAAGTCCATCCTGCTAGCCATATCGTTTCTCTTTTCGGCACTTTTGTAAACACAGTGCGGAACATCGAACTATTATGTAAACATTTGGATCTGTTTCAGAAGCATAAACTGAACTAGATGGTAATAATAATAAATCACACTGGAAGTGACAGAAAGAATCCCCGACAGTCCAGAAAATAGATTTTGCCAGGGTAGATGCAGCGAGAAGTAAATTTGATTTTACATTGAACAAAATTCCATACCACACACATTCTGTTAGTTCACTTGATACAATATTATCTATTAAAACAACCTTCTATTTTTTCCTTCTATTTCACTAGGGTTCCGCTACGCATTCCGGCAGAAGCATTCCATTGAACTACATCGGCAATTACTTGACAAAGGCTGCGAAAAAGAATAAACCAAGCTAAGGTATGAGAATAATACAGTTGGCTTACGCCATCGGAACAGCACAAGCGATATGGAATACATTGTATGCCTTCGAATCGGGAAAGGCATACCTTCATCTCAGTAATAATGATATAATACAACTAAACTTTACGTTGACAGGGAAAGACTTACTGTTGGTGAATGACCAACAAATAGAAACGCTAACTACATCGCCGTCTGGCTCGTCTGTGTTTCTATTCAATGAGAATCTTTATGCTTTTAACGCAAATGAGGAGGACTATGATAACGAAGTTTTGGACCTTTGCGGAGGTGGTTCCTTGAGTCTATCTCAGTATGTCTCGGAATCAAACTCCTGGGAGGAGATATCGCTAAACTTCAGCTCTATTGAAGACTCTTCATATTATCAATATGCATCTTATTTAACTCCCATGCTCTCCGGCGCAACTGAAATGTATATTTATGGAGGGTTATGCAATGGCACTAGGGAAGTGTCTAACAGGCTATTGTCATTTAACCCAGAAACAGGTGTTTTTGCTAATATATCTACTTCGACGAAGCCTTCACAATTCTACGGGGCTGCCAACATAAACCCCGATCCACAATCTCAGTTGGTGATAGGTGGTCAGGGTGAAGCCGATAACAGCTGGTTAAGTATGTTCCAGTTGGCTACGTGGGGGTTCTCCACTGGTTGGTCATTCGAAAAGGTAGCTCAGAGTAGCTCATCGAGCGGCACCGACACCATAAACTCTAGGAAACAGGCATTGGCTCTCCCTATATTTCTGCAGCTTGCAAATACTTCTGTAGCAACCATAGCAGACTATTTTGGAACAACTGCCGTTTTATTGTTAGGAGGAGAATCTTCTCTGACTAAAAGCCTGCTGTTTATATCAAAATTAGATACTGACTCAAATTCCTGGACTTGGACCAATGTTAATTCAACTTTCACTTCAGAAAATGTTCTAGGAGCTGCAACCATTTTCAATACCTTGATCGTTGTAAACGGTACTGCAGGAGCAGACGGAAATGGCCAGTATACTGTAAACTTATACGATACTGATAGCCTTGAGTTAGTGAAAAGCTTGAAGGAGAATACACAGTCTAGCGCAAGTAGTGCTTCAACTTCTACCTCTACTAGCAGCAGCAGTAGCAGTAGTGGTACATCGACCCTGACTAAAGCAATCCTTGGAACTATTCTTCCCCTCAGTGCATTAGGTATGGTAATTGGTGCAGCGATTTTCTTCTTGAAGAGAAGAAAGACGAATAAAGAAGATGAGGTAGAAGAATATGACTACCAAATCGGTAACTACTTCGAGCTGAGTACACTTGGAAGTGGCAGAGGTGGAAAGTTCGGCACACATCATGAAAAGATCAACTTTTCTCAATCCCATCTACCTGGTAATGTCAATGCGGTGCATTTCAGAACAAACAATGACACTAATTCTACTTTGGAAGAAATGTCTATAGACCTGTGGGTTAGAAAGAGACAAGAATTCGAAGATTCAAAGAAGATAGGAGGAGGAGAAAATTATGCATATACTAATAACGCTAACAATTTCTCGGCCTCTTCAGAGACACTTAGTAGTGCTGCGACTGTAATATCGATGTCTGATGCCAGAAATCCATTCCAAGAAACAACAAAAAGACAAAGCGAAGACTCTGTTCAGGTCCTGCCAATACTTCCGGTTCCTCCGCCACCATTGGCAGCAAGATTGTCTTCACCATCCATGGTGAATAAATCTGTCTCGCTTCTTAAAAAGAGTCTCTCATTTAATACGACGAACTCACAGTACGGGAAACTAAAGAAAAAACTGTCTACATTAAGATTGAAAACAGTGCCATCTAGAGGTCCTACATTATTCGACGACGAATTTGATGATGAATCTGAGGATAAAGAACTTGGGAAAGGAGCATTCGGAGAAGAAGGAGAAGAAATAGATGACGATGATGAAATGGGACAAAACGACGAAGAATCTGTGGATGGCAATTTAGACGTGCAGGTGTTGGTCAGTTCCAAGAGAAGATCCGTACTCAGGGTTGTCAATCCTGATTTTAATGATATTCAAGAAGACACTGAAGATGAAGCATCCTTGAGACAAAGAGTCCCCTCTGGAGGGAAGGAGGGGGATGAAATCTAGATTAAACAGAGAAAGAAATAGGTGATAATATAAGAAAACACAAATCTATGGAAGAAGAGGACCAACCAAAGATAGTCTTGGGTTTCTTAGAAGAAACAGACCCAGTTCACCAAATATATCAGTTGGCCAGAGAGCAGTATTTTATTAAGTCGAATAGGCGACATCGGAAAACTATTAGGTACAAAAAATCAGCGAGGATAAGATCAGAAATTAAATAATGCAGCACTTCGCTCAGTCAATGACCTGCATTCTCTCTTTTAACTTTATTTCTGTTTATCTATTCCTATTGGATTGTAATATATGTAAATTAGAATCGATGGCTGTGTAAGCGCAGATGGGTGCGAAATTTTATGTTGCAGAGTTGCGATTATGTAAGAGATTGGGTGACATAGTGTTGCACCACTAAAAAATGACTTTCTCGTGGAAGATCCGGCAACACAATCTAGAACTTAGGTGCATACTGCAGACTTAGAAGATTTCGGATAAGGAGGAGGAGGAGGAGGAGGAGGAGGAGTGAACGACAATGTAGTTCTACAGACATCAGTTGGATATGAACCAGGCAATATGAAGCAATGTGGGGAAGAAAACGGTTCTGCCAAACTATGAGGGAAGTGCTAAGTGCAGATTTTTAACGTACATGCCGTTGGATTAACTAGGAAAGGAAATCTCACACAATCTCAGGAGAGTACGATGTGGCCAAGTGGGAGAGGAAACTACACCAAACTACCTTAACTTATATAGCTTAGAATCTTCATTTAGCCAGATAGCACAGGACTTCAGGACAACAACACGGTTGCATGGTTGACCACGATCTACCTCCTCAGCTTCTCTTTTCTCTTTTGTTTCTATTTCTCTTTTTCAATCTTTTTATATTTTTTTAGGGCCCTCTTCTTCTAGCTCTTTTTCTAGGTAACCAATTTGCACTGGTGCCATGCTGGGGTGTGGAAAAGGGAAAAAAAATAAAAGTAAATAAAATAAAATAAAAAAAAGTAACGCTGCACCAAAATACCCATAAAAATGCCTGTCATTCAATTGCTACGCCAATGTATTGTCTCCGGTGTACAGACGATAAATGATCCGCAACACTCATAATACAGCCCAGAATGTGTAAATCTTAAGCAAATTTGGCGTTCTCCAAAACGTGCTGCACTCTTTCAATTTTACCTTTTAGCAAGAATTACGCCTAATTCCCGAATCTACCATTTCTTCATCTCGCGAGTTTAATTTGACTCTGTAAATAATTTTTCTTGAGCTTACTCTCGGTAAATTTGGGGCGCCTAAATCGCTAATCTACCGTAGTGTCATAAGGTCCCCAACGCAATTCGAAAGAATCTCAAAATTGAAGGAAAATATAAAAAAAAAAATTTAAGCGCACCACAAAAACGCAGAAAATTTACCAAAGTGCAAGCAGTCAAAAGTTCGACCTGATTTACAAATACTTCAACATCTGTTTACTGCTTAAACACCAGTGCTAGCTTTCTCCCCTGTTATATACACACGCATATACGCCTTACATACTCAGCATATGTATATGCCCTGAGGTCGATTCCTTTCTCATATCTGGAATAAGCTCCACAGACATACCAAACAACGAAAACTGTATACAAATTATAACATGGAGAACAACTCAGGTGATCCCCAGAATTTGAATCTGGAGCTAGGGATGTTTTTCAACCAGGAATTCCTCACCAAGGACAGGGATAACTCTTTGCAACTTGTAGATATCGCTGAGAATACGTTGGGTGAAGATTCATCGTCAAACATCCAATGGCAATTTGGTGGTGAAAACAATAATGCTCAGCCCCAGCAAAACATCAATGAAGATATGATGTTCCTGGAGACCTATGAGGACCCCTTTTTATCTTCAAATGCCACAGACGTAGCTGTCAATGGCGTAGGAAGGATGGGAAGCGGTTCTGCCCACACAGGAGTGAACGAGATCGACGAGTCTCCGCCGTTCACAATAGAGCTGGATATGTTCTTTGATCCCATGACCATTGATGACGACCAAAACTCAAAGAAGACCCCCCAGAGTGTATTTGTAGATTACAACACTCCACTGCTGAATCAGTTCGACCAGCACCTGATTCTGCTGCTGCTGTATCAACACCAGCAGAGACAGAACGCTCAGTCGCAATCTCAAACGCAACTCCAGGGTCAAGCACAGGGTCAAATTCCTGCTTCGGCGCTGTACCAACAGCAGCTCTTGCTGCATGTCCCCGTCTACCATCGTGGTTCAATCGATAGCAATTCACAGCAATTGCCTGTGAATGGTAACATGCCTGGATTGAACTTTAACAATGGGTCTGGATTCCATGAGCTTTCGCCGCTCACCACTGTCAACTCTCATACTCCATCGGTAAGCTCTGTGCATTCGCAACAGCTATCGTTTTTCTCGGCGCATCAATATCTTACCAGAAACTCCATAGACCAATCACATCCGCCGTCAACTAACCATCATCGGGCTTCATTTGATGTTTATTCCAAGAGTAGGGTATCTATTGACAGCCAACAGTCATATAACAATTTCAGCATGAATAATGGTGTTAACACCAATAATAACAGTAATAATAATAACAATGCAAACAATATCAACATGAATGGTAGCAATTCCGGTGCTAACAAGAAGAATTCTAATACCACCAGCTTTTTTGGCTCCAGTGGCAACAATAATAGCAAGAGGGATAGAACTGCGGCGCCTGGAAGATACACCAGCTTTTCGTTCACGAACTACATTCCTTTCATGAGTGACAAGAATAGTGCGCATCAAAGGCTTGATTCTGGCCCAACGTCGCCTTCATCTAATTCTCCTCCTTTTGCCCAACAACTGGAGCAATACCAGCAGCTGCTGCAACAACAACAGCAGCAATATCAGCAGCAACAGCAAGAATCAGAACAAAGACAGCAATTACAGCAAGAATTTCAAAACCCACCACCTCAGGCTTCGAGACACCTTATTCGTAGCATTTTCAAAAATAAGAACCCTACTCTCTTCCCATCTAATGAGCAAGGTATCGACAATAATGTAAGTAATAATGGCCAAAATGTTGATGGTGGTGAAGAGGAGCTAAACTATGATGGAATGGAAGGTTTACTTAGCACTCTAGGTAATACTGGGACTGGAAGTGGAGTTGGCGATTTTAGTGAAAATTACATGGCTCAACTGCAAGGACAGGGTATTGGCCTCGGACCAGGCTTCGATGCAAATTCTTCAAATGGCTATCAAGGAACTGATCTTGACGACAAAAAGCCTAAGAAAATAAAAAGAAGTTTATTTACAAGATTCAAGTCGCTGAACCCTGAAGAGAACAACTCACTAATTAAAGAGGAAAATGTCGCCTTGGACTCTATGGAAGAAAAATTGATTGGAGATGACCACTCATCCGTCAGCATTCCTTCATCTACTTCCAATACAGGAGGTGCACTTCTGGTAGACCCGACTTTACTGAATTCTTCACATAGCAACATTAACGCTAGTGAACCTGATTATGCGGCACTTTTCGAAAGAGTTGGAAAACGTAAGAATATTGTAAACACATCCCTGTTTATTAAAACTAAAGGGAAAGTCACTAAGGCTGACCTGCAGCAACAGCAACAACCGCAGCTGTTGCTGCTTCGTCATTCTGAGAGCGATATTTCTTCAAACCCTGTTGATAGCTTTGATAACAATTCCTTCGAGAATGCTTCTGTGCAAATCAAAGAAGAGCCAATTGATCAAATTCCAAGTAACGAGCTAAATGGTTCTAGCAACGAGCAAATAAATGGTGCAAAATCTTCATCATTGGCAAATGCTTCAAAGAGGATTCTTGGTTCTAAGCTATTGAAGAAAAAGAGTATGCCGGCTACCGGCCCCTCAAGCAATTCAATAGGATCATTTGACTCTGGTTTAGATGATAACAAAGTCAGTGCAGAAGTCCATAGAGATTCAAGTCTTGATTTAGAGACTTCATACACAAATAATAGTAGCTTTAGTAACAACTATAAGTCTAATACTCAAGAGGAAATCGAGCTTGGAGAAAAGGGCGGAGTGGAAGTCAAAATTAATCTTAAAGAATTAGACTTACCACCCACCACCCAAATTTTCCCCACCAGTATAATTAATTCAAAATCTAAGACAAGAGGACGTAAAGAAAACAAGGAAGCTGATATGCTGGATCTGTCTAAAATATTTTTATGTAGTTATTGCTCAAGAAGGTTCAAGAGACAAGAACATTTGAAGCGACACTTTAGATCCTTGCATACATTTGAGAAGCCCTACGATTGTCAAATTTGCCAAAAGAAATTTAGCAGATCAGATAACTTGAATCAGCATTTAAAAATACATAAGCAAGAGGAAGAAATGGCAGCTCAAGGTCTTACTTTAACTGGGGAACCTCTACCTGGACTTGGCAATAGCGCAGAATCGGATGATGAACGGGAGATGAAAGAAGAGGGTTGGAACAAAATTAAAGAGGAAGAGATGACCTAAGTTATCTCACTAATGTTGCGGGCTCAACTGGGTAATATGAATTCAAAAACTTTTCACGATGTACTTTAGTACATACATATATATATATATATATATACATTTAATACGAAACTAATATAAACTTAAGAACTACAATAAACTCCATGTTATTATTATAGATTCCTAAACATGCACTAAATAAAAAACAAGAGATATAAAAAAAAATTGAAAATATATATTAAACACAGCAAGTACAGTTGTTTATACTGCTTCATGAATTGAAAAGGACTAAATGTCCGAGATGAACAGCGGTCATTTAGTACTTATTTTATCTTCCAATACTTGTAAGTTCTTCTGATAACATGTCAGATGTGAACTCGTCCATTAATAACTGAGAGTTCTTCCTCTTTGGTTTCACTATACAGTGATTTTCGTTACTGGCGACTCCTCCTATACATATGTTCCTGGCTCTGTGTTTTCTCATGGCATCAAGTCTGGCAAACTCTTTTCCACAAGGACATTTACAGTAACGTGCTTCTTGATGTCCCTTGACATGTCTATTGAGATCGTGCTGTCTAACAAACTTCTTTGGGCAGTACGCACATGCAAACGGTCTATCACTTAAATGGGTTTGAATATGTGAACGAACGTTATATCTTCTGGTAAACTTCTTACCACAACCATTAAAAGTACAAGTAAATACTTTATTCTCATCAGGGCCCTCCCAATATTGGTCCAATTCTCCAGGAGGAAGCAAAGAAGTCTTTTCTATTTTCCTCTTTGGGGTGAACTGCTGTATGGCTCTTCTCACGTCTCGGGAAGATTTGGCGTTTGGTGATATCACAGGTGACCATTTAAGGTCCAATTTGCTGTTTCTATTTGGGGTGGTTTGGAATTGGTTTTCCTTTAACGGAGTGAGCTGAACTATAGTTGCATTTACATCAACTACGCTATCATCGTTCGAAGGTTCTCCACTGTTTGCTACATTCCTCAATGGACTATTGTAGTATCTTACCGGCGAAGAGTTGAGCGATGCATTCACAACTGGTGAAGATGGTATATGATGATTTAAATGAGCGTAATGTGGTGAGTAATGAATCTGATGAGAAGAAGTAGGAGGAGGAGCCACTGCTTGTTCTTGTAATGCCTGAAGGTTGTACTGCTGTTGGAAGCGCTGCTGTTGCTGCTGTTGTTGCTGCTGCGGACGAACAGGTGACTGGTTCTGGGGAGTTAGATGTTGGTAAGCAAGATTGTTAGTGTTTTCGTATCCGACTGCATTATTGTCTGAGAAGAACTGTGGAGTGTAAAAGTTTTTAGACTGCTGTGGGTGAATTGGTGAAGAGAAGTTTGGATTGTTATTGTATGGAACTGCGGACACACCACGATCACTGCTGTTTTGATGATTGTACATCCTGGAAGGTGAAGGAGACTGTGGTTCAGGTGATGACCATTCTGGTGAGCCATTCGACAAGGTGGGTGGTGATGGTGGTGGAAGGAATGCATTCTTACTGTTGAGATGAGTATTAGAAGCAACAACTTTAGGATCTTGCACAGGTATGGGCACAAACTTGTATCCCTGTTGATGACCAGAAGCATTAGAGGTTCCTAGAATGTTATTGGAAACAACCTTCTGGTTGTTGAAAGGTGACGACTGCGCTTCAAATTGCGTTGGAATCTCTTCATCTAAGAGTGGCTCGATATCGTCGACATATTCGACTTTAACATTCGTCAGATTAAATTCCTGTAAATATTTAGCTGTGAAACTGTTCATTATAGGTTGCTTTGACTCAAGCGGTGAAGGTGGAAATTTGTAAGACTTTGGAGATTCATTAGTAACAATGAAATCTTCCTCTGACTTTTCCTGTTCACCGACCTTCTTCTGGCTCGCAGCTCCAAGACCGATGTTAGCTTCAGCTTCCTCTTCCTCCTCGTCTTCTAGAGGATGCTGAGGCAATTCGAAATCAATGGGCCTAGTCGAAATCGAGATCTGATGTTGGTGCTTGAGAAGTTGATCTGGCGACACCGATGCGTTAACTGGTTCCGGTTTCTTACTGAGTTTGTAACCTAGATCTGCAGTGTTGAGATCATTATTATCGTTATGTGGGATCCCACCGTTAATAGAAAGGCTCTTCCCATGATCAGTGAATCCAAAAATAGCCGTACCACTTATCTTTCTACTATGCTTGCCGTGGTGTGGCGAGGAAGTATCTGATGATGAAGACTGGAATTGTTGCAGATGCTTTTCGTTCTGAGGAGCGAAACCCGATGGCACATCAAGATCCAGTAAGCCTGCTAAAGTTTCGTTGAACAAGTTATCAATTTCATTGTAGCCAGTAAAATATTGGTCAAAATCGTCCTCTGGTAATGGGATGGCTTTACTGTTACCTTCATCCCAATTAGCGTACTCCATAGTTGACAACCTTTTGTTATTCGACGAATTTATAGTATTTTTATTAAAAAGAAAATAAGATTGAATCTTTCTATCCTTCTTCTACTTTTGAATGTTCTTTTTTTTCTGCTTCTAACTTTCTTCTTTCTTTTAATGAATCGGCTGTTCTGCTTTCCTCTGCCCTTTTGGTTCTATAGTTTGTCCTGGTTGATACTGATAAGTACTGTAATATAATATGAAAAGACTTAGGAATAAAGCTGTAGTTAAAAATTGTATTTCTACCTCTAGTGTCCCTTCTTTTTCTCGTTTTTATTTTCTATAACTTTTACATGCAAATGGCATAGGTTAACAGGTTGACATAAGAAGCCTCCACTTAATGTTATTGATTGATGCAAAATTTTGAAATTGCCTTTTCGAGCGATGATATGATTTTGCAATTACCCAATTAGTCAAAACGTAAACAAATATGTACTTTTACGAGCGAATTTAGCTTTGTATGCATGTAATCAAAACGAAAAAAAAAGGACCCACACGGTCAAACTCGAATTGGTAGAGGAGAATAAGTGAGCATGCTGCAACGGTGGTGATGGGTGAAATAAAGGTCTAGAGAACAATATTTGAAAGAATTCTACAAGGAATTTGAAGCGGAAAATGATTTTCGTATATGGGTAGATTTATGTGCGTTGAAGCTAGGGAGGAAAAAGTGTTGCATTTCTTTGTTTCAAGATAGCAAATGCTGACTATGCAGAGGGGAGTTGACGAGTGGGCTTCACTTCTCATAGTTACACATCAATATATCAAAAAATAGAGATGGCCAACTAAGAACACATTTAACCTTTCACGCACGTCTTACCGGTAGTTATTACCTTTTAGCCGGAACTTTCTGATAGGTGAAATTCAGACTTTTCGGTAGTTCCTATTTATCCGAGAGCACACCGGTTGCTTTCAGCGCTATTTCTCCAGCAAAGGGAGACGGGGTGGGATGTGTCGTAGCAGCATGGAAGCACGTGCCCAGAAAAGACATATATATAACCACAAACTACAAATTCCTCATTCTCTATACATCATATCAATACAAGCAGTAATGCTACTCTACTCTAAAACATGACTTTATTCTTTTATATATGTAATCTACTTTATATAGAAAGCCGGTTTACATTAACAACATCTTTCTTGGATCTTCAATCAATTCCTTGACAGTTCTTAAGAAGATGACAGCTTCTCTACCATCTAATATTCTGTGGTCGTAGGTTAATGCCAAGTACATCATTGGTCTGGAAACAACTTGTCCCTTAACGGTGACAGGTCTTTCCTTGACACCATGTAAACCTAACACGGCAGTTTGTGGCAAGTTAATGATTGGAGTTCCGTATAATGAGCCGAAAACACCACCGTTAGAAATGGTGAAAGTTCCACCAGCCATGTCTTCTAAGGTCAACTTACCGTCTCTAGCTTTCTTACCCAAGTTGGAAATTTCTTGTTCAATATCGAGGATAGAAAGGGATTCAGCATTTCTAACAATTGGAGTAACTAAACCCTTTGGTGTAGCAACAGCAATGGAAATATCAGTGTAGTCTCTAAACACCATGGTATCGTTATTTTCAATGGCAGCGTTAACAGAAGGAACGTCTCTCATGGCCAAGGTACAAGCCTTGGAGAATGCACCCATGAAACCCAACTTAATACCAGTCTTTTCCAAGAATTCATCCTTGTAGAGCTTTCTCATTTCCATCAAGTTGGACATGTCAACTTCGTTGAAAGTGGTTAATGAAGCAGCGGTGTTTTGAGATTCCTTAAGTCTTTCGGCAATTCTCAATCTCATTCTGTTCATCTTAACTCTTTCTTCGGATCTCGAAAAGTTTGTGAATGACAGGGATTCCTTCTTGGCTGGAGCAGATTCCTTCTTGGCTGGAGCAGAGTCCTTTTTGGAGGCTGGGGATGCTGGAGCGGCTGGAGCGGCATCCTTTGGTGTTGGAGCTTCTTCCTTCTTTGGAGCTGATGATTCTTCCTTCTTTGGAGCTTCGTCCTTCTCTGGAGCTGATGACTCTTCCTTCTTTGGAGCGGCTCCACCTTCAGGGGCGTCACCTTCTTCGATCTTTGCTAATTCTTGACCAACTTCAACGGTTTCTTCAACTTCAACCAATAAATCAGTAATGGTACCGGATACTGGGGCATTAACTTCAACGTCAATCTTATCGGTCTCGATAGTAGCAATAGTTTCGTCTTGTTTCACAAAGTCACCTACAGCCTTGGTATATGCGGTTAAAGTACCTTCGGTAATCGATTCAGCCATATCTGGCACCTTTACAGTGACAGAAGCAAATCTCTTCTGGAATGCCAATTCGGATCTCACTGCATTGTATGCTGGGCTAGATTGAAGGGCTAATGACTTGGAAACAACCAGTGCAATTGGTCTCTTTGAAAGGGTGGCGATACGAGCAATAGACAACATATTCTCTAATTCTATATTCTTACTATGAATTACTAATTGTATAATTCTCTCTTCCTTTATACCAATCACTCTTTTTTCTCTTTCTTTTTTTATGTATAATTAATTTTTGGCGTGTTCTCATTTGCTAGGTGGCGCCGGGGCTCCGAACGCCTAAGGTTGCGGGCTGGAAGAAGAGAAGCATGTCGGGGCATTTTGTGTCACGATTTGGGGTAGCTCGGGGGAGGGAGTAGTTTTGATTGGCCTGGGTTCCACTTTTAGCCGGGTTAAAAGTAATCCCGGGGAGAGTCAGCGAGAAAATTGCAGCCAAATTGTTTGAGTGCCTTGAGAGATTGGTGGGGTGTGTTTGAGACTATGGGGGTAGAGGTAGTGTAGGTAGAGCGGGATGAGATGGATGACAAAGGACACAATGTCAAAAAAAAACGATGAGAGGACAAAAGACAGATATTCAGAGGAAAAGTATTAAAATCAAAAAGTGTAAATGGTCAGTATGGTTAGTATGGTTATCGTGGTTACTATGACTGAAATTGGCTGTCGTGGTAACCGCAGTGAAAAATTGGCACTGGTAGAAGAGCAAAGATACGGCAAAGTGTGCAGTGGGCGGGCGTTTTCCCTGCGTCTGGTGAACTCAGATTGAAGAAAAAAAAGAAAAGCCCGATGCGGGGGTCGAACCCGCAACCTTTTGATCGCACTCTATTAAGAGTCAAACGCTCTACCGATTGAGCTAACCAGGCCGTTTTCGAAGTTAAGTTTTTCGTGGTCTTTTTTCAGTACTATATGCTCCAGGACCGTTTGCCATAGCTGCGCCATGGAAGATGTTCCAGCCTGGCTAGGTACCGTTGAACTCGGAAAAGAGAAACTGTATTACTTCTGAAAAGCTCAAATGGTGTGTGGCTGCACCCGGCTGGCTAAGATGAAGTGCATCTCTTCCCGTGTGGTCCTACTGCCTTACTGTAGTGCGTTCAGCTGTGGGTTTATCTAACCACATCTTGTCGTCGTCTCAGTTAGCACTCTCTCCGTCGTCTTTACTCACTGTTTTGTAGCGCCTCACCTGAGATTGTCACTCCAACAAGTTACGGTGTTCTCTCCGGAATGTTACGAGGATTTAGACCTAGTAGCCTCCTATGTCTGTACATTTCAACCGTATCTTCGTCTCTTTGCTGCTCACACACCACCAGCGTCAACGGTATTCCACCCACTTCCTTCCCCTTCAACTTTCTTCCCCTTGGCTTAAACTTACCCCCACGGTTCCTCGCACTCTTCGCTCGTTTTCCAATCACTTGATCTTACTCAGCTCTCCCCTGCCGTCTGACGCATAACTTCCTAAAATACGAACAGACTGTTTGTTTTTCGCCCAAATTAGGAAACATGCAAAATTGCAACATTAAACCAAAGGGGTAATTTTGATCAGTTTCAGAAAAAATAAAAAAAAATTCTTAAATCGATTTTAATTGATTCAAACTTTAGCCATAGCAACAACATATATATGATTCTGGTCATAATAGCTTCTTCTTCTTCTGATTATACTCCCCTACTTCAAACTTCCCCTGATAAAAAAAAAGCACCTTTTACTAAATGACAACCTTCCACCCATATGGACAAGATGTCAGGGTGGTGAGTGACCTTTCTAGGTTTGAATACGCTACTCCCACGCCACGAAATCGATCCAGAAACCCTACCCCTACTTCAATTGAGGAACATGATCATATGAGCAACACAGATACCATGGAATCGTTTGTTAGGAAAGATACCCTTCATAGACAGCCCACAATGATCGAAATTGCAGAGAGGCATAATAAAGAAGATGAGAAAAATGCTATATACGATTTCTATATGGACCGCTCGAGCGAGCGCTTGACGGCTGATGAACCACAGCAATCTTATCGACATCCTCAGGCCCCTCCCCAAAACCAATATCCTCCTCCATCACACACTACTCCCTACACGAACCCACGCACTCCATTACATCAGATGACGCAACAGCCTGATGACAGTCGACCTTCCTTTGCACCTTACCCCGAATCTGTTCAAGCTGCTCCATCCCAGCAAGCTCCACCGATCCCTGGAAATCCCTCGTACCAACATATTCCTCCCAACTCCAGACCAAGTACTGTACCTCCCCAAGGCCCTCCACCGGTGCCTTTGCCCAAAGATCTCAAGTACGATTATAGGGCGTCCCACGCTACTGCCAATACAGGCGTCACCACTCTCCATGAAAATGATCTACCCCCATTGCAGCAACCGGGTCAATTCTATCCGCCAATACCTCCAATGGATGCTGCAGGACAAGCAGATGCTCAAAGTATATACTCACGTAAAAAAGACCTAGAAATCAAGCTCATGAAATCCGTTATGGGAAGACCCATATTTGCCGTTCCAACTAAGAAATTTGTGGGGTTCAACAAATATGAGCAAGGTGAGTTTACTATCAGTTTGAATTTCATCTTGTACCTTTTTGAAATCGTATTCTCTATAGCAGTCCTTTCTCTTTGTGGGGTGATCCTTAATCAAAAGCTAGTAAAATACCTGGGGATATATAAGTTTTTCATTGCAGATGGGTCTGTTACATTGTTCGTATCGATTTTGTTCGCTACAAATATCATCAACTATGAAAAGAGAAACGGGGGATTTTATTGTCTCTTGGCATTCATTTTCAGCTTGATTTCCTTTATAATGGATGTATCGACGATCATCCAGGACGACTCATGCTCCTCTGCCAGTTTTTGCAGAATCAGAAAGGCCATCAGTGCCTTCATTATCATTACTACTTTTGTCTGGTTTTCCAACTTAGTTATGTTTATGACAACATATTACATTTCCAGATTGAATTTATTGGGCGATATCAATTTTGATTTCAGTGATAGAGGTTTGAATCACCAATACGTACAAGAATTCCCGGAACCTGAACCTGCTGTCTCCCAGTATCAGCTAGAGCAAGAATTAGAAAAGCAAAGGCAAGAGTTTTTACAAAGGGAAGAATCCATGAGAAGATCTATTCAGAGGGAGGAATCCATGAGAAGGTCTGCTCAGCTACAGCCCGACGGTTCTTATATGATGAGGCGATCCACCCCGTACGGAAATGAATCTGTTTGGGGTCCCTCTACAACCCATAGTGCAGCACACATTCCACAGCCACCTCCTCAACCTCAACCTCAGCCAGTACAGCCTCCTATAATTCCTCAACAACCACCAAGATCCCAAACTCCTTACACTGAGCTAGATGTTTCTAAACCCATTATCGATCCACATACTGGGATTGCAGTTAAGGAATTTCTTCTAAATGAACGAGGTGAGTTGTTTGAAATTGACAACAGAAATCAAGTGAGAGGAAGGAAGATGATGGTTGTCTACACCCTGTAAATTATCAATCTGAGTCATTGCGGGTGATAATCCATTATAATAGTGTATATTTAGTAGTTCTCCTAAACATCAAAAAGAAGTTTCCTTCTGTGTATTTTAAATCATACTTTTCAATTTATAACGTACAAATTGCTGATTTGTAACAGGTCACTTCACTACTTCGGTAAACTGCTAACTGGCCCTTTGCCCTATGAAATTTACATTAACCATCCTAGCGTTGACGCACGTTATTCTAGCGGCATTAATTCCACCAATTGCTATGACATATAACAGGGAAAGCAACATTTTAACTTCTAATTCAACATTCAATCTGCTCGGGGTTGAAAGCGATGTTTCAAAATTTCTACACTCTCTAAAGTACAAAGTCGAGGAATCTACTGACACCTTTCGAGACAAATTATCAGATGCTAAAGCTAAGCTAGTCACCGCAGATGTTTTTGGTAAAACCGAATCTATTATTGAAGTTCAAGATTGTGATATGTATGATCCGTATGACAATTCAAATATTAAGTACTATAGAGGAGCACCATCAAAGAGACTGATACTAGTTGCGAAAGAAAATTTTAGACTGTCCTATCCTAGATCAAAAGACTATTCTCAAGTCATTTTTCACCATGAACAGAACAATTCAACTTCAAATGCAACAACAAGTACCAAAGAGATTTTTAGATAGTGAGATACTACTAAGTCAGGCAATAACTATGCTTAATTCATAATCCTTTACTCTTTAATTCAAAAAATACACAACAGCTATTTATATAAAAATACCTAAATCTCTGCCCTTTTAAATCATTTTCTTTTTATCCTTTATATCGTTTTCATGTGTTTCCAGTTTTTTTTTAAATATGCATTTTCATATACTTATCTAATGTTTGAAGGCAACATTATGATTGGCGTATTGATTGTTCCTATTCCCTAAATAATTTTGATATGGATTCATTCCGGCTCCGTTCCCTGTGATTGTGCTTGTTGGTTCAGTTGGTTCATAAGATTCATAATATGAGTCTCTTTCTCCAGCCGCGCGATTGTTCAAGACTGAATCGGTCAGTGCGGAGTTACTATTGGAATTGAACCTATTAGCATGGTTACGATAAACTGAGTCTTCCTCAAATATTGAATCATCTTCATAATTCTTATTATTTGACTGAGCATTTTCATGTCCCTTCATGGCAGTTGCTCCCAAAGCCATTAATTCCATTCCATCGTCTCTACCATCTGGCAGATTCAATTTATCACCACCCTTAGGGTTATCAAACCTTGGAATAAACGAAACTCTATCGTCCTTCATTGGTTGGTATCTTGTGTCTGGGTTCTTGTATATCAATGCCAATACACACGTTACAATCGTGAAAATTAACAAAAACAATGCAAATACTGCATTAAGCACGAAGTACACAACAGCCATGACAGAACCAACAACGTGTGGTTGATTGAAAATGTACGAGAAAAACATGAAAAACAATGCATTCAATGTACTAATCACGGAGATTGTGATGTTGAAAGCATTGGTACGCTTATCCATGTATGGCTTTTTCCAGCATAACCCGATCATGTAAAATAATTCCACTGCAAATATGAGCACGGATTGAGGTCTACCATGTTTTTGTAACACTGCAACGAAAAGTGACTTTAAGAAGATATAGGAAAGTGCGATCAAGACGTAGTAGTAGCAATCTGCTCTGAATTGAACATAGATAAACCCAAATCTGTTTAAAAATTTGGCATCACCATAAAGTAAATATGCTGGATTTCTAAATTGTTTAACTGACTTTCTACCCATCAAAAATACTCTGATTGCAGCTTGGTATAACAAAATTACACTCACAAGTAAGAGGAAGACAGCAATTGCAATGGTTCCACCAGAATCTCTTTCAGTAAATTCCCAAATAGATAAAACAGCCACTTGAGGGAAAGAAATCAAGAGCAATCTGTAAAGAGCCCCCTTAATAATGATGGTCCATTGTTGTCTATACTCATTGAATTTCCCTTCGTTCATCATTTTCGACCTAATTAAAATCTCGATAACGGCCTTGAAAAGCATCAAAAATACAATCATGACAAAACCGAAAAAAATTAAAAAGATAATCGTGGTCATAAATAACGAGGTAATTTCAATTCCTGCCAAGTATGCCACTCTTTGAATTCCTCTCAACACTAAAATTTTACTTGAAACGTTGGCATCCTTTTCGTTGGTAGTGTATAACGTTGAATTCAAGTTGTCACTGTATCCAAAAGTATCACTGTCCAAGGAAATAGAGGCTCTCTTGTCGAAAACAGTCAAGAAGTTGTTCTTCAATTGTTTTTCATAGATGTTACCAATGAATTCTGCTGTCAATTCTCTCTTCAGTTTTCTCTTTTGTACGGAAACAGACAAATAAGTGGATCCAAGTACATCAGTTGGAGTACCACCGGTAGCCTGCATGTACCAGTTGGCTATCTTTTGGATAAATCCTAACTTAATGATACCCACGGACCACTGGAAGTTTTGAGACCAAGCTGCCGCAATTGGTGGACAGTAGGCAACGGCCATCATTGAAGTAATAGCAAGCGATTGGAAGTAGACGAACAAACTCATGGAGTTGGAAGCAATATGAGCAGCAGTATTGGAGTGACCAATGACTGATACAACACCCGAAGTAATGACACCTAAACCAGAGATTGCAGCAATTGGCCAGGCAGCGTACTTGGTCTGCACAGTCTTACCATTACTCAAGATGGCCTCAACACATGCTAAAGACTCACCGGTATCATCGTTGATCAACAAGACTCTTACTCTTGCATCTAAATCAGGGATACCAAAAGTGATACCTGGGATTTGCGAGGTGACAGATTTACTAAGCGTATACGATGATGAGAGTTCAATGTGCCCCGTTGTGAAAGGACAGAGTCCAGAAACTGACGACGACGTGGTATCGAAACTCAAGTCACACAATGAAATGTTCTTCGTTAATATATTTAACCCATAGGCAATGACTTCAACATTGGCCGTTATATTAGCGTTAATACTGGAGATGGCAGTGATATCAAATGTCACTGAACTGTTATGGGGGTAATATGTAACTTCAAAGTGCGATGCACTGAACTGTGAATTGTCCATACATGTCAAAAGGGATGACGATGTAATGTGAGAAACCGCACGTACCAGCGACGTGAGTAAGGCACAAACCAATATAAATGGTAGATCAAAAAACAACATATTTCAGCCTTGTAATATGTAGTTGAGGTGTAGCGTGCTCTGTTGTAGATAGAAACGTCAATGCTGTCAAGTATTTAACTTTTCTATTTCTCGTTTTTTTGTCTATCTGATTTGACCTAAGTGACACAAAAGAGGGTCCAGAAAATAACAAGAAAAAAAGAGGAAAAAAAAAAAAAGAAATGTATAGAAGGAGGCTTAAGCTGGAACGGAGCTGTGCCAGAAGATGATCTGGTATGGGCCTGTCTTCTCTGGGGTGTTGTAAATTGAAGCTTTTAATAGATTATTTCTATTTGTTGTTGCCCAGGTACAATAATATTAGTCGAATAAGCTCGCACGTCTTCTTTCTGATTTCAAATCGACAAATTGCGTTCTATACTGTAGTTATGTCTCCACTTCAATTTACCCCCGTTTATAAATAGATAAATTAAAAAGCATTCGCATATGTGCTATATGCAGGAGGAAGCTGTGCCAGTTGGAATTTTGCATCGGTTCCGGCTGTGCAGAGCAACGCTGTGCTCACGTCATAGGAATAAAAATAGACTGCTGGTAGAGAAAATTTAGCACACCGCCCCACATAGTGACTTGCACTACTTGCACTGAAGTGTACAGCGTACGCTAGCGAATTGAAAAACACTAACAATACGATAGCTTGGCAATTTAAAGAAATTCAATGGGAGCTTTTTAGTTAAAATATCTTAAAATTCAACTATTTACTATTATAGTTTCATGTTCAAGTCCGTAAGCTTCTTCTAGTAATATTAGCTACCGATATCTATGTAAGCTATGGAAGTCCTGTATTCTTCTTGTGCGTGGATCCATTCTCCGTAAAAGCTTCTTTTTAATTCATGGGCTTCAGATTTAGCATCCTCAAAAAAATAAAAGAAAAAAAAGCCTATGCGAAATTTAAAAGAGTAGGAATAAGAGAGCACTTTAAAGCGACTATGCTAGCTCCTTGCCCATCCCCAAAAGAGTAGTATCAATGCGGTCTAACTTCCGATATCTTCACTACTGCACATTCCGTCTTTGGAATGCTTAATTGGGAATGATACCATGTGCCGTAGGGATATCTCTTTTTTCTGCATTTCTGCAGATGGCTATCAAAGTTCGGTATTACGAGGTGAGGGTGAGCGTGAGGATGAGGGTGAGCGTGAGGGTGTCGGACAAAGTGTTGATTTATACCGATTTGATGTATTTAAGAGAAAATCACTCCAGCTCTACTGTTTGCCAAGATCCCCATCTGCTCTAAAACTATTGTTTTCATGTGAGACAAACTTTCGTACAGTGGTTCTACTCGTTGTACATACACATCTCTTTCTGATTTATACGTTAAACTCTTTTTGATATCAGAAGGTTCTCTCGCTGAGGCAAGTATCCACGGCTTTGTTGAGTCATCATTCGAAATTTTGCCCTTTTTAGTTTTTTTATACGACTCCTTCCAAGCATCAATTATTCTCTAACTGCTCGAATTTCAATTGTGCCAACAAGGAAGATATCCTCATCATCTGCACGATTACTTAACCATAGTTGACGAATCGAGTAACTGGCCACAGATTGCCCGATACCGCAAAGCGTTTGATTCATTCGAACCAGTCAAACTTAAAACAGGCGTGCTTTCTGCAGGATCTAACTGAAACACGTTTGTGGAAAGGCTAAACCCCAGAAGTCCGATCTCCACAACATTTTTGTGCGGGCCATATAAGCTTTTACTCCTGCATGTACCCCGCTTAAGAGGTTATTTTATTCTCATTCGTAAAAAAGAAAAAAAAATAAAAAAAAGAAAATAAAAAAAAAAGGTGCCAAATATCAAATACCGTTGTATTGCAAATTTGTAGGACCATAGGCTGGTTATTTTCTTATTTTTTGAACAACTTGGAATTACTTAAATATCCCTAAAATCATCACAATCTCAGGCGAAAGTAGACGCCAAAAAAATTTAGCATATATCACTGGTACTGAAGTAGAGTTCCGTTTTTTTCTCTCGAGGTTATGAGATATTGATGACTTCGAAAGCGCCTATTTCATCGAAGCCCAATGTGGTAGAAGCGAAGATTAGTAAGAGAAAGCCTAGGCCCTGTGATGCTTGCGCTTTGAGGAAAGTTAAATGTAATTTGAATGAACAAAACCCTTGTAGTAGGTGCTCCCAGCATGAGATCGCTTGTACCAATGTGAGAACCCGTAAGAATCCTGGGCCCAAGTCTCTACATGGTAGAACGTTGAAGGGGATTGAAGAATTTAAAAGTAGGACGGACTCAGACATAGCTAAACAAAGTCAGATACTGACTTTGACTATCAATTTATCTCAATTGGCCCCGTTTTTGTCCATATATCAGAAGCTCTTTTACAGTATCTGGCCCGTAGTGAGCTTAAAGGAGTTGATGCGAAATATTGTGGGGGAGCATCATGATAAAACTCCTGGTCAAGGTCTCCCAAAAGATATTCCAATAACAAAAGAAAACTACAGCTATTGCAGTCTAGCATATGCACTCTGTGCAGCTGTAAGATGCCAAATTTCGTTTGTATCAAAGGAAGCTTCGGATTTGGAGGTACCAAAATCAATAAGTGCTCTGTCATTTGCAAATCAAGCTCAGAAGATCAAAAATGAATTTGATTTCTTTAACGAACCCACGGTCGAGAAGTCATTGACTTTATTCTTCTTGTATGCTTATTGTGTAAATGTCAAGGGAAGAGACAACCTGGCGGTTGTTTTACTTCGTGATTCCATAACTATGATCCAAATAATTGCCATCATAAAGCGGAAGCAGAAGGAGCCTGCAAACATCTCCAACGCAGATATGCATCGGTTTGTAAAGATATACTACGTTTTATTGGTAACTGAACGATATATGTGCATTGTAAGTGAAGTGCCTGTATTGTTAGAACTGAACTTACCTTTACCAATGTTTGAAGAAGAAGAATTCCCGGAAGAAATCGCTGCATTTATCGAACTCATCAAAGTCTTTTCTATTCCAAGCAAGCAATTTTTCGATCAATTACTTGAACAAAGAAGCCCAAGAAGTGTCTATTTCAAAGGTGGGCTTACATATGTGGCTCCTCCCTCCATCGACATTCATATGAGAGAATTACAAAATGGTTTACTTAGAATTGGAGTCTATGTATTGACACAAGAGTTGCAGAAATTAAATATATTGCTATCAAAATATTGGATGATGGCCGTGGCCTGGAAGATGTGCTATAATGGACAAATGCTTGAGCCAAGCACTGATGAGCTGGACCCAATGGGGTTCTTGTTTCCCATTACAATTGCACGAGAATTTTTGCAAGCCACTGGTGAATTGAACTTAACTGCCTTTGAATGCAATGGACCTGGTGTTTGCATTAAACTTTTTGAAATAGCCATTGTTCTCAGATTATGTATAAAAGAAGTAATCCCTGAGAATAGACATCAATACTATGACCTTATAACAGCAATATTAAAAGTGATGGGAAGATTTAAAGCTGATTTAGTGGACGTCTTACACCATTCCAAGAAGTTCGCAGAAGTTGTTGCAGATGGTAGTGATACTCTTGATATTCATACGATGCAAAATTATTTCTTCAGTGAATCTTCGTCTGTCACACCAGTCACTGGAGTAGGTGCTGCTCTGGTAGAGTTACCTCCTGGAAAGGTGCTTCCACAGGATCCTTCGTCATTAAGAACCCCTTTATTCCCACAATCACTGAATAATATCAATAGCTTGGATGGACGTACTAATTACCATATAAACTTAAATGACTTCCAGTTTAACGATTTCAATAATCTTGCAATTGAGCCGTTGCTAGATAATAGAGAATTAATAGAGAACCAATCGGTTGATTTCAGCAGAGTTTTTAATTTCGAAGTAAGCTCCAATGTTGAAAGTAACTGGCTCGCATCAAAAGGTTATGAAGAGGAATCGCCAGATAATATGAAGGTAGATAATGTCGGGAAAAATGAAAGTCCAGATGATGTTTTTGGATATTTTAACCCACAAAGTATCAGTTCAGATGAGCCCAAGTCGAACCTGCCTTCGAGTATTTTACCGTTTAATCAACTTTGAATGAAAAATAGAAAATGATAGAAAAAAAGTAAACGAAGAAAAGTAATAACCCTTGTATATAGATTTCGGTAGTGCCGCAACTTTGACTAATAAACTAATTCAAAAGTCTTATATTTCGTAATTCAATTCTATTTGAACGACCTTGCAGAAGATACTCTCTGGCTGATTTAAGATAACTATCTTGTCCATCTTGCTTAGTCAATGCAATTATGCTATGTCCTATGTCCTTACCACGAGTGATATTCATTACCAAAGTATGTGAGCGACGAGTCAGAAGAACTTCTACTCTACGAAGTATAAATAAACTTTACAATTTCAATTGATTAGATAACTATAAAACAAATTCCATTTTTCTTATATTTATGATGGCGTTTACAAAGAAGCCATGAAGAAAGTCAAAAGTGCTGCTGTGAGAGTGAATACAGAAGTTCTAATGATATTTGAGCTATTCTCAACCGAAGACACTATAACAGGGCTGGTGTAGTTTCCTTTAGAAGAGGAAGAAGCTACGACTGTTGCTGGTGACTCGGAGTGTACTACAGAAGTGTAAGTCACAAACGAAGTAGTATACTCGTTTTCAGTGGCTGGGACGACTGCGACGGCTGCGGTAGTTGTTGGAGAAACTGGGGTATTACTGATAGTTACTGTTTGAGCGACAACTGGTGCTTCAGTGCTAGTTTCAGCAACAACAACTGGTGCTTTAGTGCTAGTTTCAACGACAATTGGTTGGGAGCTAGAATAAGATAAAGTAGTCGTTTCGACTGGGCTTTCAGATGTCAAAGGACAGTATGTGGTATAAACAGAAACGACTTCATCAATAGTGGTAGTTACAACTTTTTGTCCGGTTGTCTTTGGAACAACAGTACACTTGTTGTCAGAGCAAGAAGTGACGGTAACAACAACAGTTGAGGCTTCGGTAACAGTGGCAACAGTAGTGTCAGAAGTCAATGGACAGTAAGTTGTATAAATTGAGACAGTTTCGTCAACAGTTTCAGTTACCACAATTTGTCCGGTAGTTTTTGGAACTTCATGACACTTATCATCGGAGCAGGAGGTGATTGTGACCACTACTGTCGAAATATCAGTTGCAGTGGAAGTTACATCTTGGATAGTTGTTGATGAAACTACTGGGCTTGATGAAGACGATGAAGATGATGAGCTACTAGATGAACTAGAAGAAGTAGCTGATGATGAAGTGGTTGACGAGGAAGACGCAACAACTTCTATTACTGCAAGTGGAGTTGGGGTGGATGAAGGGGAAACGGACGAGGAAGTAGCTGATGAGGAAGTTGACGAGGAAGTAGTTGACGATGAAGTAGTTGACGAGGAAGTCTCAACAACTTCTAATAAAGGTGCTGGTGCTGCAAGTGGAGTTGGGGTGGATGAAGGGGAAACAAATGCTGTTGATGATACAGGTGGAGCAGGACAATCATAACCTAAGTCACCAAAAAAGTAAGTATCAGCTTCAATGCTTTGAGATACACCACTTGGAGGAGTGACAGTAGCAGAAAGAATAGCTCTCTGTTCGGCATTAGTGTAAACGATTCTAATAGGGTAGTAGGTGTCAGCAGCGAGACTGACAGTTGCTTCCTTGTCTCTCTTACTACCTTTCCAAATCTTGTAGGTGTAAATCATAAAATCCGAGGGATCAACGGAAGGATTGGTTTTACAACAATCAAATGCAGAACCATCACCAAGGAAGACAGCAGCAGAATCATCGATTTGGGTTAACTTGAATGTATAATCACCCTCAGTAGCAGCGTAATAATACCCAGTAAGTTCAACAGTGAAGTTGGTGATTGTAATAGGAACTCCAAAGAGGTTGTAAGTAGTTGGGACCATTGAATAAGGATTAATTGTGTTAACCCAGTCGAAAGAGATATCCTGAATACCACTTGCACTGGCGAGAATCTCATTGTTTTTGTAACCACCCAGCACGTAGTCTAAATCCGACATTGTCGTTGAATCTCCCATAGCGTATGGGTAGAAATTAGCTGTAAATCCAGAGGTTTTGGTGGAGCCTTTTGGCAAGCAACCTGGAATGTTTGCCAGGTCAACTAATTTTGCAGCTGCCAAAATTAAAGCTAAAGCAGAAAGTTTCATAACGAAGGACTAAAGTTAGAGGTAATGAGTGTAAAAGTTTACAGTTGTGATATAGAAGACAAGAATATAACAAGGATGTTCGAATGGAGCAATTACTTCGTACTTATACATTTTATTCATGGGGTGAATGCAAATAAAATGACATCAAATATATAGCGAAACCTTAAATTGCATGTTGGGTGCAAAAAAAAACGCGAAAAATATTGCACGACATGCATAAACCTTGCAGATGGCTGAATTTCTAGTGTGGTACCTACATGCTGTACCTACATAATGCGCTTCGCTACCCAAACCGTTAATTCGAAGGCTCATACGAAGAGAGAACAGTCAATTATTAACGTGGGATAATTTATATGAATTCGAAGGTCTCTCTGCCTAACTCAATTTTTTGATACCTACGTAGCACAATCCTACCCTTAGCTGTATACTGGCAAGATTAGTTTCAATAGAAATTATACTTGTAGATCAACTGTGAGGCTCATGTGCTATTATTAGCGTTCACGCCTCGTATTCAAATTGACGAGAAGTTAATATGTACGATATTTAAGCTCAAGCTCTGGGTCAATAATTCGCGATATTTTCATACAATACTCACAACAACTCTTAAGCAGTTACTCGATGATATATGTGAGTACTATAGCGGACCCACAAACTTGATCAGCTTTTCAATTAATATAATGCTACGTTATACGAAAACTAGTAGCAAGATTCAGATCAGGGTTAACAATAAGACAATTAACTTGTTGATGATGGCAATACGAAGACAATAAGAAAGGGGAAATAAACCTTAATTCTTCCAGTACCCCTCGGAGAGAGATTTCGGTTATAATGGTAAGCCGAATCAAAACAATAAGAAGAAAACTTTAATTCTCACACTTAGCACCGACTCGGTTTAAATTTCAGAAGATGAGGTTAACTGAAGGAATAATTAGTACCAAATGATCTATATCCAAATATTGGAAGATGTAATATTACTGAGCATTTGTCCCTAGTTTTGTTCTTCCTAAATGACAATGGTTGAGGAATACCGAACTTGCTTCATCGATTACAATATCTTCAATTCGAGTTATACTCTACGAACTATTTCCACTCATAATTGAAACCTTAAAGTTTGGAAAAAAATGTAACCTTAGACAGTTGTAGAATTGGGGTAATTTGTAAACTTTGGCAAGAAAAACTACAGAGAACGAAAGAGCTTACCACTACATGTAAACTTTGGCGACCAGAGCCTATTTACACTTTGACGAATAAGGAACAACTGCATCTCGTGCTAAATATCTTGTTTGATTACCATCTCCATGAGGATACATACTTCTGTGTCAAGATTCTATTCAAAATGATCATGATAGACTTCCTCAGAGGTAGTTCTAGAGCGAACCTATTTACTTGATATTTTTAAGAAATTCATTTACGAGAATAATGCCCTAATTGAAGAATAATCCTCGAAAATACACTTTCACGAGTTTTGCATTGTTTGTTATTTATTTCGCTATATCGTACACACAATTGACGCAAGTGCTCGGTTAGAAAACTTTACTTTAAAGTTTATGCACGGTGTCTAAACTTTTGGTTAGAAATCTACTTGAAGTTCATGCACGCACTTCGGTTAGGAGCCTGACTATTTTTATTTTGGACTCGCTACACCTATCCGCACTAGTAAGGTATTCCATTGGTGAGTCTTTGAAATTCGTCATAACCTTTCGTGTAATAACTCTCCATTGCCTTTTTTACCAATCCTTTCATGTGAATCGAAGCTTCCTTCTCTGACTTAGTTGGAACAAATCTAGACCTAAGCTTCTTAATTGTAGTATCTTTAAAACAAGGTAACCCACTTTCGAGCATAGGATTGACACATCTCACTATAGTCTCCATATATGGTCTACAAGCTAAGTACCCTTTGACGCATAGTTCTTCAAACCATTGGAATGCCTGAGTCTGGCTATTACCTCCAAGTACCAATATCATTTCATGAGTCAATTTGAAAGGAGCAACTTCAAACTTAACTCCTCCAGGAACAATGTCAAAACAAAATCCAAAGTCAATGTGTAAAATATGACCTTGCTCGTCGTACATAATGTTACCATTATGACGATCTTTAAATTGTAAAATGTATGATATAATTGAATAAGCTGCTAAAGATTTGATTAAATTGTTTCTTGCTTGCTGAAATTCAATAGAAGTCTCAGGGCCAAACTTTGTAGTGAAATATTCATATAATCCATTAACTGCCTCACGACCAAGCATATCTCTTGAAACGGAATTCGGCAATACATCAATAACTCCACATCCAGGAGCTGTTGCTGTAACTCTGTATGGGAAAACGTACAAATCCAAACCAGCATTCGCCCATATAGTTCTAAAAACAGAAATTAATTGTAAGGCCAAAACATCTTGTCTACAATCATCACCAACCTTAAAAATTGCGCTTTGCCATTTCTCAATTGTAGATCTCGTAAGTTCGCCATTATCAGCAATGGTTTCAATCTCCTTTCTAATTTTAAATGTAGCTAAAAATGGAGCCTTTGCATGACTTTGCAATGGCTTTCCCGATTTTCTGTTGATATCTATGACCACTCCATCTGGATTACTTGGTAAATAAACACCCTTTTCAACTTCAATTTTTGCCATTTCTTCATCAATTTTAACTTTCTTTTCGGCTTTAGTATTTTTTATAAAGGGCTTCAATTTTCCTGAAATTGCGGTGACCTCATTGAAGAACTCAAACTCTTTTCTGTAGAAGCTCAAATCTTCTGGGCTAAACGATTTAATCATCAAGTGCTGAATTTTATCTAAAGTTGGCTTTAACAGATCTGCAATTGTAGAGTCTTCATCTTTGAAACTATTGGCTAACATATTCCAAATGATTTGATGAGCAAATAACTGTGAAACTTTTGCCGTTTCTATTATAAATCTTTCAACATACCCTTTTGCATCAAATCTTAACGACTGGACGATTTGAGGAACATAGAAGAATGTCAAATTAACATCATGACTTTCAAGGGATCTCATAGTGTATTGCAAAATGTATGGATTGTTCCCAAATGGAGGTAAAAATAAGGTAATCGAATCAATTGGTGATAATGGCTCCCAGAATAATAATTGATACGACGGCATATTAGTACCTGCATTAATTCCAATAAAATATTGCACAGCTTCAGGATAAAAAATAGCTGCCAATGGATTACTACTAATCAAATTTTGTAACATTTCATCCAAATTTTTGACTTTGTACCTTAAAGACAAATTTATTGCCAAGATGGGGTCAATTTGATAAGCCTTTGTTATATTTTTTTCGTTTATGTGATTGGAAATATAAGAACCTCTAGTGTCTTGAGGATCTAACGGTTGTAACCAAACAGATATTTTTGAAATTTCATCATCAAGGAAAAACATGAGAAGAATCAATTTCAGCTCAAAAGGTTCTGATTTAAAAGTGTCCAACTGGCTAATGAGCTTGGCTACCTCTTTAAGTATGTAGTAGTCTGCTTTTATCTTCAAAGCATTGTGTCCATAAGGGAAAATTGTTCTACCCTTAAACCAAGATAATGAAGCATCAAGGATAAGCATTGTTAAGCTTTGAACGCTTCTTGAGCCCAATTTAACATGATAGTTTAAAACCTTGAGAGAAAATCTAATCAATTCAAATCTTGCCATTCTCGCAAAAGGGTGGAATGATGCACTTATGGTTAAGTTTGACAAACCAACTTCAATAAATCTAGTGAACAATTTGAGTAAGTGATCACTTTGATTTAAAGTAGTTTCAAAGTTCGAAGAAACTAGCTTAATGATTAGCAAATGGGGTTCAAATGCTTTTGATGTTACTCGACTTGCATTATTAATAGATCTTTTATCACTTGGTGCATACTCCATTACCGAAAATTCTGGCTTTGTCAAATCTCTAGCACTGCTGAAAATCCCCTTCCTTAACTCAATTGACGTTTCCCAATGTTTAAAAATTTCTGACATGATCAAAATTGACAAATTCTTATGATCCTTCATGACCGAATACCAAATACTGATGGCAGCAATCATTAATTCCTCTTCGAAAATTTCAAATGGTATTCCAACTAAATGCCTTATCATTTCTGCATTGTTGGAATCTGATATAAGAATAAGTCCTGCACAATCTGTTAATACGTCAATTATTTCTTGAGTAGAGTACGAATTTTTTCCTCTATTGATTCTAATATTCAATTCTTGAATCCTTCCTCTAACGTTATTAAATGCATTTTCAATATATTCGCTAGTATATGTATCAACCTTGTCACTAAGTGCACTGATAAAACTCAGCCTCCAGCTGAATTGCGATAAAAATATAGGCAAAGTGTTAAACCTAGTAGTCGAAATTTGACTCAAGTTAGATAATTCCCTATCGTTACTCAAAATCAGACCAGCCATTTCCAAACTAAACAGTACACCGAATTGCAAGTTCTTGTTGTTCTGGAAGGTATCCATGTCGGAAACATAACTTTGAATTAGAGATTTTGCTTCATCGTTCGCTTTAAGTAAGACCAATTTTACCCAATTTCTACTCTTCTCATGAAATCTGTTGAACGTTTCATTTCTCCACTTGTATGAATCAGACAAGGATAATTGAATACCAGAATTCTTAGGTGCAGTGTATGTTGTGGTAGGTTCATATTGATTTTTGTCTGCGTCTATCAAACTTTGAAACAACAATGTCAAAATATCAAACACACTGAATAAACTCTTAGTGTTACACAATGCGGAAGGTACCTTGTTGATTAACAAGTCACAGCATTGTAAAGCTGCATCTTGTAACTCTTCCATCCTATGACAGCATAAAGTCAACATGTTAGTTAACTGTTGTGCAATTGAAGCTGATGTAAATAATTTATTAGCGCCACATCCGATTAGAAATATGTAGTCCTTAACGATCTGGAATGCAATATGGCCAATATACTTGTCAATTCCAGTAGTTTTAATTGAAGGATCAGAAAAGTACTCTAATATTGTGGAGCATTCACCACAAGATTTGACTCTAAGTGATTCCACAAAAACCGTCGCTGACAAAAACATCAATTTAGGATATGTTATAGTCCTTGGGAAATCAAAAATGTCACCAATAATGTGTTTGTGATCCTTAACATTATGATTGGATGAGCCCCTTCTCAATACAGTATTCATTTCTAAGGAAGTTTCAGTGTGATCCCAAGATAACTCGGAAGCTAATGGAGGAGTATTGTATACAATTGCTTTCAATTCTACATTGTACTTTTCAGCAAATTTAGAGTTAATTGAATAGCCGTGAACAACCATATTAAACCAAATATTTCTGAAAAGGTTAATAATGTTCGTATCTCTAAGGTCAAGCTTTGGCTCATCAAGTTCAATATTTGGCAATAAATTTGCAAGTGGCCTTAAATAAACCCCAATTTGTTCACCGATTTCATTAATTTCAACATGTGATCTATGGTGTTCTAAGACTTGCACGTCTCCTTTACTGATAATAGATTGAAGTATATCTTTCAAGTAAACCCAATACAAAGAATTTGGTTCATTTCTCCTTTTTTTCAAATTTAGAGAGAGATTAACTTTTGCTTCGATGATGCCTTCATACATCTTCCACTTTTTGGATTCCATAGCTTCTAAAGTCATTCTATTCAACAATCTCATAAGGATTAAAAATTCACGTTCAGGTAAATATGGAGCACAGGAGACAAGTCCATTCAACAAAGTAATTGTAACTTCGCTATCGATCTTAGCTAATTTTTGTGATAAAATGGTAACAGCAAGTGTTGTGACAGATTCATCTCTACTAGCCTGTGTAATTTCACTGATTGCTATTATGGCATTTTCACAGACTTTTGCATACTCAGAGTCGGAGTAATCATTTCCAGAATTTGCGATTGGTTTATTTCCATCTGGATAATAAATGTTATTATCAGATGTAATATTTCCATCGTTACTAATACTATTGGTACCATCTCTAAAATCAAATGATGTTGACGATGGAATTCTTGATAAATTCATCACATCCCTACTGGCGCTACTGTTAAGCCCTCCAGTATTATTTCTCTTGAAGTTTCTGCTTTGGACATCATTACCTACGAACAACAAGTTAGTCAACGTATATATAGTTGTGTAGACAGCATCTTGAGTTAAAGCTCTTGATGCTAGTCCCACAGACTTGGATGATTTTCTGCAATATTCTTTTGAAAATTCAGGATTTGATACTAATGAAGTAAATGATCTCGTCAATGAAGATCCGATACGATCATCTTTGAAGACAGAAAGCGCACCTAATTGTAATACACTGGGTCCTAAATTGCCGTCAAGCATGACATCATAGATTTGCAAACAATTTTTGAAAATCTTCTTGGCCATTTTAAACTCAAGGTTATCGGTGAACATACCACATCCAATAATTTGCAAGTTGTAGGACTTGGCCAATAACCCAATTCTGAATCTGCTGAAGGTGGAATAAACAACATATGTCTCACCACGGTCCAAGAAATCCATTTTTTGAATGGCAATATCGGAGAGGATCTTAATAATTTTCATGTGGCTAGAAGAAATGTCTAAAGTAGCGGACTCTTCTTTAATTCCTCCATTGGTGACAGTTCCATTAACTTCATCAGGATTGTTTTGTTCCGCAACTGAAGAAGACACTTTGTTTAAAATGTGTTCCATAAGACTCTCTTCATCTTGATCAATCCTTAAGATAGAGCTAGCAATGGAGCACATCAATTTACTCATACTTTCGATGTATAAGATAGGACTGAATTCCATGGCGAATTCATGATCATGTAAAGTAGAAAAGTTTTTGTTTGAATAGATTTCTACTCCCTTTAAAAATCTAGGATTATCAATCTTAGAATCCAATGAAATAAATACGTTGAAAGAATCACGACTAAGAGTTAAAATTTTAGAGTTCTTGATTAAGGCTCTGATGTAACCCAATAAAGATAAATAGTGGGACATCTGATAGTGTTCAAGTGTAGCATCTTCTTCAGGAAACCCGCCACTAGCAACACCATTGAGGTCGCCATTTATAGTCACATTTTCTTTGATCTTAAATAACTCGGTAATAAACTCTTGCAAAATGTCCAATGCCGGTGTCAACAAATATTTGTCTTCAAACTGTACGGCGATGTTTACAATAGCATCTGTCAATTTTTCTGCTAATATTAGCCATGGCGAAGAATTGATCCCGTTTAATTTGGATAAAATTGAGGCGGAAAACTTCTGGTCTGGCAATTCAACCAAGTACATTCTAAATTTCTGCAAGAGAATCTTAGCATGATCTAAAGACTGGATTTTGGGCAGCGTTGCCTCACAGAGAGCAACAAGAACTTCAAACTCTCTCAGGGTGATAGCAACTTTCGACAATTTGCTCTTACCATTGCTGGGCAAGAACGCTGAACCGTTATGTTGGTCTTCTTCGTCAAATGTTTCACGCAAAAGTTTAGGAAAATTAGCTTGACTTGTTGAACCTTCGATTTTTTCTGAAGATACAGTTTCCAAGGTCGTTCTGGCAAGCTTTTTAAAAGCTTGGGCTCGGATTGAACCTCTTGGAATGCCAAAATAATCCATTGTAGGTGTCTTAGAGGTGAAAAGTAATAGTACAAGTGAAGCAAGTTATGAAGCTCTTGCTAATTTTTATATTTTTTTCTTGGGGCTACTCTTTTTTTATAACAGTACAACTTTCCCTGGTTATTGTAATTGAGCTTCTTGTTTTTCTTCCAATTCTCTCTTCCTCAACGCTAGTTCGCTTATAAGCCACCAAGCATGTGCAGTTGTCTTGACTAAATGGAGTAAAATCGAAGGAAAAATAAAAAAATCTTGGAGTAGTTCAGATTAATTGATGGTTTGTGTGCAGGATTGAAAAATTAAGTAGAAAAAAAAAGGCCGGTGGTTGAGCCTACTCAGCAGCGCTAAAGAAGAACTGGGACTTACAGATATTACTTGAGTTTTTCCTTCTTTTTCATGTATTAACCTAATGTACAGACCTCTTTATGGAATATGATGCAAAAATGTTTTTATCTATTTTAGTTTTCCTTTCTTTTTTTTTTAATTTTCTAAATTTTTTTTTTTCGCTTTCGTTAAACTTAAGAGTAAGTTTCAATTAAGGTATCTCTTAAGTTACCTGAAATAGATTCAGGTTGAGCATCTTGAAGTCTGAATATAGATTCTACAACTGAAAGTTCTGGAGCAGTGGTGTCTAATCCGGCAACTGATAACCAATCGTTGACAACTAAACCAGCACCCACAACAGAAGAACCTCTGTTGACGGTACCAGCAACTAATGGTACTTGCAATAATGAAGATAATTCTTCTTGATCTTGAATGGAAGTTTGTGGATGAACTAACCCACCTTGGTTTGAAAGAGCACAGTAAGACCCAACCAATACATTACCAGCAATTGTTTGTCTGAACACTTCAACTCCCAAAACATCTGCGATAAGTTCTTCAGTTTCTCTTTCAATATCAGGATGTACCAATGCAACGTAGTCGTTACAGCAGATAACATTACCCAAAGCGGATAATCTTTCTTCAACTCTTTGAATCTTCACAGAGTCTGGTAACGAATTTCTCAAGTGCATTAATTCCTGGTCAGTGGTTTGTGTTGGTACCAACAATCCACGTCTATTTCCTGCAGTCATTCTACCGACTATACGAGTACCTGAGATGGTTGTGTGAACAATTGGGACAACATCTCCTAATTCAGCTTCAAAAGCAGAGTAGAAGTTTTCAGATCCACCAACTGCAACAAGACAGTAAGAGTTTGTTAACTTGGAAAAAACACCAACTTCGTTAGAGTTTTCGAATTGTGTTCTAGTAGCCATGGTTTCTATTCGTAATGCAGTAACTATACTATAATATTGAAGGAAAGAAAGGAGCTCTTATAAGCTAGAGAGTTTTTTTTTTTTTTCCATTTTCCCTTCCTGATGGCAATACGTGAGATGAGTTATATTGGTGAGCGCACACCTGACAAATTAAGGTGCAACAGTTCACCTTTCAGGTGTACGCCACATTGAGCTCATTGCAGAGTACTAAAGGTGGTCTTGAGAAGGGAGTTGATGAGATTAGAGCTCTTTTCCTCTCCTTTTCGCCTTTTGTTCTCTGGGAAACTACTCAGAACTTGCTATCATTAGATTATTGTCTCTTAGTGCCAGAGGGCTTCTTTAATAATGATCTCTATATGCAGGTAAAATGCTCCACTTCTGCCCTACTCTTCCTATGGGTGAGTCATGTTGAGGCCCATACACCTTCGAAGAATATGTTGAGATAGTACTAGTACAGCTTTTCTTTCTCTAGTGGACTGAGGGTATCCTCATGGTAGGCTTTCTTTGTTTCTACCTTAATGTGGGAGATTTCCATCTATCAGCTATAAATTGCGTAGGTATCCTAGTATTGGGTGTACGGGTGCTGTATTTTAATGCAACACCTAGCAGATGTATTGACCAGTACTTTTGGCTTGTTACATCAGAACAGCTCGATCTATGGACCTCTTAAATTATAGAAGTATTTTTTTTGCCCTTTTGGGGGTATTCGCATTCTTTTAGACTGCTTCTGGCTTTAAAATGAACACTTTCCTAATTTTATCATCAAGTATTTAAACATAGTAAGTTCACCAAGGAATTTGCAAGTACAAGAATTATTAGCTTCAGCCAAATGTATTCTACATATCCTACATTTCTTTTCTTTTAATTTTTTTGTAATGTAATTATTAAATGTATATAAACAAGAAGTAAACGTATTTTTTTATTTATTCAGGATAGATAACTGTAATTCTTTCAATCCAAATCTTCCCCTGCAACTTCATCATCATCATCACTGTCTCTCCAATCTTCCACATCAACATCAGCCATGTCAACATCATCAGCATCATGGTTAGCAAGTACTTCGAGACCCTTCTTGCCAAGAGTAACTCTGGCCTCTTCCTTATCCCTGATTTCACCCTTTAATAACATGACAGCCAACTTGTTAAGCAACTCAGTTTGGATGAGACGATTCAAAGGTCTAGCACCAAGATTAGGCGAGTATCCATATTTACACAAGTAATCAATTGCTTGATCGTCAAGGTCTAATTTGATCGATTTGCCATTAGCTTCAAATCTTTTCTGGATCTCCACTAATCTGATTCTAACAATCTTGGAAATCGCTTTCTTCGATAATCTGTTGAAAACAACAGTTGAAGAAATACGATTCAAGAATTCAGGTCTGAAGTGTGCTCTAACTGATGTCATCACAAGTTCCTTTGTTTGTTCATCAACCTTAGCTCCCTTAGACGCATTGATATATTCCGCACCTAAATTGGAAGTCATAATGATAATTGCATTAGAACAGTTGACCAATTTACCTTGTGATGATGTAACTCTTCCATCGTCAAGAATTTGTAACAAAATAGTCAAAACTTCAGGAGCAGCTTTTTCAACTTCGTCAAATAATATGACAGAGTATGGGCGTCTTAGTAAAGCTTCAGTCAAAATACCACCTTCTTCATAACCAACGTAACCTGGTGCAGCACCTAACAACTTTGAAGCAGACCACTTGTCACCCAATTCGGAGCAATCTATTCTAATCATAGCTCTTTCATCTGCAAAAAGGAAACCAGCAACCTTCTTGGCTAATTCAGTTTTACCTGAACCAGATAAACCCAAAAACAAAAATGAAGCTGGTTGGTTTGGATTAGCTAAACCTGAACGATTCAATCTAACTGCATTGGAAACGGCTCTAACGGCTTCACTTTGACCTACCACTTCAGAAGCTAATTCTTTTTCCATATTAATCAACTTGGCATTTTCGGCTTGGGTCAATTTAGTTACAGGAATACCAGTTAATCTGGCAGCTGTTTCTGCAACTTGCTCTTGTCCAACAACATTCTTCAACAAAGATTCATTATTAGACTCCTCTTCTTCAGCAACTTTGATCTCTAACTGTTCAATTTGCTCTTTAACTGCAGGAATTGCAAAATATCTGAGATCAGCAGCAGCACCCGTATCATGACTTCTTTCGGCATTTTGGGCTTTAACTTCAAGCTCATCTAACTTCCTCTTTGCAGCAATTAATTGATCATGACCCGCACGTTCTTGGTTGAATTGTTCTTTTAAGGGTCCCATCTTCTCTTCCAAATTTTCCTTCTTCTTTCTTGCTAATTCTAATCTATCTTTGGAGTCTGCATCAGCATCCTTATCTCTTTCCAATGCATTGATTTCCACCTCCAATAAATGATATTCTCTCTCTAAGTTATCCAATTCTTCGGGTTTGGAGTCTCTAGCCACTGCGACTGCGGCAGCTGTTTCATCGATAAGGTCGACTGCTGAATCCGGTAAAGATCTGTAAGTCAAATATCTTGAAGCCAAATGTGCAGCAGCCACAAGAGCACTATCCAAAATACGGACCCCATGATGGATTTCATAACGTGGTTGCAATCCTCTTAAAATTGCAACAGTTTCAGGCACTGTCAGAGCAGGAACGTCAATCTTTTGGAATCTTCTTTCAAAGGCACCATCCTTAGAAATAAACTTCCTATACTCAGAAAAAGTAGTAGCACCAATACAATGCAAAGAACCTCTTGCAAGCATAGGCTTTAATAAGTTGGCAGCATCTGACTTACCATCACCCATCAACATATGTATCTCATCGATGAATAAAATTATCATTTCCTTTGATTTCTCAATTTCGTTCAAGACTCCCTTGATTCTTTCTTCGAATTCCCCTTTATATTTGGCACCAGCGGTTAATGCACCTAAGTCCAATGCAAACAATCTGGAGTTTTGTAAAACAGTAGGAACATCGCCATCAATGATTCTCTGAGCGACTCCCTCAACGATCGAAGTTTTACCAACACCAGCTTCCCCTATCAAAACAGAGTTGGACTTAGTTCTTCTAGCCAAAACTCTAATGACTCTTCTGATCTCTTCCTCTCTTCCTATAACAGGGTCAATTTTACCTTCTCTAGCCTTTTCGGTCAAATCTTCACAGTATTTTCCCAAGAATTCATACAGAGCCGACAGATCAGCTTGCCTGGAGTCTATTCTTTGGTCACCTCTAAGCTCAATTGCCTGAGTCTTGATGACATCAGTGCTGATACCAGCTTCCTTAAACATCGCTTGGATCGAACTATCCTTAAGCAATGCTAAAAGTAAGTGATCTTGTGCCACATAGTTATCCTTTTGTTGAGCCTTGATCTTCGTAGCGTTGGTCAAGAGTTGTCCTGTGGCATACGAAGGTTGGGGTGTATCAGGAGCAGGGGTCTGAGAGGGTAATTTCACAAGATGCTTGTTAACAATCCTTTCAAATGGTGCCCACTCATTACGACTCTTTTGGATTAAAGTCTTTAAATATGGTGTTGAATTTTCGTCATCAGTTGGAACCATAGCTGCTAAAAAGTGGAGCGGAACCAACTGCGTGTTTGAGTTATCCTTTGCCAATTGCTGGGCATTGGTGATTATACGCAAAGCATTGTCTGTGTATTGTGTTTCGTCCATTATGTGATTCGATTACTATTACTCTGGTTTGTCAAGAATGTATAAATTACACTGACTCGTTCACTTCTCTGCTCCTCTTTATATAAAAGCAAGGTTATCATCTCACCACATTTTTTTATGGTTGCGAAAGTTCTAGAACAGTCTGGAAAATTCCGGAACCTTAATGGAAAGTGGTATGTTCTATATTGCACAAGTGGTGGATAGACCAATGATATGAAAGGTGATATTGCTACAAGTAGCAAGGAAGAGATTAGAAGGGATAATAGAGTCAAAAGTGTTAAAAAAAAGAAGAAAAGACGTACCGTTTGAACCGTTTGTTCTTTATTGGACTGATCTGGGGTCTCACAATTAAGGTGTTCCCCACAGCTCACCTTGCTAATAGATGGCTCTCCGGTTGCGGAGCAAAAGCATGCTATGACCTTCAGTTACCACTAAGTTGAGAATTCTACCCAGTATGTGGTAAGGAATTCGTTCAATTTTTCCGATTAATGGATAGTGCATGGTATATTCCATTGGTGGTGTCATTATGGTTTTACTCCACTGCACTTAGCTCCATGCTCTGAATCGCGTGAGATCGAATTTTGTCTAGTTCTTTTTAGTTGATTTTTACTAGCCAAAAGCTTCTGAATCAGGGTGAGAATTAGATACTAAGCGATATCAGCATAAAGCTAATGCGTTATTTTATTTGATGGCCTGAATCGTTCGTAGGCATGATTACTGTCCACTCATGCGTCACTTCCCTTGCGCAGCGATGAGATACATCTCCATGCTAGCACCAAGTGTTCCCGTTTTTCCTATTTTTGTTTTTCGTTTTTCACTTAGTTTCCCCCTTAGTACGGTCAATTGAGTAAGGCTCCTCACATCTGAACTCCTACCTACCCTGTATTCTTTCTCTATACCTGTGTTGCCTGCCAGGCTTCATCAAAGTTAAACACTACTTGGCATACTTGCTCCTTTCTTGATGTTTTTACAAGTTCATTCAAGTATGAAGTAGCCTTCATGGCCAAGTTGGTAAGGCACCTCACTAGTAATGAGGAGATCGTCAGTTCGAATCTGGCTGAAGGCATTTTTTTATTTTTTTCCAAGCTCTTACTCTCCATATCAAACATTGCCAGGGTATACTTCTCATCAGATATATTCATAAGAAGCAAGGATTTATATTTCCATATTGTCTAAGTGAATGAAACGAAACAAAAATACTTTCAGGCTTCAAAGTTGATCCGAAACGCCAATCTTTTCTCAGAATACGTCTTTCGGCTTTATATAGAATAATTATTTTAGGTATTTATATCAAGAACTTCTTGCAGTCCGAGAAAGTAAACCCAATTGACCTGTAAATGGATCTTACAGCTTTGAGATTTCTGAAGTAGAATGACTTAAAGCTACAACATATTTATATATTATATTTTATTTAGATTCACCATAATTTTTCTACTCCTAATGTTAAATACCCTCTCAACGTCATTCTTAGCCAAATTTCATCTTCAACATATACACCTGCTTAAATTCCTTTTTCCATCTTTTCTCGATTAAACTTTTCTTCAATCCTGTAATTTTGTATCTCTTATTTTTACTGATATTGTCCGTTTTGTTGGTATCCATTCTGTTGTCCGTTGTATTGGGTAAACCCAGTGAACTGTTGAGGAGCTGCTCCGCCTACATACTGTTGCTGAAAGGCATAACCAGTTGGCTGCTGCTGTTGGAATCCAAATCCAGTAGCTTGGGGTTGCTGTGGTTGCTGTTGTTGGAATCCAAAGCCAGTAGCTTGGGGTTGCTGGGGTTGCTGTTGTTGGAATCCGAAGCCAGTGGCCTGTGGTTGCTGCTGTTGCTGTTGTTGCTGTGACTGATTACTTCCAACGGGGGCGACAACATTTGTAGTAAACTTATCTGGTTGGTTGTATAAGGTCATGATGTCCCTTTTCGTTGCCTGTTGAGCCAAATGTTGCGGATTCTGAGCTAATTGCTGCTGTTGCTGTTGTAAAAGAAGCTGTTGCTGATGTTGTGGATTATTCAGATCAATATACTGCTGACCATTAGAATCAATATACGACACCTGTCCTGTAACTGGATCAGTGTACTGGTATATTTGAGGTTGTTGTTGCTGAATAATTCCAGTCTGCTGTTGCATCATGACAGTTTGCAATGGTTGTTGCTGAGGCTGTCCAGTACCTGATGCCTTCCACCAATCGTTACTCTGAGTTTGCTGTTGAGGCTGTTGCCCTGTCGCCATCGCAGCAAGTGGATTGTTTTCCAGATAGCCAGTGGTTCCAGTAGTACTCGAAATACCAGAATTACTAGCTGGTCTCCTTGGCAAAGCTGGAGGTAATTCATCTTCCTGAGGGTTTACCTTTTGGTCTTCATCCAAAATATTCAAGGCATACTCAACATTCCCTCCACTCAAAAGTAACGCCTCCAAAACAGAGTCATGGTTGTGGTATCCCAAGTTCAGAATTTGACGTACTTGGGTAACATGCTGAGACTGCTCATACTGAGTCAACCTTCTGTGACTCAATCTTGGTATGTCCCTTCCTCTGGCCAGCGTCACTGTGTTCCTTCTGGATCTACCTCCTCCACCGGTAGCTATAGACGACAGTCTCAGTCTCAGTTTCAGCAGTCTAACATCATCCAAGTCATCCAAGCTCTCATCCCTATACCTCCCTTCTATGTATTTTGCCCTGAAGTACTCTTCAATGGGACCCTGATCGTCATCATCTGCATACGGAAAGGGTACTCGCTTAGAGTTCCATTCCTTTTTGGCCCTCTTGTTCCCAATCCTACTAAGGGTTTCTATTTGTTCACTGGACCACTGATCCAAAGTCAATGATTTCACTTTAGATACCCCTGACAATGCTTTCCTATGCACAGAGGCACATCTTCCACAAAGTAAAATCCCTAAATTCCACAGCGCCCATGTAGGAAACGTAGCTGAACACTCTCCACACTTATTTTCATTCAGGTGGCTATTAACAATGTCAATAAGCCTTTTTTCGACTTGCTTCTGATGCTTCTTGGACATAGCGAGTCTAATAAACTAATAATAAGTTCCTACTACCAATAACAGCTGATATATGTTGTAGATTAGGTGTATAAGCTCTGGAACGTCTAATTTTCATCCAATGGGTCCGAATTACATGGCGTCCTGTATATAACCTGGACTACTTATGTCCTGCTAATTCCGGCTGAGCGTACAACAGTAAGAGAGCAGCCAGAGAACCAGTGGGTCAAGATCAATATCACCAAAGTGTATATTGTTACTATTTTATTACGTTAATATAGATATATATGTACAAGTAATTGCCAACTTCTTTCCTCGCTTCTATTTTCTTTTCATTGATTTATTTTGTTGGAAACTTTATCTCTATGTCTCTTCTATTACTTCCTGCAACATTCACTACCAACTTGTCTACGTTCACTTTGAGTTCTTTCAATATTTCTGTATCTTCCAACTCTAATTCGCCAATCAATTTGTTGTTACGGCTCTTAGGATTAGGAGAACCCTTCGTTCTTCCTACCTTAGACCCCAAATTCTCTCCAACTACGAATGATATATGCCATCTGAATGCGTGCTGATTGCCCAAATTCAATAATTCTTTATTCTTGTCTATTATATTTGTCAAGTTATTGAAAAAGTTACCTTGGCCACCTTGAGCACTCAACATACCAGATACAAACATATTTCCAGTCTTGTGGTTTCGAAAGATTTCTAACTTATCTCTGAATGTCAAAGATATTACTGACGAACCTTCCTTTGAATCTTTGTTCTTGGAGAGCCCAAGAATCTTGTTCAACTTTTCTCTTCGTATCATTTCTTCGTTATCAGAGTTTATCAAACTTTTATCTATTTGCATTTCACTGATTCCATTTTGTAAATTAGCTATGAATAATTCCATTACATGCTTATCTGCTCGGACATTGTCCGCCAAAGTTATATGGAAATTTGACAAATTATGCTTATTGGTTACGCTGAACTTCCCATGATTTGTGGCGATGGGTGCACCCACATAGTGCCAATTGAACTGGCTACTTTCTTCAGGATAGTTTTTCTTGATTTGCTGGATAGCTTTCTGTGATACTTTCTTAAGTTGATTCACAGCAGCCAATGAGGGATTCCATGGTATATAGATGAAAGAAGCTACTAAATTCTGCATATTATTCGAATAGTTTTGTGAGTAGATATCTGAACTGTCAAAGAATGGTTTCGCTAAAATTGAAGATCCTTCTGGTTGGGGCAAAGCAGTGTAGTTATTATTTTCCACGTTGTCGACTTCAATACCGATCGCTTCTTCTTCTTCTTCTTCTTCTTCGTCGTCAGAGGAGTAGTTCTGTAGGATATCCATTCACCTTTAATGAAAAGATGAGCGAAGCAGTTGCAGTTTTTTTATTTAATTTTTCTCTACCTCTTGTTTAACTGAGAATGAGAAGAGAATGAGCATAGTTACATATATGGGGTGTCGATTTTTAGTAACGAGCGAGTTTGACGTGTTGAAAAAGTGGGACTTTCAGTTTTCAATACATTCTCTAAATTCTGAGCTCTACCAGTAAATATCTATCACACAATTGTCACTTCGCTCTGGTTATTCTATCTATTTAGAACTCCCAATTGACTTCACATGTATTATCAGTCTTCCCTGCGAATGAAATCTCCCCGAATAAAATCTCCCAAAAACCCGTCATCCAATAAAGAGAAATGGCACCCATCAAGTTTGTCTCGCTCAATTTTAGACCTAGTCGATGACGGGGGTGAAGTCACCTTTCTTGTGTACGTACCCACTGTACTATATAGCTAGGGAAGAGTACTTCAAGAGCATACCTAACATGCAGTACCGATCTAGGTTGTGTTTGGAAGAGGTGAGGGGACAAAAAAAATTAAAGTTGCACGGTAGAGCCCTAAAGAGTTAGGACGCAGAGGTGCAGAGTTGTAACAGCAGAGAGCGATGAATGAACCACCTCCTGTTATACTTGGTACATCGCTTAAAAGACAAAAACAGAATCAAAAAATACTAATAGCACAACCACCTCCCCCAAGTGCCTCATCTCGCTAGGTTAGCCTGAAATCGTATTTCAACTTTTCACTGGACTTCCCTAATGTGTGGGGTAAATGAAAAGAAAATCTCCTTCGTAACTTTTTTATGCTCATCACATTCCAAATTAGTGGGCACGCGTTCACTCAAATTGCAGCCGTGTGTCATGAAATTTACCTTATCTTTTATCGCTACCCATCGCCCATATCACAAATCTATATATATTATTTATAGAAGATCTCCGGCGTCAGAGCTTCTCCGACTTTTTTTCTTCTCTCTTTTTAGTTTCATCACATCCCTAGTCGAGCTCCAAGCTTTATTATCGGTTTTCCATTTAGCACACACACACTATTATTATTATTATTATTATTATTATTTTTCTCCATTTTTTTACGGATTAGTCACTGCCTGTTCCTAAAATTTTTTTCCAAGACAATAGCCTTCACTTGAGCGAAGTCGGGAAAATTTTAATATCCCCAGACTGAAGGCAGACGAACAAAATACATCGATCTAAAGAAATTTTAATTTTTCTTTTTCGTTCTTTTTTTACTGCTAATTTCAGGTTCACTTGTTCTTGATCTGAAAGGGAATAACACAACAGAGCATGGTCTTCGAGAAATTACGAAAAAAGGATTCTCATGCCGATGTCGAAATAAGAAAATCTATTGAAGCTGAGCAGAAGAGAGTGCTCAGCGAAGTGCCAGATGAAATCTACAACTGGAAACTTGTGATGTGCGCTATCACTGCGGCAGCCGCAGCTGTTATAATTGGGTATGATGCTGGGTTCATTGGTGGTACTATTGCCCTTACATCGTTTCAAGACGAATTTGGCTTCGATAAGATGTCCACGTCCGAAGTTACTTTGATCTCATCGAATGTTGTTTCAGTTTTCCAAGCTGGTGCATTCTTCGGTTCCTTAATTATGTACCCTGTTGGGGAAATTTTGGGCAGGAAGGTTGGTTTGATCATTTCTGGATTTTTGTTGACCATAGGTGCTGCCATTTCGTTGATTTCCAAGCTGAGCAACGGGTTAGGCGCAATTTACGCGGGTAGAGTGTTGACTGGTGTAGGAATCGGTGGCTGCTCCGGATTAGCTCCTATCTATGTATCTGAAATTGCCCCCACTGAGATTAGAGGAAGGCTTGTCGGGTGTTGGGAAGTGTCATGGCAAGTTGGTGGGATCATTGGGTATTGGATTAATTACGGGGTCTTGCAAAACTTGCCGGCCACAAGAAAGCAATGGTTGATCCCATTTGCCATTCAGTTGGTCCCTTCGGGATTATTTTGGGGTGGTTCTTTCCTCATCCCAGAGTCCCCTAGATTCCTTATTTCTAAGGACAAGATTGATAGGGCAAGATCAAACTTATCATATTTGAGTAATTTGCCGGAAGATCACCCATACTTGGTTCAAGAACTTGAAAAGATTCAAATAGATATCAATGACAAGAGAAGAAAATTAGGGACCGGGTTTTTCGCCCCACTTAAGAAAGTCTTGACCACCAGAAAGTTACTATACAGAATGGCATTATCCACCTCGTTGTTCCCCATGCAAAATGGTTCAGGGATTAACGCGATTACTTATTACTCTCCTACGGTGTTCAAATCTTTGGGGGTCAGTGGAACCAATGCAACTTTGCAATCAACAGGGATTTTTGGTTTATTGAAGGGATTTGCCTCGGTAGTTTGGATCTTTTTCATTGTAGACAACTTTGGTAGAAGGACTGCTTTAATTTGGGGATCAATTCCATGTTCTTTATGTATGTGGTACATTGGAGCCTACATTAAGGTTGCCGATCCTGCAGCCAAGCTTGCTAATGGTGACACCAAGATGGACGCAGGAGGTAAGGCAGCACAGGCGATGCTCTACATTTGGACCATCTGTTATGGAGCATCGTGGAATGGTACTCCCTGGTGTATTAACTCGGAGATTTTTACACAAGATATCAGAACTTTTACGCAAGCCATCAATTCTTCATCCAACTGGTTCTGGGCTTTCATTTGGGGGAGATTTACTGGAAATGCCTTCAACAAAATGGGATATGGGATCTATTTCCTTTTTGCTTCTTGCATGTGTGTATTTCCCGTTGTAGTGTACTTTTTATATCCAGAGACCAAGGGTGTTCCATTAGAGGCTATTGATCACTTATTCGAAGTTCCAGCTTGGAGAGGTAGACAATATGCCTTAGAGCAGTATTCAGTAGAATATGAAAAGAGAGAATTACAGCATAATACCAATGAATCAACCGCATCAGAAGTTGAAGTTAAAACAGAAAATGAATAGTGCAATGAAGATGTACTTGAATTGAAATATATGTATATGCAATCTTTCGTGCCATGGAAAATGAACCCATGAGAGAGAAATTCCAAGAACCATTTTCTTTGCTACACCAAAAATAATCTGCAGGAGGTCAAATATTGAAAGATGATTATATTTAATGATTAATGTCTAGTATGAATTCTATAAGTAAAATGATGAACTCTTGCTGTAGCATCTTTTTTCCCCACCATGTAGAAAAATCATTCAATCCAATTTACATCTCGTTGCATACTCATATGATATTGGGTGCAAAATTCCTACGCAATCTTGAAGATCCGAGCCCCAACCTATTCTTATTTAGCACATGCAGTTTTTCCCTCTTAATTTAGTGTATGACCCCGCGAAATGCAAAATCAGTAGGTGACAATAATGGAGTTTTAGACTCTTTGCGGCTGTATGTCTTGAAAAGGATGAAAAACACATGGCAGCTTAACCGTATAGCGATTGAAAATGATATAAAGCAATACGATCTCCTCTATTCCATTGTAAAATATCGCACTCATCTCTGATTAACAAAATAATAATTGTAAAGCTTGTAAAAGATGTTTGAGAAAGTTGAAGAAAAGCATCTCGATATATTTCTTCTCTTGGCAGATGCCATTGCACACGAAATAGCTCCTGAAGACATTGCTTCGCTAGTGAGTCCAGATTTTCCTAAGGAAAAATTGGATGAATATTGCAGAACTGCAACAAAACTTTCCGACTTTCCGGGAGCTAAGGAATATGTTATGGGGGTTATCAATAAGAACTCATCCAATGACGTAAGAGACTTTATTATATTGGTTACGCTTTTGGACTCTAGAGTAGGAGGTCCAATATTAACCAATTCGCTAACTCCAATCAGAGATATGACTTTGAAGGAAAGAGAAGACTTGTTAAACTCTTGGAAATCGTCACCGCTCTCAATAAAGAACAAATTATTCAAACTCTTCTATCTGTTATCGATCCTTGCGTTCACGTTCTTCGTTCCTGAAATCCACAACGAAGCAATTGGTTACCCAGGTAGAGAAGTCAGAGAAGTATTGTATGAAGGTCAGCAATTAGCCAAGAATGATACCTTTAGGTACGAGATGCTTTCGCCACCTCTGCAAGATGGGAATGAATTGTATATCCCCGGTGTGGATGTATTGATCGTGGGGTCTGGGTCTGGTGCCGGAGTTGTTGCACACACTTTAGCCAACGAAGGCTATAAATGCCTTGTCATTGAGAAAGGTCAGTACTATTCTAGACTGGACTTCAATTTCACTGATAAGGAAGGGATAGATAAGTTGTATGACCAAGGTGGTTGTATTTCATCTTCAGACACAAGTACGACAGTACTTGCTGGATCTACTTTTGGAGGAGGTTCTACTGTCAACTGGTCTGCTTCTTTGAAGACACCCTTCAAAGTTAGAAAAGAGTGGTATGACGATTATGGCTTGGAATGGGCTGCTAGTGAGAAGTTTGATAATGCTATGGATTATGTTTTGAATCAAATGGGTGTAACTACAAAAGGAGTGAACCATTCATTTTCCAATCAAGTTATCTTGGATGGATCTTCAAAGCTAGGCTATGATGTTAAAGTGGTGCCACAAAACATCGGGAACCATGAAAATCATGACTGTGGGTCTTGTTACTTAGGTTGCAAGTTTGGAGTAAAGCAGGGTAGTCTTGAATGCTGGTTCAGAGATGCTCAATCCAAAGGAACGCAGTTCATGACTGGCGTAAAAGTTTTGAAATTAATTCACAGAGGTGGTAAGGCAACGGCTGCTTTATGTGAAAATGTTGCTAATGGTAACCGTTTCACAATTACTGGTCCTAAAAAGTTTATTGTTGCCAGTGGCTCACTACAAACACCAATAGTGTTACAGAATTCCGGCTTCAAAAATAAAAATATAGGATCCAATTTAAAATTACATCCTGTCAGTTTACTCTTCGGAGATTTCGGAACGGACAAGATTACCAAACCCTACAATCATCCAATCTTGACTACAGTTTGTTCTGAAGTTGCAGATTTAGATGGTAAAGCTCATGGAGCAAGGATCGAGACTACATTACATGCGCCTTATTTGACTACCTCGTTCTTGCCATGGAATTCCAGTACCTCTTTAAGACAGAACATTATGAAGTATAACAATATGTCTGCTATTCTTTTGATTACAAGAGATGTGACTAGTGGAAAAATTAGAAGTGATCCGTACAAACCAGAATCATTTATTCTTGATTATTCACCAAATCAATTCGACCGTGATGCGATAAAGGAATCTCTTTTGATTGCAGCCGATCTTTTGTATATTGAAGGTGCAAAGGAAATCATTCATCCTAAGAATGGAGTCGAGCTGTTCAAATCAGAGAAGCCAAAAGAATCTAGGTCCATCGACGATAAAGATTTTGTAAGTTGGAGAAATAAGGTTCTGAAGATCGATCTTACTATCTATAAAACAACATTTGGCAGTGCTCATCAAATGAGTTCTTGCAGAATGTCAGGAAAGGGTCCCAAATATGGTGCCTGTGATAGTAATGGTAAACTATTTGAAGCCAGCAATGTGTATGTAGCTGATTCGAGTACAATGCCTACCGCCAGTGGAGTAAATCCGATGGTTACTACTATGTCTATTGCTAGATTGGTTGCTTTGAATGTTATCGAAGATTTGAAACCTAAGGCGAAGATCTAGAGGACGTGCAGGACATGAAGACTCGTATACACTAGAATATAAATAGAATATTTATCTATGCTTACGAACAAGGTAGGAATTATTGAATGAATGAACAAAATAGCAAACGTGAAAGATAGTAGGATATAAGTGTAATTGAATGTATATTTCTTCTGAAATTACTAAATGAACGAACAAAATAGTAGACCTAACTGATACTAGGATAATAAATGTACTTGGATATATATTTCTTCAGCTTTATATTCTAAGAGCTATAAGTTGCGAAGATGGAAGACAATAGAGTATGAAAAAGTGTAGTGAGTAGACGACTACACTTTCGATGTAGTGTATCTATTTTCCATCATAAAATAAAATAAAATAAGATAACATCTAATGTAAACAATTCTACCATTCTACTTTACTTCGTACAACACACTTGCGCAACTGAGGAAGTATTTTAAATTTTGGTGGTGATTCTCTGAGCCCTTGGGAATCCCTGCGAATCCAATGGGTCCTTTATCACATTCACTACAGATGAGCAACCTCTCTACAGCTATATCTACTTTCTCATTTGTGTCTGAAGTTATTATTGGTTCTTTCAATTCTGCGGCAGGCCTAGAGACCCCTATGTTATCAAATTCCCATACATCATCAATTTGATAAAAATATGTTTCAGTTTGTTTCATGTTATCATCTTCAGATAATTTAGTCATATCAGGAGAGTTTTCCACATTGACTTTAGGAAGAGTCCCAACCTGAATAATCCTTGCATGGCAATTCTTGAAGGGGCATCTAACAATTGTAGACTCTTCAACAGACTTCAAGTCCGTATAACTAGTGTATGACATTCAAATAACGACAGAAAAAACGCCCTATGACTTAGAAGTAGTCACTGATTCAGAAATCAAGATTTCAAAATCAAAATCTCTCCAGCATAAAAAAATTTTAAATGGCTGCGAAATTTTTTACTTGAAAAGTCGAAGTTCCTGCTTGTGCCTTGACCCTGAAGTGCAACCATGCCTAGTTTTGAATCTACTTTTATTTTACTTATGTTGGTCGTGTAAGTTATAATTAAGATATATAAATATATAAATGTATAGTATAACGATATAGAATTTGTAACCTTCGGTCAAACTGTCTTCGATGTACTGTTCCGCCAGTTGGGGTAAGGTCGAGGAGATTCTTACACACCTATTGGTATGTCCAAACTTGAGTTAAATAAATGTATAACAAAGTGAATTTTCTTAGAATTTGGAGCCTTCTGTCTTACTCTCCTCAATGTACTGTTCTGCCAATTGGGATAAGATTGGGTACATTCTTGCGTACCCACTGGCATTTCCAGAACTTGCATTACCCTTGGCAACTCTCATTGCAATTCCTTGAGAGATTACAGACAATCTAAGTAACCCGAATACAAACCCAAGAACCCAAAGATCAACAGGGTTATTCTTTGGATCGTTCTCCGACCACTTGTAGCCCAAAGTGTCCGCATAAAGTTGCAATTTGGCATTGACACTCTCCATAGATCCTGGCTTCTCCTTACCCATATCGGTCTTGAAAGGTTTATAGAGTAACAAATTCAATTGATTGGGGAACTGGAATGCCTGGAGAAAATTACCTAAATCGAATATTGGATGACCAAAGGTGCACAACTCCCAATCCAACACTGCAATGACCCTTGGCTCAGTGTGGTGGAACAAGATGTTATCTATTTTAAAGTCTCCATGGATAAGGGTTAACTTATCAGGGTCTTGAGGTGCTTTTTCTGAAATCCAATTACATAATTCAGAGAAATTTGGAATAGGATCGACAACTTTGGCTTGATTAGCTTGTACTGCGGTCAAGGATTTAACTTGTCTCTGAAAGTATGAGCTTTTCCCCTTGTTGGCCTTGATCTTGTCAAGTTGGAATTGAGGAAAGTGATTAGCTGGGAGCTCACTGCAAAGTAATTCCGCGTCGATGGAATGAATTGCAGTAATTGTCTCCATTATAGATTTCCAATGCTTTTTCTGTTCAGCATCAGGTACCCCTGGCAATTCCGGATTCAACAACTGTCTACCGTCTACAAATTCCATTAGATAGAACACAAATCCAATGACACTTTCATCTTCACATAGCAAGAACACTTCAGGTACTGGTACCTTCCTTACTGGGTTGGAAACTTTACTATTACAGATATTGATTCCTCGGAGCATAAAGAATTCTCTTTCGATTGCATGAGCAGTCTTGCTGACAAGGTTGGCATTCGCCATGGGTTTTCTTCTCAATACAAATTCTCTCCCATTACTTCCTAAAATATGATAAGTTGGATTTGACTGTCCAAATCTAAACTGCTGGACCTTCAAAGAAGGTTTCATTATTGAACTTGGTGGCCATGTGTCAAGAGATGCACCTAAAGACGTCTTCTCCGGCAAAGAGGTGCTCGATAAGAATTTTTCAAGTCCCTTAATATCGAACTCATTTCTAATTGGAGTAACGTCAAGAACCATTTCAAAAAAAAAAAAATCAAACTAAATATATATGAAGATGATAAATATAAGGAAGGGTAATCTGGGCCAAAATACAACGAAGAAGGAACAGATATGCTTTATATCTCTTAGCACTGGCTCTCCATTACCAAATCGGATAAAATTTATTACCGGATGCATTGATTTCAACCCCACATTTTCCTGCACCTCGGTTGATTCTAAGAGTTTTCCTGTGAAAAAAATGAGCAGCACACAAGCACTACAAAGGTAAGTTCATGATATCATATATTTACTCTATAAATGCTAATATTTTATTCATTATATGAATTTTCTTCATCCATTTTCACCCAAAATAGAATTGAGTGGCCTGATCTTGTTTTACCAGTGAAATTAAATCGTGTGCAGTGTTCTGTTCAGTTAGTTAAATTTGAAGATTTTCAACAAGCCTCATGCAAATTATCTTAATATAATGGGGACTTTAGGATGTCTTCCCACCAGGGGAATTCATCCATAACTTTCTATAATTATCTATATTTATATCATTTTTTCAGTATTATTTCACGTTCAAAGAGTAGTAATTGTAAATACCTCTCTGACTGAACTCTGCGGGCCAAACACTCTCTTCTAACTTTCCTGCAATATAGCTCTTCTTCTTGGAATCATCCAATCTATGATATCCTATGGAACAACAAATTTTCCTCGAAACATACTTCAAAAAGTCAGGTTTCTTATACTTTTGAGTGATCTTCTTACCAGTTTCTATATCATAATATGTTAAATTCAGAATTGACGAATTTCTTGCCAGGTAGGACCCATTACTATTAATAATTGATTTGTAAAATGGGTCTGTCGACTCAACTTGATAAATCCATGATCTTCTGCCCTCATTATCATAAAATTTCCATATCTGAGGTGCTACAGGAGGATCTAAAAACGATTGTTGTTGGGGACTGATTTTGATGTAGTCTCCGGCCGTCAAGTCCATCAAGAGCTTGTAATCAAATTCAATTGCTATTAACTTTTCAGCCGAATAGAAGCAATTTCTAAGAATACTGGGAATATCAGCTCTAGTAATTCTTTTACAGCCTGTTAAGTCAATATACCTGATATTGGCATTGTTATGAAGAAATTCATTAACATCATTAATGTCAACTCCGGGTGCATGCAGAATTGCCAATGATCTCAAATTAGGGAATCTTTGTCTGATAATTTGCAAATGTTTCTTATCAACAGGCAACCCACCCAAATTAATAAATCTGAGATCCGGCGCATTCAAGTTACGAAGCGTAAATAATAGGTATGTATCACTTAATGGAGAAACGACATTTGAATCAGTTTGCAATGAAAGCCACTTTAACAGTCCGCTGGCTACACTAGGGTGCTGAGTTAAATATTGGATTAAATCTCTAGTGGTGAGCTTGGAACATCTTGCCAACGATAAATGAGTTAATCTTGCAGTGGTTGGCATATATTGATTGAGTAAAGCAGAAGTAATAGATGTATGATTAAGATCTAAACGACGCAAATTCACCAAATGTGGCAATATTTTAGAATAGGTTTCCGGAACTAAGTTTGAGCAATCGTGGAACGAAATTTTGAAAAGATGTCCCAATGAAGGTTGCGATTGACTGAAATTATGACGATTCAATGTAGACGAAGATGAGAAAGTCGAAGAAATGCCTCTGTTCAGCGAACTCAATGAAGTGGACGACGTAGGTCTCACCTTCTCATCTCCTGTGGTGATGACCAATTCTTGGAATGCTCGTGCAAATTGTTCACTACTGGCACCACAAAAATCAATAGCTTCGAGCTTTTTGAGTCTATTGAAAAGGCAGTCTAATACCCTGACATCCATATCATCTTGAATGTTCTCTGAGGACAAAAATTCCAATAAATTTGGGGTCAAGGACAAGGCTGTGAAGATTGTATCAGATGTCACCATTTGAATTTCTTGATTCATTCTTCCAGTTCTGCCCAATCCAATAGACGTGAATTGTTGGAAATCCATAAATTCCACATAATAACCGAGATCTGGGTTGGAGATCAAGTTGTGTAAAAATTTGTCAAATGAATGTGGTCTGTTGAAGATTGCGTACTTGTACAAAAATCTTAAGGACAATGCATTCATTGTTTTGGAGAGTAAGGGCATGGTCTTGGAAAAGTTCTCTAAATTCGAAGAGATCGAGGCAGTATTGTTATCATAGTAAACAAGCTCAATAATATAATGCAAGATTTCCAATGGAAGAGAGAGTAAAGTCGAGAAATCCGATGAGCTTGTTTCAGGAGAGACACTTCTCTCAACATTGATTTCAAGATCCCTTTCCGTGTCAGTTTCCATATCCGAGTCCTCAGGGATTGTTTCCTCTTGTCTAAATTCCAGAATAAGCTGCAGATGGTGATTTTTGGAGAATGGAGGCGGGAGCACAGACTGGCTCAAGTGATTAACTTCTGGAGCTTCGGAGGATTCTTCGCCTCTCCTCAGCTTCCTTCCCGAAAGGGCAGCCATTACCTTTGAAAATCCATTTCTGAAGCTCTCTTCTTGTATCTGCTCTTCATTGGATGGTGTTGGTGATAACAAATACTGACCTGGGTCCAAGTATTTCATATCAATAATAAAATTGGATTAGAAGCACAGAAGAGATGAGCGTGGTTGTGGTTTAAGGAGGGTTGCTTAAAAACGATACCGGTGATTCGCTGTAAAATTATCGTAACAATAAACTCAACTACTATGTGCTATCGAAGGAAGCGGTACTCGTCCAGTAAAAGTCGTCTGTATAGAATTTACCACAGATTTTGACAATATACTTGAAGTTCTATTTGCTGTATAGTAACTCCGATACGGAACTTTCTTTTGTTAATATTTTTTTTTTTTTTTTTTATTTTTTTTGGGAAAGCTTCGGTGATTTAGGGTCTAGCTGCCGGGATCGAATTGCGTGAGACTAGTCTAGTTCAGTATAGAACTTAGTGCAAGATACTCCTATTAGTGAAGAAAGAAGGACAGAAGTTTTTGTTTTTAATAAGCTTCTCTCGTACTGGAGGATACGAGTCAGCAAATTCTTATTTATAACTCGTTTATTGTTTTTTGTCTTCCCCACTAATTCCGTGTTCAGAAAGAAGAGATTTTTATGAATAGAGACGTCTTACATTTTCCACTGGGGGTTGGGTAGGGAGCGGCGCTGAATTTTAACGGCCCTCCTAAGAAATGCGGAGTTGTGAGGCAAACTGAGGCACACAATTTGGGAAATCACGGAAGTGACATTCTCTTCAATTGAGTACCGCAGGTTAGATATAGAGCAGGATGTAATAAGTACACAGGAACCACCAACATATGTTTTAGAAAAAAGAAGGTTACCAAATGCCAAAAGTTAATCCAGCCTTGAGCACGTTGCTCCTAGATGATGATCGCTGGTGTAGATCATTACCCCAGAAAAAAAATGCGGTCTTGTACATGAAGTCCAATTCTGGAAAGAGGAAGAGAGATACTACAGCGTGACATATTTTACATGTCAGTCAGCTCAACAACATCAAACCCAACCATGAATTTGTATTATTTGCTTCGAAGCCACTCAGTTGAACAAATCCAGTAATCTACACTGACACATTCGGCTGTCTGGTGGATTTTATACTGTTCTTCTGCAGGGGATTCCGCCTTTTCCGCTCTTACGCTTAAATTTCTTCTTCTAGCTAAATCCTTCTCCAGATATCCAATCAATTTCTCAGATATCCAACCAGCTCCTCATAACTACCTACCGCTTCTAACTAGTAATCAGTATTACTTTTATGTCAGTCAATCTTCTATGGGGTATTTAAATTCTCGTTATTATATCTAATTCGGCTTTTAAGGTAAAATGTAAAGCTGCTTGTAGAAGGTCCATGTGTCTAAAAGAGTCTTGTATTATCAAAAGGTGTAGTCGAAACTCTAAATATATTGCACACGTTTATTGTTTCATTCCAAGTGACTGCGGTTAAATATGTCAAAAAACGCATCGATGCGTCACAGATTTGGTTATCTTGTAGTCAAGAAAAATAAATCTAGGACACCTTTCCATCCATTATATTGGCCGTTAATTTCTCATCGAAAGAAGCAAAGTAGAAAAACTCCGAGAGAGCAGGAAAAGTTTAAAACCTAGGTGTAGACTCTAAAAATTTTCTTTCTATTTTTTCTTAGCTTCATAGTGAATTCAGATCCGAGTTGTCAATTAACCCATTGAAAGTATGCCTGATTTGTATTTGTCGAACAACCCTTCCCAAGAGAACTTGGAAGAGTTCGAACGCTTGGAATCGACCCTTCCGCCCACACTCCGTAGATCCGCCAGTTCACTTTTCGAGTCATTGGCTATTGGGACAGCTTCAGGAACAAGCACACCACCATTACCTTCCACTCCTCAAGCCCATGAAAACAGATTTCAACAGTCTAGACTAGGAAGAGATGATGGAACTCCTACCCCTAGAATCCCAAGTGGTTCCAAACTGGCCCACCATCACTTAGTCCAAAGACTCCAGCATTCTGAACACTCTAGATCTTCATCTCCAATTCCAATGCCAAAGCCTAAGTTCAATGAAGAAATTCATAAGCCTGCCATGAACACCTCACAATCATCAACTGGTGTGCTTTGGGTTACAGAAAGAGCCACTGAATATGGTTTTGATGTGCAAGACTTAGACTGGGCAAATTTGGGCCAAGGTGCACCAGAACATGGGGATACAATTCCTGGTTCCTTTAAGAGACCTTCTCTGGTTCCTGTACCTGATTACAGTAAAGAGTATGCCCCTACTGCAGGTATAAAGGAGTTGAGAGAAGCCGTAGCCAATTACTACAATGAAACTTACCGTCAGGACAAACCTTCCAAGTATACATACAAGAATGTATGCATTGTTCCAGGAGGTAGAGCTGGTTTAACCAGAATTGCGTCAATTATCAGCGACTGCTACTTGTCATTCTTTCTTCCTGACTACACAGCTTACGCTGAAATGTTATCGTTATTTAAGAATTTCTCACCAATCCCTGTTCCTTTAGATGAGCTGGACAATTATGAAATGCACTTGGAATTTATCAAAAGAGAATTGGATAGAGGGGTTCTGGCCCTTTTAACTTCTAATCCAAGAAATCCTACTGGTAAGTGCATGACAAGGACTCAATTGCACAACTTACACAAGCTATGCAAGGAAAAGTGTTTATTGATTATGGATGAATTTTATTCCCATTATTATTACGATGATAACTGCTCCGGATCTTCCATATCTTCTGCTGAGTACGTAAAAGATGTTAATTCAGATCCAGTATTGATCTTGAACGGTTTAACCAAGGCATTTAGACTACCAGGATGGAGGATTTGTTGGATCTTAGGTCCTGAAGATTACATTAACGCTTTAAGTTCAGCAGGCTCCTTTTTAGATGGTGGTTCTAATGCACCCTTTCAATATGCTGCTGTAGACTTTTTAGAGCCATTGAAGGTCAAAGCTGAAATGAAGGCCTTACAAATTCACTTTAAAATGAAGAGAGACTACATCATCAAAAGATTAAGCAAGATGGGATTCCACTTTACCGATGGGCAGCATGGAAATATCCCTAATTCTACTTTTTATTTATGGTTGAATTTGAGTCACTTACCAGGAAAATTGTCAAACTGCTTAGGGTTTTTCCATGAATGTTTACATGAAAAGGTTATCATTGTTCCTGGATTCTTTTTCTTGATTAACCCACAGAATCTTTCCAGATTGGAAGATGTTATTTGGTACCACTTTGTAAGAATCAGTTATGGTCCTGAGTTTGATCAAATAGTGAAGGGAATGGATGGTATTGAAAGAATTTTGGAAAGATTCGGTTGCTTGCCATATAAGGTTGAAAGACATTAAAGTAGAATACTACATAAAAGAAATATATATAGTGACAGATAATGAAGAACAAAGAACTTGAGCAGGAGAAGTGGAGATATCTAAGTAACTAATTGACCTAAATTCTCTATCAGTGGGACTTATAACTCTTTTTCTATTATGTATTAGCCACCTCCTGATACTTGGCCATTTTAGGTAATTCTCCCTCTAATCGACTTTCTTTTGTACTGGGTAACATTTTTGAGTATTAACTTTATTGTATTGACATAAAAATTGAGAATTGCTCAATGATTTGCCCAAGAAGGTAAAGTAATTCTAATTTTATATCCTTCATATTACTACTTTACAACCCAAGTTTCATTCTCGTTATTTGGTTGCTCTCAATTAATGCCAATGGAGGAGTACGTCGTCTTAGCTGAAGGTGAGAACCGTCCCTCGTCGATTGTCTCAGCATTCTTACAATTAGTGCAAACCATTATAATTAAAATTGTAAACTTAGTACTATTATTAGCACCATCATTTGTGACAAAGATGCTTTCTAAAAACTACCAAGTGACGCTTTCACTATCTTCGATATTGATGGCAATTGGAATACTAATGGTAATTGGTATACTTGTAGTTAGATATAAATATTTGACAGGCTATCTGAAGAACACAAAAGGTGGGGTACATACTAAGTCATCGGATAATAAGAAGACAAAGTCGATTAATTTGGTGGACTCTGTAGAGAATAAAGAAAAGAAAGATTCAAGATCCACTAACTATCTTGACGAGTTCTTGAGTGCAATTAAATCTTTCGGTTATTTAGAGAGGCCAGTATTCCATGAATTGACTAAGAATATGACCACCCAGAGGGTGGCAGCAGATGAGATTTTACACGTAGATGAATCTTTAGGGTTCCTGATCGTAGTTGAAGGAACAATACAAGTATTTATAAAATTAAATGAAAGTGCTAATAAGAAACAACTGGACGGTAAGATTAGCAGCAGTGAAGAAGCTATACATGATGGTGATCAAGACGACGACGACAACGATAGCTCTGATGACAGAGACGGTTTGAATTTCGATTTGGAAAATGATGATTACAAGGGTGACACCATTACCATTGGCACACAGAAATATCAATTGCTAAATGAAGTTAAGAGTGGAGCTCCTCTCTCATCATTGATGAGTGCATTAGATCTTTTCAAAGTAGAAGATAGTGTGAACAGCATTGAATTTTCAAATACTACATTAAACTCTCCTATCTTGAGCCCAAGGTTCACTGTTTCCGGTAATGCAAGTCCGATTAGTGACCAAGGAGTATCACCATTCGATGGTGACCATCTCTTCAAAAATGAGATTCCCAAGGAGAAGAACATATACGTAGCACCGACTATTGTCTACCCTGAGATAATTGCCAGACCTAAAGTCGAAAATGGCCACTCTTCTTCTCATTCAACTTTCTCACCTGCTACTATAGCTATAATTCCTAGACTGGCGTTCCAGAGAGTTCAATCCAAATACCCCAAGGCCAGCTCGCATATAGTAATCATGGTACTTACTCGCTTATATAAAGTTACCATGAATACAATCCATAACTACTTGGGACTAACAAATGAAATTATTCACTCTGAGATTAAGCTAAACATAGATAGTACTGATAGTAAGTTACCAAGATATTTGAGAGATGGGGTAATTGAAAGGTTCAAGAAGAATACTTTCTCTACGACAAATGAAAGGAAGCACAATGAAGATGCAAGTATGTCACCTTCCTCGCTAACATCTCTCTCACAGACACCTTCAAGCACAACCGCAAACTCAACAAGCATTGGGAGGTCTAACAGCAAGTCTATAAAGTCTGTTCCTTCGTCAGTGAGAATTTTCCCCCCTCTGGTTACAAGAACTTCTTCCTCAAGATATGTTGTCTTAGATTCTCGTAGCAAATCGACTCATCCAGGAGACTTACTTTCTTCGGTGCCTCTTTCGAGAAGGCCGGATAGTAGACCACAAAAAGTCGTGGAGAAAGGAGACAGCTTCACAACTTTTCTGCAAGCGTCAACAAAGTCCTCAGCTTCAATAAGAGAGTTATCCTTTTCTTCGGATCGAGAAGAGACTGAAGAAACATCATTGCGTATTGCAATTATTGAAAATCTTTTCAAACACTTAGGAATAAAAGAATTAGAGCTTTCAAAAATTATGCAAAATCCTTTAACCAGGTTTCTGGTATCGAGCCAAAGCGTTTTGCTGTCAAAATCATCATCTACTAATGACTTAACAGGCTTATGGAATGCAATGGATGCGGGAACAAGTTTGTCGACTATTGGAAGAAATGTAGGACTTGGATCAATGGCAAAAGGATCGATTCATAAAAACCATTCTTACAAGTATGAAACGATAAACAAAATGGACTACTTCTCAATCGAAGAACGCCTAAAAGCATCTTCTAATAACAGGGAGATTTCGCCAAGCTTAAACAAGGACAAAGAAAATACTAAGAAACAGAAGAGATCCAGTTATCTGCAATATGATTTTGTTGATATGAAACATGAATTTTCTAAATACTTGGAATTGAAATACTATTCTTCAAATTCAGTACTCGTCGAACAAGGTAAATTTGAGTCTGGAATGTATTATGTTATAGACGGATCTTTAGATATCGTTAACGTTTCTGGAAAGAATGAAAGAAAGTTATACACAGTAAAGGAAGGTGGACTAGCAGGCTACCTTAGTGCCATTGTTGGTTTTAGATCCTTAGTGACGATTAGAGCTCCTAAAGAAAAAGGAGTCATTGTTGCATATATTTCGAGAAAAAACTTCTCTATGCTAAGTGATAAGTTCTATTTTGTTCAGTTACCAATTGCCACTAAGCTAAAGTCATTGTTATCTAAAAAGATCTTAATGATCGATTATGCATTAGAATGGTGTCACATTCCCGCAGGAAATGTCTTAAGCGCACAAGGGGATATGGCAAATGGTTTCCACATAGTATTGAGCGGTAGATTTAGAGTTGTAAGGACAGAGAAGGGGCAGACAGCAAGTGAACGTCTTAAAAATAGTAAGGACGCACCACTCGAAACCATTATACTTGGTGAGTATGGTCATGGTGAATCTATTGGAGAAGTTGAGGTATTGACTGCTTCGCGTAGAACTAGTTCATTGATTGCAGTCAGAGATTCGGAAACAGCCAGGATCCCAAGAACATTATTTGAAATTCTATCTATTCAAAACCCATCAATTATGATTAAAGTCTCAAGAATTGTTGCTGATAAATTAATGAATCCCAACAATAATATACTCCAACAGCAGCAAGTACTATCAACCACCATATCTTCATCTACTTCCAGGTACATATCTACTGACTATAAGACTATAACTATTTTACCTACTACTTCTGGACTTCCTGTAAGAGAGTTTGCAGACAAGTTGGTTCACGCATTAAAGAGTATTGGCCGTACTGTTATTTCTTTAGATCAGGCTTCAACTTTGACTCACTTAGGTCGCCATGCTTTTGACGAGAGACTCTCTCGTTTGAAATTGTCTGGGTATTTTGCATTTTTAGAAGAAGAATATGAGACTATTGTGTATATATGTGATTCGCCTTTAAGATCAAATTGGACATCAACGTGTATTTCTCAAGGTGACTGTATACTATTGTTAGCTGATGCGGAGGATAAAGAAATTGCTGCAAGTGTTGGAGATTATGAAAAGTTATTGCTAAGGCAGAAGACAACAGCCAGGACTGATCTATGCCTAATCCACCCTGAGAAATACGTTGAAGCTGGCTCTACCAGTTTTTGGTTGAAAAATAGAATCTGGGTACAAGGTCATCACCATATTCAAATGGAAATTACGAGAGAAAACACTGAAGAAGAAAATATTAATTCTACAAGTGCAAGTTATTCATCTTCGAACTTACTTAAAGACTTTGCAGCTAAGATGGCCAACCCAAATTTGAAATTAAAGTTAGGTTCTAAAACATTAACTTCCTTAGTTAAAAACCTTAATGATAGGAGAATACAACGAAGACTGAGAAGGCATGGAGACAATAGCATAACATCTAGCGTTGCTACACATAAGAACGATTTTTTAAGATTAGCTAGAATTTTATCCAATGAAGCGGTTGGATTAGTATTGGGAGGTGGAGGATCAAGAGGAATTTCTCATGTTGGAATTGTAGCAGCATTAGAAAAACATGGGATACCAATAGATTTAATTGGGGGTACATCTATTGGGTCCTTCGTTGGTGGTTTGTATGCGAAGGACTACAATAGCGTTTCCATATATGGTAGAGCAAAGATATTTTCAATGAGAGTATCATCATTGTGGAGATCAATATTAGATCTAACTTATCCTGTTACATCATACATTACTGGTTATGAATTTAACAGAGGTATCTGGAAGACTTTCGGATCAAGTGAAATTGAAGATTTTTGGTTGAAATTTTATTGTAACTCTACCAACATCACTAATTCAACCATGGATATACATGAAACAGGATATCTGTGGCGGTTCATTAGAGCTTCCATGTCCTTAGCTGGTCTTCTTCCACCAATTGCGTATGATGGCTGTATGCTATTAGATGGAGGGTACTTAGATAACTTGCCAGTTGATGAAATGAAGAAGAAAGGTGCTAAGTATATTATTGCCGTAGATGTTGGATCTGCAGATGATAGAACGCCTATGAATTACGGAGACACTCTTTCAGGATTTTGGGTTTTATTTAACCGCTGGAATCCATTTCTGCAACATCCTAATGTTCCAAACATGATGGACATTCAATCCAGATTAGCATATGTTGCCAGTGTTAATGCGTTGGAGATAGCTAAAAGAACACCCGGAGTAATTTATTTGAGACCTCCCATTGAAAATTATGCTACCTTAGATTTTGCAAAATTTGATGAAATATATCATGTTGGTATGAACTATGCTGAGGAGTTCTTCTTAGAGTTAGACAGAAGCGGTAAGTTCCCCCAAATTGCTGGTAGAGCTGATAAGAGTAAAAAAGTAGAGGATCCTAATACTTTCTTGCAAAGAAGAAATTCAATTTAAGAAAAAACTTACAAATATGTACCTGCATCATTTAGATCCCATTCTTCTTTATATAAACACCATATCATGACCTAACATATGTAATTTGCCATCTTCTCTGTCTCTCTCTATTTTGATACCTTAGGACTACCGTTGATAATCCTGCATATAGACGAGATGAAGTATAATTTAGAGATGAGAACCACTTGAATCAGTTGCAAATAAGTTCAAGTCGACCCAGATCCTGGATTCGTCATGCTTGTAAATAATATTCTAAAGAGAGCTAGATTAAAGGGGCTTGAAAGTTATGCTTTCTTCCAACAAACACGGAAATATAAAAATCTTTCACCACGGAATGAAAAGACTAATGTCCGCCAAAGGCAGCCTAACAGTGTAAAATCTCAAGTCAAGGTGCCGCTTTTAAAGGGACACCAAGTCCTAACACAATTGAAATACGACCCTGAAAATAATGACAATCCTAATGGATTCCATGGATTTGGGATATTACCATTTATTCAAGACAAATTAAACAAATATTTACTCCCTAGGATGCACAAAATGCTTTCAGTACCAAATTTCAATGTTAGCCCCACATTTGCTCAAAGAATAATATTGACAGTTTTGAATTCTGACCACAGTGTTATATATAGGAGTAACAATATAAACCAAGGTGCCGATGGTAACGAGGAGGTAGAAGGTAGTAGCACTAAGAATTCAGAGGGAAAGAGTTTGGCAATTGCTGCATATGCATTGAATTTGTCACTCAGTAGATTCCCCAACTTTGGTGTATTGAGCAGACACCATTCAGCATTCAATTCAATAGATAGTATTATCGTTGTGCCGACATCGAGATTAGTAGAAAAATATCAAGAGTTCATGGAAATTTTAACTCAGGATATGCCGTTGGATTGTTGTCCAGATAGATTTATTGATGATCAGAGTGGATTCACTAGAAGACCTTTGAAAGTGGAATTTTTCTCCAAATCCAAAGCTAGTGTGGTATTGACTACAAAGAGTTCCCAAGGGCCTGAAGATAATATTTTGAAAACTAATGTCAAAAGAGCTCCTCATGTCTTGGTCACGACCCCAAGTGGATTGTACGACATTATGAATGGAGAAAAGACCGGGACTCTAGCAACAAGACATAATTTGCTGGAAGTTAAATTCTTCGCTGTTGACGATATGAACTATATGATAAATTGTACAGATATAGACCCTAATTTAGAGAATATTACCACTTATGGACAAAAAGGTAAGTATGCTCCAAAATTGGAAAGGATCATCAAGAATTTGCAAGACCTACAAATAGAAAAATATAATATCAACCTTAAGTCTAGATTAGACTCCATAGAAAAGAACTTTAGGAGACAAAGTGAGGAATCTGATGGGATTAATGAAATGGAGAATGACCACTTCGGTTATTCAAACCATGTTTTCGAGGATAATTCCCTTTCAACATCCACAGTTGGTGATACAGATGGCAGAAACACGGCCTTATTGAAAAAATTAATCAAGGCAAAGCGTCAAGTGCTTTATAAGCCTATTCAATATTGCTTCGTCACTGAGGCAGAAAACTCAATGCATCAGGTGTTGAGGAAGTTAAATCAAAGGAATCAGATGGATGACATATTGAACAATATTTCCACACAAGTTGAACAAATGGTTACTGCACCCCCACAGAGAGGAAGCGATACAAATCTTACCAATCTTCAACAGAACTATGTTGAGTACTTGAGCGAAAAGGGACACAGTGTACAAAAAAAGAACTCTGACCCTCAAATCGAATACATTGAAAAATTGATCAGGTTTGATGACACCAAGAGATTTTATAGAAATCAAGAGAGGAAGATACTCTCAGTTGGTTCTTTCAACATCAAAAAGGAACAGACCCCAGTCAAAGTATCATTTTCCACTTATTCCAAAAAGGGTGTTTTCAAAGGAATAGACATTATTTCACAACATCCCCCAACAAGCTCCGATTCAATAAGAGTGTTTCTTGAGAATGTTAAGACAACTAAACAAAATTTAGAGAATTATCAAAAACAATATTTGAAGCAAAAAACTTCACAATATTTGGCTAAACCACTAAAGAAGCAAAATGTACTAATAAAAAAAGCAATTAAAGGAACTATTAAGCAATTTAGGGAGGAGAATCCCTCTAATAAAAAGCCATTTTTGTTAGTAGTGCCTTCCTTCTTCCAATTCCCATCGAAGTACCCATACAAAGTTGGCAAGGATAGGTTTATTCTTCACTCCGATATCGATAGGAAGAAAGTGCCTAATTTCTTCATTGACCAGGGCCCTAAAGAAGGTCTTATCTCCAACATGATAGTCACTGCTAGTGACTTAGTTGGAATGGAAATACATGACACTCTGAATATAGCTATTTTTGGAATAGAAGGGCTTGTTCCTCAGTTAGCAATGACAAAATCATGGAAAAATCCTGGTATTTTAAAGTACATTTCGGGAGTAGAAGACCCAATGGCTGACTTATTTTACTTCTATTTATCCAAGCTCAGTTCATCGAACGATAAAGATAAAAATATGATCATCAATATGATGGATGGTGACTTACTTGACATGCAAAAATTAAGTGAGGTTATATTATATAACAAAATCTTGGAACATGTTGACGTTACTCGTGTGGTACCAGAGCTGAATCCTACCATCTTGCAGTATGGATTGACGCCTGACCACATTGAATACAACAGTAAATTAGTACAAGCAAGCACACGCCCAGCAAGTAAAAAATTGTCTACTGAGTAAACTTATATATATACCTAATACATCTTGTACATAGCTTATTTTATATATTTATAATTTCTCTATATACCCATATATAAATTCAAATTCTACCTGTATATTATTTCATTAAAAGTAATCGTCTATCCGCTTGGGTCGTTGTTTATTTTCAATTGCAATTGGTGTCGCCGCAGACCCTCCTGATATTTGATTGAATTCAATATTCTCCTTGCCATTTTGCTCTTCATTTTGAATTTCCTCAGCAGTCAATAAAGTCATATAGAACCTGTTAACCTTTTCATGCACCATTACTTTATCAGTCCGGAAATTGAGGATTTGTAACCCACGACGGGAAGATGCTCTGGAAAGAGCAACATAAGCCTGTCCTCTCTCAAAAATTCTTCTAAGATCTACTTTCACCTTGGGAAGTGTCTGACCCTGTGATTTGTGGATTGAAAGAGACCACGCCAATATAAGGGGGAGTTGAATACGTCTTGCAAGAACAGTTCCAGATTCATCTTCAACGGTCCATTCTTCGGGTTCGACAAGAACCTCTCTATGATTAAATCCATCAGGAAGTAAAAATCTAACCAATGGATACTTTCTAAGCGTAGAAGTTTCGTGTAATTGTTTTAACAACTCCAATTTTCTTTGTTTGTTAGCTTCAAAGGTGGATGCCCCTGAATCTTGCAGTGAACCATTATCTGGACCCTTCATATCGGCAATGTAGCTGAAAACAGATTCACTAAGGGGGATATTTTCCAGAATACCATTAGTATCTTCATCTTCAGGTAGGTCCACAACTTTACCTTTCCTCTCCTTCAGAACCAATTCCAGAATTTCTTCAGCACTTTTATCTGTTTCCTTCATCTCTCTGTAGGCCATATACGTGTTTCTATCCATAAAGTCAACAACTTGACCTAACGAGCCATTCACCAAAGTGTCATCAAAATTTTTGATACACATCACTTGAGCATTTTTTTTCAAAAACAATCTAGGAGTGGCAAGAGAATCATTAAGCACAAGGAATCTCTTTTGTGCGGGGAGAGTGCCAGTGTCTACACTTTGATACACAAGTGCTTTGTCTGTGAGGGTCTGCAACCTTTGATGATTAGCATTATCAACTTCGGCTCTAGTTGGGAATAATTCCGCAGGTTCAATTCCATCGTTGCTAGCCAAAGGTCTTTGTAAATATTGGAATTTTTTAGCGTTAGTCTTGCTGACTTTTCCAGTTCTCATTTCATTAAGCATATCTACAAATTCTTGATCACCCTTTTGCCTGAAAACTTCCTTCAATATAATTGTGCAGGCAATGGTTTCTTTCCACGCCATGCTTTCAAACGCAAACACTGTTTCTTCTATAAGAGAGGAATAATCTCCATTTAAATTGTCCTGAACAGACCGTTTAGTTACAGGTGGTAACTGATAAAAGTCTCCGGACACTATTAATTGAATTCCACCAAATGGCCTTTGATTCTTTCTTAAAGTTTTTGCAATTTCATTCAACTTATCCAAGAATTTCCCATCGATCATAGAGACTTCATCAATAATCAACACTTTTGTTTTGAGCCATTTTGTATAAGCTGATCTATTCGCTTTAATCTTCTTTAAGCATTTAGGTAAATCCATGTCACCCAATCCTACGCCTGCAAATGCATGTAGAGTAGTACCACCAATATTACATGCAGCTAATCCTGTAGATGCAGTAACCGCAACGGTGCCTGGTTCATGTTTTTTCCTTAACGATTTAATCATGGCTTTAAGTAAGATGGATTTACCAGTTCCAGCAGAACCTGTATAAAAAAGTGAAGTGCCATGGTATGCTAAATTCAAGACATGCTCTTGTTCTTTGGATAAAATAATTGGCTTGACTACTTTTGGGGCCAAAATTCCTTTATTATGCTGATCTTGTATATCGTTCGGAGCATTCTGAGTTGCGAGTAGTATCGTATGGTTTGAATTGGAGGTAGCAGCTTGTTGTCTGGTAACTGTAGAAAACTGTCTGGCGGAAACAAACGAAGTTTTTGACTTCTTCGATGAAGGAGATGATATAGGAGAAGTAATTCTGTGCACCAGTTTACTCTGTGGGGGTATATTCTGCACTTGAGACAGGCGCAAAGGAGATATAGGTTTCACAACTGACTGCGGTTCGTCTTGTACTGGATGCGGTATTTGAACCTTCTCCTTAGAACTACTCGGTGAAGTACTTAGCGGACCATCTAAGGGCACCTCATCGGAGAAAATCGCGTCCATTTCGAACTCCCTTAAAAGTATTTCAGTCTGTGGTCGTACTTCATCTAGTTGTGGTTGCTCTTGGCTCTCATCAAAAGTCGAGCTCCATTGGGTATTCTGAATATAGTTTATCAACCCTGGCGTTAATGTATTGCTAGGTTCTGGTCTTATTATGGTTTTGACCTGTGTCGAAGGGCGGGCATAAGTTGGCGACGAGCAAATCTCTGAGCAGTAGCTTGTATCAGCGGAGGAGGACATAGCTAACGTTGAGTATTTGATCTGAAGTGTTTGAATATTGTACTGGTGTATTACTGCTCCTAAATTAAGTGTGCTTTTGTTGATCTTCAATGATTTTCTTAACATAATTCAGCTTAAGACACATAAATCCACGTCTTGATTCAATATTGGTATTCAAAAGGGTTGCAAAAATGGTCAAGGAACGCGATGCCAGTAAAGGACTAGAAAGTCAAGCCGGACAGTGACAAATATGCTACTGAATTGATCTGCTAGTGTAAGGATTTGGGTCTGCACGACTCACACTGATCTACTACTAATAAAATGAATAAAATAACCCCTTGTGAGCTCTTCTTTCCTTTATCTCCGTAAGTGTTTCCATTTCTCACGCCTGGTGTTTTGTTTGTTTGAAAAACTTGCAAACTCAAGATTTTCAGCAATTATATGCAGGCACACTAAATTAGAGCAGATCACCAATTTTAGAGGAATGGGGAGTACATGCTGGGGGTAGTTTCTTTGTACTCTAGTTTGAGACACAATTGAGGTAGCATGTCAGATGCTTCTTTGTATATATCGCTTGCCAATCTTTTATCATGTTCTAGTCTTATAAATCAGAAGCTCGATGATTCGGTTTTGAATTTTGTAAGAAATGAATTCTCAGTAGGTGAATACGTCACACTTCCAAATGTGTTGGGATTGCTCCTATGCTACACTCCAGCCATTGGAATTTCCCTGGAGAAAATCGCATATATTGTCGAAAAATTGACCAATGACGAGGATGTGATAGATGCCGAAGTTGATAAGGATTCAATTACTGAATTTTTTGAATCGCTTCAACTAGTGACCGTAGATCAGTTAGTGCAACAGACGGCGAAGGATCTTGTAAAAGATACATCACTTCAATGCCAGGATGTTGGTAATGGAGCGTTCCGTATGGACGAAAAATACTCAGATAAGAAAGAAATGGTGTTTAAGTTCGTCCAAAGCAAGATATGGTGGCTGCTGAAGTATTTACAGACTATCGACAAGTATGATGCATACTTCTCGTTGCTTGCAGGGTACATACCGTTTGAAAGATGGTATATAGGCGAATTCAAGCCGTTCATATATTATAACCAGCGAGCAGCGAAGCTCCCCATTTCTTACACTGAGTACTGGGATCTTGACTTTGATGGTAAATTTAGCCTATTCATCCAAAATTTGAACCAAAATAACTGCAAGGAATGGCTCAACAGCGTAATCTTACCTTTGATTGACTATAACGGAGGTCACTTCCACCTCTTAGCAGAGTGGCTATTCCTCAGTGAAGAAGAAAGAAACTTAATAAACAGTTACAAGTTGTGGAGCAGTGTTTTGATAACATTGAGGGGAAACTCGGGTCAGTTGGAGCTTATGAATTATTACATAGCTTCATGTTACTACTATACTATATGGCATGCAGAGTCGCAAATTCTGCAAATGCAAAATATCAAGATCCACGACTCAATTAGAGAGGCATTGTCAAATATAAATGGCATTGATGAGAGCAGCGTGGTGGATACTCCACAATTATCTGCTCTTCTTTCTACCTCATACACTTCATTCCATTCGTTTGTTAATGACCCAGCAACAAGCTTCCTAGTAGAATCGCCTTCATTATTATTGGATATAATACATGTGTGTGAGAAATTAAATACAACCACGAAGCTCTCTATTCACGATTTCATTGACCTCAAGTATAAATCCAATCTGCTTTCAAGACAGAAAGAGGCTATGAAGATTATGAATGGTGTCAATGAAACGAATTGGAAACTTGTATTGGAGTCTTTAGAAATATTTAAAGGAGCATTTATTGACCAAAGTAGCGAAGAGAGCATCAGTTTGACTAAACTTGTGATAAATAGATTTTTGCAAGCTAACTTGTTTAAAGTAGTAGATGAGTTGTATAAGACTGGAGCCATTCAGATTGAAGTTGATGAGTATTTCCAAGTCTTACAAGCGAAATTTTGGGAATTCTTTCAACTTTCAACTAACTTAAATGATAAAATTGGGAAATTACATTTGGCTCATGAACTAATCCCGTTGTTCAACACCATTACTTCAAATCAAAAATTAAATGAAAAGTGTGCATCTCAAATTATTCAAATCAAGCACCTACTTAAAGCCATATCAAATATGAAAAATTTCAAGATTGTTATTGAAAGAGGAGTTCCAGTGACCCCTGGCCAAATAATTAATCAATATTCGAGCTTCCACAGTGAATCAAATTCGCCCATGGATTTGATTTCACTAATTTTGGAACAGAACCCTAAGTCTTACTTAGCTTACGAAAAGTTGTACAGAATACTAAATGATTTGATCTTGGGTATACCTAACATTGATTCATCTAGTATTGTAGATGGTTCAATTGCAAGACTAAAATCGACATGTATTGAAGCAGCATTAATTGATAATAACTTCCAATTTGCGTACACGAAGTCGATGGAATTGTTTGAACACTTCAGGACAGATGTGGAAGAAGACAGTATAATTTCAAAAACTTGGTTGACATTTTATCAAGTTGGGAAATACGTTTCACCCAGTTGGTATGACGACGAGGGTGATAAGGATGGAATTGCAAGAAATAAAATCGATACTTTACTTAAGCAGAGAGAAATCTTATCATTGTTGCTTAAATTCAACAGTAGTATCAAGGTCACCAGCTCAGATAACAGTAGGCTTATCTTGGGTCAGTTGGCTAAGTTAAATTACGATATCGAAGAATGGTATGAGCTGGAAGTGGAGTGGAAGAGCCAAGGAAAGACGTTGGGAAGAAGTTCCATTGGTGGAAGTAGTTTTGAAAATCAGAAAATTGGTGCAATCGCTGGAGATATTGTAAACGAGGCTACTCATACCACCCATCAAGCTTCAGAAAAGTTGTCCAATCTCTTTGTCTCAGGATTAGGCTGGGCAATTGGAGCAAATTTGGAGTAGCTGAAGAGGTAAAGGAATTTTATAAGGTTTGAAATATTTACTATTAGTTTTAGCTTCTCGTCTGTAAGAATATTAGGTACCCATTACCGTAGACGTGAAATGTAATGGAAATTATAGATGAAGGAGAGGGACTAAGGCTGCAATTAATGCACTACAATTCAAGTCCTGCACACAAGACCAATATGTCTGCGAGCAGCCACTTTCTGATATGACTTCCCATCAGTAGAGTAACATTATTCAGTACACCTTCATACTCTCTTTCTGTATCGTGGTATTTCTTCTGTTATTCTTAGAGATGTCCTTAACATTTAAACAGCAGGAATTAATCGATGAAACGATCTCGACGTTCATTCATAACTACGATCGTATTGCCCAGCTGTATCTCGCGGTGAGGCAGTCCATACTTTCACTTGAAGACAGCCCTGAGTCACACAAGGTCAAACAACTACAATATGAACTTGTAAAATGCAAGGAATTGTATACAATACATATAGAAAATCTCTTATTGCGAAAAGATCAAATCAGCAAGGTCCCCTTTACGCATACTGTAGATCTTAATGAGAAAGTCTCTCAGTTGCAAGGTGAAAAGATACAATTGAATCGAGAGATTGAAAATTTAACGAAAGTGCAAAAGCCGTTACTTGATGATATGAGAGTTTTACTTAAGTCATTCAACGATGCGTTGGATAAAAGAACAGCTAAAAAGTTCCCGATTTTGACAAGGAATGGGAGGGTTCAGGAGCAATATCAAACAGGAAAGAGTAGCATAGACTTAAGTCAGCTTGAGTTTGAAGAATCGGAGTTGAAAGAAGTGTTCAAAGAAATTCAAGAGAGGTTAGCCTCACGAGATGAACAGAATGCCAATATTTCACAGGTAAAAGTGTTAGGACACTTGAATGAATACTTGGAGAATGGCAGGACGTTGAAGCGCTTGGAGGGTAGTAAGTACTTGTACGATGTGTCAGCAGCCACAGGAAAGATCTCTGATAAGACCATTGGCAGTAACACTACAGTTGCGGAGTATGATCAAATGATCGAAGATGTAGAAAATAGTATCAAGGAATTGATTCAAAGTGGAGTGGAAACCAGAGAGAGGTGGAGTAGCAACGCTCAAAAGTTGGATTTGATAAAGGAAGCGGTCCAGTAAGACCTTAGACCAAACAACTCACTGAGCCAAAATGAAATCAAGAGAAGAATTGAGAGAAGACCATACAAGAGAAAAAAAAAAAAAAGAAGACGAGAAAAAGGAAGACTATCAACACCAAGAGCGCACACTTTATACGTTTTCGAGTTAACACTATACTACTTTTTGTACAGTTCAAATTTTTTATTTTTATTTGGCTTCTATTGTACACTATACATATTTAAATACATATATAATCATTTTTGATTTTACTTTCTAATTGATAGGACTAATTAATATAACCGAATCTCCTCTCACAAACACCATTTCAGTTTTTTTCACCACTGGTTCGGAGTTACCGTTGACTTCGTAAATGTACTCTTCGGCTTCACTTATAACCATGTTACAGTGCGAATCATATCCTTGAAGTTTCCCTTTCATTTCTCTGGCACCTCTGAGTTTCACCAAGACAGTTTCGTCGAGCTGGAAACGTATTAAGTCAAGAGGTTCTTGTGACTGGGATTCCGTTTGAAGTGACATCTTGGATAGGAATGTAGTGTTGAGGTTGAGTACTCCAGTATCCTTCAACCAAGTTTTTTGCTTTTCTTTTCCTTCGTTAGCGTTGGTGATAATGCCAGGGTCGTGCGCGCTCCATTTCACAAATGGAAAAAAAATTGACCATGTCTGAAATTTTTCAGTCTTAGCAGCACCAGGATAGACTGGGATCAATACGTCTTTTAGCAGAGGACTAGTTAGATAATAAGATGTTTAAGTCCGTGAGAACATTTCTGAGTGCTTCAAGACTATCCACAAGATCGAAGCCTCTTGCCTTCTCCAATCTTGCAGACATAAAGTTGCGTGCACCTATTGCGCCAACCCACAAGAATTTCGATGTCTCACCAGATCATCCATTATGGGCATTTTTCGAAGGGGGAAACACCCTGAAGGCTGCTCTCAGAGATGGTAATGACATCACACAACTCGAGGTAAGACCCTGGTCCATGGCTGAATTGAGAAGAAAGTCTTTTGTAGACTTACACCAAATTTGGTACCAAGTACTAAAGGAAAGAAATATCATCGGTACCGAACTCCGTTTGGCGGAAAGCTTGGAGTACAGTCGTGCACACCACCACAAGGACTTTGATGAAAAGTTAGCTTTGGTGCAGAAAAGAATTAAGGTAGTGTTACTCGAAAGACAGACTGCGTACGAGAGAGCTCAGCTTTTGGATGATGTAAAACAAGAGTACTTGGAGCAATTCAAGCAGAGATACATCGAGGTGGACCAAGCCAACGAAGTTGATATGGAGGAAAAGTTGGACAGGTTGCAATTTGCCGTATTTGGCATCCAACCAGACTTGAACGATATCGATTTAGAGCATGATATAAACGTCAGCTTCATCAAGGGAGTTGAGTATAACGCAGAATTGAAATGGGGTAAACATTTGCAAGAAACTGGCCAAAATTTGGCACCATTGAAAAGTATCGTCGAGCAGTTGCCATTTTTGTTGAAGGATACAACTGAAGCCGTCGAGGAAGTCATCGAGTTGAGAGACAGTGAAGTGGATGTTAAGATGGACAAGATTGATGTTATACCATTTTTGAAGAGCGCCATAGGTAACTTCAGAGGAGATGGGATCGAGGAAGAAGTAGCTGAAGATATCTAAGACTGAATGAAAGAGAAATGAAGGAATACAGTACCAGCAGAATCGCAAAACAGTCGAAAAGACATCATCGGGAAGGAGTAAGAGCAGGCTGAACAAGACGAACAAAGGAGCAGCTCGAAAAAGAAGGATAAGAATTAAAATAGAAGAATAAGAAGAACTGGAAGGAGCATCAGGAAGTTTCGTGTACATATTTCAATAGAGAGTAGAATGAAGAATCAATAATCAGGTAAACCAGAAAGACAACGTAACTGTAGTAGAAACACACTTAAAATCGCATTATCGTGCAGCAATTTCAAACAGCGGCACTTCGAGACATTTCCAAGATTCACCACTATGCACCTCCATAGAGATAATAGCAGCACCTGTGTTTCAGTTTGGGTGCAAAGTCTTTACCGGCACCACACCAACAGTTTCAAATCGGGAACTTTTTTTTTTTTTTTTTGGTGCACCGCGCAATTTTCAATTTTCATTGGCTCTCGATCAATTTTCAAAGCGTATGTCTTACAGTTCAGAGTACCTTCTTTGCTCGTTGATACAAACATTACACACATACCATGGGGGGCAGAATACACGGATTTCTAGGAGGAGTTCTCCTTACTGCATCTTTAACGTATTACACGGGACAATATATTGAAAAAAACAGTCGTTTTGTCTCCACACAATTGCAGCATGCTAATACAGTAGTTACAGATAGAATTCTCTCTAACAAGGGAATTCCAAAGCCAATTGCGGTTGATAACAATATTGATTTGCGTACAAGACCATTTGGAGAGACAGCTAAAGATATTTGGAACGACGAAATTATTAAAATGGTCAATTGGTTGTACAGCATCAATTGGTACAGCTGGGGTGTTGAAGCTGACAAGAAGTTTCAGGACTTGACCAACAAAGTCGCTGAGAGCATAGCTGGGGAAGCAAAAAAATAGGTATGGAAAGAATTTTAACCTCAAAGAAAGGGTAAGCAATGGATATTATATACTATTTATTGTAATAAATGTACTATAGACGAGAATAACATTGTAGAGAGCGAAGACGTGGTAGTGTAGCAATGTGTCGACTACATCCTGGAAGAGAAGAAGAAGAAGAAGAAGAAGAAGAATTACACTTCTATGGTCCAATCTACTAGCAGAGGTTCTGTATTCGAGTCATTTATTGCACATTATATTTACCAGTTGGGAAAGCAAGACTAATCAAGTCTTTTTCTTTGTCTTGTCCAAGGCTTTCTTATCCCCACCATTCCTCACTTCTGCGGCCCTCTTCCTGAAGTATTTTACAATGTCCTGATATATAAACCAATTGGCTACTGGGGCCACTATAGAAAAGATTAAGCTCACGATCACTTGGAAAAATCCCCAAGACCTGGGGAGGACTCCTAGTACTGAGCTCCCCAATAGCCAGCCAATAAAGTCTGTAGTAACAGTGTCAAAACCCTGATCAAGCTTCCTGAGAATTAACCTAGCACACACATCGCCAGGAATTGGCTCCGACGGACCTTCAATGGTCTTGGTAATTTCTGGTTTGGTCTTTTGCTCTTCTTCAAAACCTTCACTTTGGAAGTTTCCTGGGAAAATACAAGAGACTCTATAATTATATGGCCCCAACTCTTGTCTTAAAATTATTGACAAAGACTGGATAGCTGCCTTCATAGGTGCGTATTGCGCGTATCCTATGAATGGGAAGAATGACACTACGGAAGAGAAGAGAACTATATGTCTTGGCTTTTGTTCAAACTCCAGTGAGGATCGTTGAAGAACATTTTTGAATCCAGTATGAACGACATTCAAAGCAGTGTTATAGTTAATTGTAACTCCTGATTTCAAATCCTCAGCGGTCAAGTCATTGAATAGTTTAGGTACCGATGATCCCGCACAGCAGAATATATAGTCAGGGTCCTGGCCCCTTAATTGAATGGTCTCCCATAGCTTAACGCAATGGTTATAGTCTGCGACATCACAAGGAATATATGAACTAGTGGCTGTGTTCAGTTCCGATACATCTTTCACTGAAGTTATCTTTTCATTTTGCGCTTTTAACTTGGTCTCAGTTCTGGCAACTAAGATTACAGAACAGTTCCTTACATACAATTGTTGAGCTAAATCAGCTCCAACACCTTGAGATCCTCCCACTATAAGAGCAGTTTTACCTTCTGGCTTAAAGTTGCCAAACCACCACATACTGTATGCACTTATATATAAATAGACACGTATTCCGCTATCCAACAATTACTGAGTGATATTTTGTTAAGACTTCGAAAATTATAAATTTCCATACTGGCGAGAAAAATGCTAAAATGTCAAGATGGGCCATCTAAGATCACCATGGTAACTACGTTCACTTTAGGGATAAACGATATTCTTTATATGTGTGTATTAAACTCTATTCTATGTACAAATAAACCCTCTTACGAAAATGTCTTCTAGCTTGCGGATGATAATGTTGGTGTTCCTTCTATATTAACATTGTTCCGTCTCAGTGACATCTTTCACTGCTTAGCGTACCAGCCAGTGCTGTGCTAGCCTTCGCGCGCGCGAGCCCCCATTTTCTTTTTTACATTGCCCCTAACTAGCGCAGCATTTCAAGGTAATGCTTCCCTTCTTGTTCTCCTACAATCATATGACTTTTTACTTCAAGAATGGACTCTTTGGTAACTCAAACTCAGGCTTTGCCTTTCTCTCCATAATCTTATACTTCTTTGATCCCAATAATGAAACCTCTCCCTTGACTGGGTTAGGAATATTTCTAAGGAGTTGATCTTTGATCTCTTGGTTTTCAATCTCCCCTGTCTCCGCGTTGTACAGGAAAAATTCAGCTTTACTCTTTTCAACTGCTTCTTTAAACCTTGACTCACCATCTTCTTTAAATTGCACTAATTTTTTGACATTATGGCTAGTCAACTCGTCAAGAGGCAACCCTTGTAACTCCAATCTGGCTACAGTCTTGGCAATGTACCAGAAGAAAATGGAATATTCTGAATCTACTAATTCTAAGACAGATTGAGGTGCCTTGTCCTCTCCGAGTCTTGGCTCCAATTTCAAAATTCTGGTGAAGCCATGGGTTCTCTTGTAACCCAATGTCGATCCAGCCAAATTAGAAATTAATTTCGAGGCAACTTCATCTCTTTCTGCTGCTTGAAGGTATTCAAGTTCTGAGTTTTCCTTAATACGTTGACTAAGAGTTTGTGCTGTTAACGGTTCATTTTCCTTGGTTCTTTCAATGTTCATGGTTTTCGCAAGAAACGATTCAATCTTAGACTGAGCTCTTTTTGCTTTAACATCTCCAGTAACAATGTATTCATGACGGATTAAGTTGGCAGTCAAATTCTTGTCCATTCCCCTCTTACGCCCACGAACATTATTGAAGAATTTATTTAATGGAGGCATGGCGGGCGATGATATATAATGATGAATGCAAGCAGTACTGTGAAATACTCGGTGGATTTTTTTTTCTTTTTTTTTTTGGTGAAAGTTTTTCAAACCAAGCTTGGTACTGCATAGATACCAAGAATGGTTGCAAACGCTTATATGCAGAAGAGTGTATGTTAGTCGATGCTTTGATACTTACCTTATAGGCTTTAGTAACGTAATGCTTTGAATGTATACTACTCTACCGTTGGTTGGCACGAGAGTGTATTGGCACACTGTATTGTACACATTTAATATAATCTTTTTTTGGTAAGAGCCATATCTCTTTACGGAGATTACTATTTAGGTGTGATGGCTAGGGCCCCTTTGACTCCGCTAAGGGCTCTTAAAGCTTGCAATTACCATTACTCAGTTTATCTTTATGCCTGCCATAAAGATTGATTTCTTCTTGTAAGTAACTGTTTATTCTGTGTATGCCGATCAGTATTATCGCTTATAATCATGTTTGACACACATACTAACTATAGACACCATGCTATATTTGTTATAACTGAGTTCTCCAAATGCCAAAGTAGATCCCATCTTAGCCTTTAGTCAATCTTTGGCTCGCAAAGCTCTTCACCTTGTACTGGCTCTCTAGTTGTTGATAGGATGCTGACCATACACTGCCACTATAGAAAAGTGGATTCCCCAGTTTATTCGGACACTGGAGCAACTACCACGTAGCAATTACCTGTACCTTTTTGATCAAATATCCAAAGGAGATAGTACACCATGCGGGATGATCTTATCCTACGTATGATACTAGCGTTATATTTGTGGGAAGTAAGCGTATTCGATGCTCTTAATAGAAAGACCAGCTTCTGGCAAGCTCCCTTTACATTCCAGCCGGCTGATGGCTTCATCTTATTCGAAGATACGACTTCGTGGCCAAGTTGGCTAAGGCGTGAGACTGTTAATCTCAAGATCGTGAGTTCGACCCTCACCGAGGTCGTCCCTTTGTTTTTTTTTGGATTCTGCCTGATCTTAACTTAAGCAAGTGCTTGGGACCACTTGCTTCAGTGCTCCCAGCAAAATTACGAAATAGAGTCGAAAGATGAGAGATGATAAAGACTTTGATGGAAAATGGCTGAGATCTACGTATTTAAAGAAGCATCTTTCTTTAAATCTCTACATTGCGCCGAGAGTTGACTCAGAAGATTACATTTATTTTAGTGCTATACAATGAGCTTACTATTTCTTACCACTCTTCTTGATACCACCACCAACTAATGGACCTTTACCCTTGGCTTTATCGGCCATTGCCTTCTTAGCAGCTGCGTCAGCCTTTTGCTTGGCCTTAAAAGCTAAATCTTCCTCATCGAAATCATCTTGTTTCTTCTTTGGAGCCTTTAATGGCTTAGCCTTACCACCTTGACGACCTGACATAGTGTTTATATTATTGTACAGAGATAAAGGAAGTATACAGTTGAGATGGAAGATAAAAAAAAAAAAATTCAAGAAGCAGAAATAAAAAAAAAGGCTCAGTACCAAAGTTCGATATTATCACGCGCCACTGGTCACGTTATTGTATTGATCCCGCAGCTTTTCACACCGGGAGGCACAAAGGGAAAGCTACGATTCACAGCCTGAAAGATTCCTTTCCAGGTGCCTTGTTCTAAGCTATATCGATCTCTTTGTTTTTTATCTTGCGTAAACATGGGGATCTTAACAAATCCTGACAAGGAAAAAATCAAGAGAGCAATTCCAAAGACAAATAACAAAATCATTGATGCCACTGTCGCACGACTTTACATTGCTTACCCTGATCACACTCAATGGAAATACACTCAATTGGTTGGAGCCATTGCGTTGGTAGACGACCTTGTAGGGCATACATTCTTCCTCAAGCTCGTCGATATAATTGGAAATCAGGGTGTGGTGTGGGACCAAGAGCTCTATGTTGATTTTGAGTACCATCAAGACCGTAAGTTCTTCCATAGCTTTGAAATGGAGGACTGCTTGGCTGGTCTCTTATTTGAAGATAGTAATGATGCCGTACATTTCTATAAGAGAGTTACTAGCCGTGCGAAGCATGGATCTAAGGCCACTGTAAACAACAAAAATGCTTTGAAGTTAAGGGAAACATCGAGGAACGATTCTCCCATGGCCCCTGGTCCGAGAGGTGAATTCATGGATGTCAACACTGCTCAGCGTTCTAGGAGAAGCAAGGGTGTATTGTATTATGACGGTGTACCACCACCAGAATGGAGATCTTTGTACTCAGAATTGGCTGCTGCTGGTATTACGGAGGATATGATTGCGGATAATAGAGAGTTCATCAAGGACTATATAAGTAAACAGGGCGGGCCATTGGTTGGATTGGAACCTCCAATTCCTAGAAAGATTCACGATCAGCCCATTGCTTCAGCCCCAACCCCAACAGAAATTACTATTCCCAATTCAACATCTAGAAAGAAGAACAAGGCTCCCCCACCACCGCCGCCTTCTGGTACTTCGTCCTCTTCACCAGCTCCCCATACAACGAGAGATTCGCTGCTTCCTCCAACACCACCACCAAACAGCGAATCTCCTACCCCTGCTTCCACTTCTCCTGCACCGCCAGCACATGCTGCACCTTCTGGCGCCTTTAATTCTTCGTCGCCGCATCCTGAATCCTCGGCGTCGCCAGATGAATCGTCAGCTCCTCCAAAAGGAGCTCCATTGAAATTCAGAGTTCCGCCAATGTCTGCATTACCGCCGCATAAATCTGGTCCACCCCCTATCGCACACCCTGCTCTGCAAGAACAGCCCCAACTGCCTATATATATGCAGGGTCCTCCTGTCCCTGGTAGAGGACCTGTACCACCACCTCCTCCATCTAGAGGTCCAGTGCCTCCACCACCTCCAAGGAACAATAATGTAGTTCAGCCACCACCTCGAGTGCCCTTGCCTCCTGCCAGAACTGGAGGAGCGGCAGCAGCACCTCCACCTCCACCTCCACCTCCTAGAGCTGCGAGAGGTGGACCACCGCCACCTCCCCCAAGAGCAAGACAAGCGACTGGTCCGGCTCCTGTTCAACCTGTGTATGGCCAACCACCGCAACTGCCACATGTTACAATGCCACCTACTTCACAACTACAAGCACAAATTACACAACCCTATAGTCCTCAAGCTCAATTTACGAATCCAATATCGAATGGATCGGTTCCACCACCTCCACCACCTCTCCCACCTATGGGCGCTTCCAATGCATCAGCTCCTCCTCCTCCACCACCACCACTCCCTCCTATGGGTGCTTCCAACGGTTCAGTTCCTCCTCCTCCACCACCTCTTCCTCCTATTGGTGCGTCCAACGGTTCAGGTGCCCCTCCACCACCCCCTCTACCACCTATGGGTACCTCCAGTGGCTCTGGTGCTCCACCACCTCCACCTCCACCGCCTCCTGCAATGGGTGGATCTCTGGAACCATCAGCTGCATTACCTTCCGTCGATCCTTCCCGTGATGCCCTCCTTGCATCTATTAGAGGGGCAGGGCTCGGCGCTCTCAAAAAGACAGATAAGTCTAACTTGGAAAGACCAAACGTCTTACTTCAAGAAGCCAGAGGAGAGCCAGTGTCAATTCCAGCCGCGGCAGCACCTCCTGCCGGCGGTCAACCTGCTAGTCTTGCTGATGCATTGGCATTGGCATTGAACAAGAGAAAAGATAAGGTCGCAGGAAGTGATGGCGAAGATGACGAAGATGATTGGTAGACGCAATTATAAACTAGTATACTTGACCTAATGGTTAAGTACAAATATGAAAAAGCATTTGTATTTTTAGACCAGGATATTGAAATAGTATACTATACTACACAACGAAATATAAAAAACTACGTTAAAATTTACAGTAGTATTGCTCTATCCCACTCTACTCTTCTAAGTAAATGGAATTATACTCCTTTTTCAACTTAAACGGCTCGTACCTTGGCTTAATTGCACAGGAATTGCAGCAATCACCACGGCCTGCATATAAACACACCATCTCTGGCATCAAAAAGAATCAAAATTTTGCAATTGCAAACAGACAAACACAATACAGCACATTAAAGCAAATGCCACACAACAAACCCGATATAAACGCTTTGCTTAAGGCATTTGACGAAGCTGTAGATTTTTGGCTTCTTAGCTTGGGTAGAAATGACGAAAACTCGTCTACTTCCGCTGCCAAAGTAGCCAATCCCTTGGAGGAACTCTCAAAGTTGGTGAAACTCATTAAAGCTCATACTACCAAGGTTGGGATAATATTCAAACCTTCTACCTTGGTGAAGGAAACTTCCACTGCATACAATACATTCCAGAAACTCTCAGAGTCGATAACTTTAATGGTTTCGGTGTTACATCAATTAGAACCCAAGGTCATATCGGATATATTTTATGATGAGTTGATTGATGTAGCGAGACTCTTGCTTGGATCGGCCAAGACTTTGGTGCACGAACTCAGCCAATTCACAGAAGAGATTGGTGCAGAAGAAAACGAAGGGGATGAAGGGGATGACAATGAAGTCAATAGCAGGTTGGTGTCAATTGGACAAATTTGGAGTCATTGTGATTCGATTGGCAAGATTATAAGCCTTGGCCTGCTTGGGGTTCTAGGTCAGAAGTTGAAGAGAAGTATTGGGTTTATAGATGATGGTTTGGAAGATTTTGAAGAATGGGCGAAGGATCCACAGGATTTGGGTGATGATCCATTTGGATTTGGAGATGACGAAGAAGAGGAAGAAGATGAAAACGAAGAGGACGATGGGGCCCCTCTGGGACTTTCTGCTTCTGAATTGGACATTCTTTCAGAATACTCCACAGCTTGGGTGCAGAAATTCAAACTTATAAAGCTCCTTCTCACCTCTATCACTAGATCGTTGCCTGAGTTGACATCTGGAGAAACAGTAGACAAGATCTATTCCACTCAGAGGAAAGTGGTAGCTAATGTGGACAAACTTATTGCAGAAGTCACTTTTACCATGGAAATCGGCGACTCTTGCAAAGAGTGCGCAAACTCCATTGAAAAGGGTTGCACGGTATTGGTCAAGGAAGTGAGACAAGTGAATAAGAAGAGTGAGAGCAAGGTGAAATGGTGCGATGCCTGGGAAGCTAAATTTTTCCAGAAGCTGACAGCTTAGATCTCTGAGAGATCAAGGACAGAGTTGTTATATAGTTGTGATTCTTTTAGTTTATTATTTATAGACGAGGTCCTAGTCATAATCCCAAATACTTAGCGTGGAATTTGGCATGGTCTTCTGCGAATGAACTGATGAAAAAGTACAGGTGATCGTACCCATCTACTACATGTAAGTCAACCTTTCCGGCGTAGCCACTTTCCTTGGCTGCAGCAACAAAGTTTTCGGGTTGCAATTGTTCATCCTTGGTGTAGAAACCATCTTGAGCACCTTGGTGAATAAGAATGTCTGGGGTTGGTCCCTTGTATGACTTGATCAAATGGGTCGGATCGTATTGATACCAGCTTTCTTTGTCTTCACCAAGATAGTTTCCAAAACATTTTTCACCCCACTTACAATTCAGTGGGTTACTAATTGGAGCAAATGCTGAAACTGACTTGTACCTGCCTGGGTTCTTGAAGAATCCAGCAAGAGCACCATAACCTCCCATTGAGTGACCAGTAATACTGATGTTATCTTTGATGTCTAATTGAGGATAGTAGGCGGCGAGCTTGTCCAAGAGTTCCTTATGAACGTATGAGTACATGTTGTAGTTTTTAGACCATGGCTCTTGGGTGGAATCAACGTAGAATGCTGCACCTGTACCAAAATCCCACGAATCATCTTCACCTTCAATGCCAGCCCCTCTAGGAGAAGTGTCAGGGAAAATGATAGCAAAACCGAATTTGTTTGCAAAATACTGGAAGAATGATTTCTCGGAAGCATTATTAGGGGTACAAGTTAAACCTGAAAGGTATAAAAGGACTGGGATCTTTTCTGATGGTCCAGATGGAAGGAAGACGTTAACGTCCATCTTGGTATGAGTAGTTTCTGAATCATGAGATAATTTAAATAATTTCCCGTTGAATTGGGAAATTTCTGCATTGACTGTGAATGACATGGTGTAATAAACAAATAACTGTGAAAACAAAGACTTGTATGATCTAGTAGGTGGTATTAATTGCTCTTTCCCTGGTGTCTTCACATTTTTCAATTTATATGGAAATTGTCTATCAAGGGCCCGGAAATTCTTTCCCGATTGGGTCAGAAATTACGGGAAACATCGAAGTTCCCCATGTACACCACCCAGAGTGCTCTTCACTACTTATGAACTATATGCTAAGAATAATCTTAGCTGTGGAAGTGTAGATACAGTGTACAGATACATTTATGCATTCGAATGTGGATTTCTGAGTGAAGATTGCATATATTTGCATTTCTTATCAATAGTGTAAAATACTTCTATGGGCTTATGCAACCTGGTGGAGCCTTACACTCAAGGGAACTCATTCCAAATTTCCTATTAGGTAAGAAAGGCAAAAATTCTCGGAGATATCAGATAGATTCCAGAATGACATTAAACAGTCGATTACACTGTTCACTAATTCATCTCTTCTCGTCCCATTCGGTATTGTTTGTACACGATGAAATTATCAGCTGCCGTATCGGCTACACTTGCGACAGTAGTAGTTGCCTCGCAATCTCCCTTCTCCTCAAATGAGCATATAGATTTCTTTTCAAAGCATCTTGCCTCCCACCTAACTGACGATGAGTTTCTTTTGTCTTCTTGGAGAAGTTTATTAAACAAGTATGATTCTGAAAAGCTAGCTAAAGAAATAGATTCCTATCATGCGGGTTCTTTTCCCGGTACTACTATGGAAAAACCTCTCCAGTCAGATACCCAAAACCTATTCTTTGAATCACCTAAACAAGTTACTTTTGAGTCGGTGAAAAACACTAAATTTACCGACCATACTCTTAGAATCAAACAAAATAACCCTCAATTGCTTCAATTGGATACAGTAGACCAATACACTGGCTACTTGGACATAGAATCAGAAGATAAACATTTGTTTTTTTGGTTTTTTGAATCCAGAAACGATCCAGCTAATGACCCTATTGTCCTTTGGCTTAACGGTGGCCCAGGTTGTTCATCCAGTACTGGATTGTTTTTCGAATTAGGCCCATCTTCGATCAACTCAGATATCCTCCCTGAGTATAACCCGCATTCATGGAACTCAAATGCCTCGGTCATTTTCTTAGACCAACCTACCGGGGTGGGATACTCCTACGAAGGTCCTCACTCCCTGGGAAAGGTGACAAGCACTGCTGCAGCATCCAAGGATGTTGTTGCATTTTTGGAGCTCTTCTTTACGAAGTTTTCTAAATTCCAATCCAACAAATTCCATATCGCTGGTGAACTGTATGCTGGTCATTATATCCCAAGATTTACTAGAGATATTATAAAGCATGAAGGACCTTTGCTGTATAATGTGTCTTCGGTACTCATTGGGAATGGTATTTTTGACCCAATTGTTCAAATTCCAACTTTCAGGTCAATGCTTTGTGGAGAGGGTGGATTTGATCAACTCATCTCGGATGAAAGTTGTCAAGAAATGGATGATGATTTTAAAAAGTGTTTACCCTTAGCTAAGGCATGTTATCATATACAAAATCCATTTGCCTGTGTACCAGCAAAGCTTTATTGCGATAGAATTAGAGCTAAGGTGTGGGAAACGGACCGTAACCCCTACGACATGAGAAAACAATGCGTAAGCAGGGACGAAGAGTGCTATGAAGAATTGCATTACATGAATGAGTTTTTGGATTCAGAATTTGTTAAGAACGCAGTTGGTGCAGATCCCGCTGTTGGACAATACCAAAGTTGCAGTGAAGATATTTACAATGGATTTTCTTTCACAGGGGATTATATGTTACCTCATCAACAGTATGTTGCTGAGTTATTAGAGTCAGGGATTCCAGTCTTGATCTATGCTGGAGATAAAGATTTCAATTGCAACTGGCTAGGAAACTCCCACTGGACTGATCAATTGGATTATTCTGGGCATGAGTCATTTCTTGCAGCTCCTATGACAGATTTTATATCAAAAGACAATGAAGTTCATGGAAAAATGAAGAATTTTGAAATATTTACATTCTTGAAAGTTTATGAATCAGGGCATATGGTACCATTTGATCAGCCGTTAGCTTCCTTAGATGTATTCAATACATGGTTGTCTGGTGATTATAAATTGCGGGGCAAATAATTATGTGCTTACTTGGATTTCAAGGCTCAGGAAGAACAAATTGGCTGAGTGTCATTTCAATATTAAACTTATATATGATAAAGATACAATATTAAATATGCCTACAAATATTCGTAAATATTGCAAAACTTTTCTGGAGTGTGTCAATTTATCTAAGGCTTAGTTTTTCTATACGCGGGTTAATGCATTATGATTAGGACCCTGCAGACGAAGTTTGCTCGTAAAAACGCTTACACTTATAATATTGTAATTACTATCACTGTATTAGATTTTTGAAGTATATTCATATAATTAGTAACTGGATTTTCCTCTTGGCTCGTAGGGGAAGAAGATTACCAATATTCCAGCAAGCAAGAATAAGGTTCCACTAACGTATATAGGAGCAGAGGTTTCCAAGTTGGCGTACATTGCAATGATTGGAGCAAAGATACCGAATATCCTATTAGCTGATGCAGCTAAACCAACTGCTGTACCTCTAATCTTTGCTGGGAACACTTCTGGAGTATATGCATAGAGAACACCGTACATAACAGCAGTAATGAAACTAAAGCCACAAGTCCAACCCAAATTTGCGTTAGTAGATTTGGCAGTGGTCGAAGCAAACAAGAAAATACCAGTAATAAGTAAGGAAGCACTGAGGATACCTTTCCTACCGGCTTTAGTTTCGACTAAGAAACCACCTATGATCGAGCCCGGGATTCCCAAGACAGAAACAATCAAAGAATTTCTGTAGGTTTCTTGAACTGTGAGTGTATCCCCCACGAAACCATGCTTCAACAAATAAGTTGGAATAAAAGCGTTATACAAAGGGAAGGCTAATCCAATAAGTCCCCACGTAAAGATAACAAGCCCTGAAGAAATTGCTAATTTTCTGGAACCAAAACATTGTCTTACATGGCTCAAATTGAATTTTTTCAACCTAGCCTGGAGTAACTCATTTCCTGAACCAGTAACAGGTTCATCTACATTGTCGCCATCTAATTTTAAGTCATCCACGGCACGGAGATCTTCAACAGTTAAAAGTGATTCCTTACCGTTGATCTTTGCAACTTTATGGATAACCTCAACAGCTCTAACTTCATCTCCCTTGGCCAAGAAATATCTTGGGGACTCAAATAAATGGAAAAGATATCTGGTTAAAAACATAACCAAGGTCAAACCGCCTAGAGTAAACATAAAGTATCTCCAACCCCAATTGTCCTTTTTGTAACACACGGTTGCCTCAGCAGAACAAGAGTAAGTTGAAATTAAACCCCATGAAAGCAAATTAGTAATCAATTGTGCGAATGCCCAATAAGTTGAGAGTAAAGTCAACGTGTATTGGTATTTTGATGGCAAAAACTCCAAATAAATAGCAGAATCAACTGGTAATGAACCTCCAACTCCGGTGGAAAGCAAAGCAAAAAAGGTTCCTAATGCTCCAAAATTTGGAGATGCACCAGCAATCACCGCAAATACCCCAATAAACAAGAAAGTAATAACGAAGGCCCATCTTCTTCCAATAATATCAGAGGATAAGGACCAGAAGAAAGCACCTACGAAAAGACCCAAGTTTTGAGCTAATGTAAGAAATGGACCCTCAGTTGAGCTTGGAAGATGTACCCCATCGACTTCATTCAAAGCAATCATAATAAGTGAACAAGCAATGGGGAAAGCATTATCTGCATACCAACCAAACCCACATACAATGAAAAGACCGGTATGATATTTTCCCCAACCTATATTATTGATTTCATCGGTAATGATCTTGGACTTAGCCAAGTAGGTTCTTGAAAAATCTCCTTCGTCGAAGAGTGTAGAAGACTCGGACGCAAAAGAAGCGGTATCTTGTTCGCTTGCTTTGACTACAGCGGCGTCCTTCGCATTCTCATCTAGAGTGCGCTGAGGAGATGCCTTAAAGGGTTCTTCAATCGATGATGTCATTTTGCTTGTCTTTCACGCAATGAAGAGAAATTGAAATTGAAAGAAAAAGTTTCAAACAAGTCCAATTTTATATCAAAGTACGAGCAAATTAAGGGGATGGTGCTGTTTTAAATTAAAGTTCATATCTTTACCCTGGATAGCAAATTAGCGGAGATATGGGTAGCCTTACGTAAGGCTCACCGAATATTTTTTTTCGCAGAGGTAAAGAAGGTTGATTACTTGCATTACATTACAGCTAAGAATGTTCCTTTTTTCGCCAAAAAACGAACTAAGCACGCAATCAAGGTGTTTCTCGAGAGGAAGAACCACAGTTCTTTGTACCTACAGTTGTGCATCGAAACATAGGCAATTACCAAGATATATAGTGAAAAGGTAGACTTGGCTAGAAAAAAAAAAACATACTTGGCATGGTATAGTGTGAAGCTGATTTTTATCCCACCCCTAGCTTTCTTCTATTTTATTTGATTGCCTTTGTTCTTTTGATGTGTCTTTTGTTCCGATTCTTATCAAATTAGAGTTAAACTTTATCGGGCGCTACAAATGTGAGATTTCAAAATAAGCTTTAGATTTTTCAAATGCTGCAAAATGTAATTTTCGTCTGTAGTGAAATATTTTTTATTGGTTTATGTATATCGACTTTCTTGATTCGCATTTTTGAGTTCATATGTTGTGCTCGTGTGGCTACTGCCGTTGCCTATACTAAATGCGTAGGAGCATACCTACGTCGCTACGGAGGCGGAAAATGGAAAACGCAGAATAATTGTCATAAAAATATCTTTGAATACGCAGTATGACTTTGCCAGAACAGCTAAAATTTCCATACTTGCATTTGCTGGTGCTACCGCTAATTGTTGGTAAGAGACATCGGTAGTGATTTAACCCACGGATGCGGATAACCAATGTTCTTGGCTTCAACCTGACGAGAGTGTCTCAAGACAATATTACGTGGTATTTATCTTTTAGTCAGGAAATGACAAATGCGTCGTGTTGGTCCTTTTCGAAAGTGCAACTTACATGCGGTTGACTCTCAAAAATGATTCCATCTATTTTTTCTCTAAAATCTTCTTCAATGGACCAAAGTTATGTTCGTCCTTGGTTATCAATAATTCGTATTCTTCTACTTGCCAATGTTTGAACCAGCCCTTAACCAATCTCATTCCTTGTCTATGAGCTGGACCACCTCCACCTGCCTTTGCATCTTTTCCATTTCTCCACCAGCATGTAGCTAAGTTTTTAGCATGAACATCGTCGGGAGTTCCAAACCAATATTTCAAGAGCCCTCCTGATAAGTTGGCTTCAGCATGGGAATCTTTATCTATTTCCGCTAACTTTTTTCTCTTTTCAGCAGACTCTTGAACTTCGAGATGTAAAATGGACCTAAATGCAATTATATAAACTTTGATCTCAGGGAATTCTTCAGCACCAAGAGCTGCTGCATACTCTCTAGCTCTTAGTATAATGCTTTCAATATTAAAAGCCTCTTTGTAGGCTGCAAACGCATAATCCTTTTCACTTCTAGCTTCGAAAGATTGTAAAGCTAATGCTAGAGCCTTGTATCCTACTTCCAATTTGTCAAGATCTAAGAGATGATCTTGTTCGTAGTAGGGAGACGATCTAATAAATTTTTCATTCACATCCAAGGGTGCATCTATTGGCTTTACTGGAATAAAAAGTCCTAAATCATCTGAAATCTTAGCAGTGTGATGTTCAGACATTTTCAAATTAACTACGTTTGAAGTCGACGAAAGAAAAAGTCACATATGCAAAATACAGGGGGCACCTACGATAATTAAAGGGTCTCGTTTTATGTAGCGAAGGAGGAACGGTCCCATCAGAGATGCCACATTAAAAATCAATAATGAAAAAAAAAAAAAAAAAAAAGAAAAAAGAATAACATGAAGAGCCCTTTCAGAGATCAATGAAAGTGTTCTCCACCTAAGTTGATTTTGACCTTTACGATCGCAAAATGTGTTAAAAAAAACACTCAAACTTCGAAATCAATCATTTATTCGTTAGTGAAGTGGTAAGGTTATATTATCTTGTCGTACTTAGTTACAAGTTGTCTTGGGTTAGATTACAGCACCATTTGGTCGTATTTTTTAGCCGAGGTGGTCCGCATTAGGAAAATATGCGCGAGAAAAAAAAACCAGTGCACAATCTGTGGCTTTTTTAGTCACAAAATCTGGAAATTTGCTGCAGAATGCGGGTTTAAAGTAAACTCATTACTTGAATGAATTTGGGTATGCTGGCAGAATACTTCCATCATCTGCGACTGTTTGAGAAGTCAAGCTAAAGTTATCTCCTGGAGTAGATGTATCTGTTTCGCCGTTCCAGCAGTATCTTTCAAAGCATTTTTTACATTGATCGGACTGATCTACACCTTGCCTTTCTTGCTCTCTTCTAATGATTGCACATCCAACACAAGCACCCCACTCCAGATCTAAAGTAGAATTCAACCTTGTAGCTGTTTCAAATCCATTTTTGATCATTCCTAGCTTTTCAGTAGTGGAATAGTCCAATTTGAATGTTGAAGTATTCGAATAATATGAGAATGGTCTGTTAGCAGTATAAACAATTAAAGGAATGTCATAAACAGATTCAATTGATGAATCATTAGTATATAACTGAAAGTTGCTGGAAGATGTGTTCACGTTGGGACCGACCAATGCTTTCAATGCGTTTGCATCACATCCAAAAAATGCGGGCTTAGCTGTCAAGTCTAAATTTCTAAATGAGTTAACATCAGGCACGTAGGGGAAAAACGTTGCATTTCCTTGATGTGAAAATTGTCTTTGGAAAGTTGCAACAAGTGAAGCTCCATTGGGCCAGTTAACGGACGTATCGGCAGAGTTATCATAAGCGAAAATGATATCTAACCCTCTTTGTGGTTGAATTAAGGGTGCAAGTGGGACATTTTGTAAATCTTCACCTCCGTCGACGAGAAACAAAGTATCATCGTTTAATATTGAATAACTATCACCATATTTTGTACCATAAAATGGGTTAGGCTTGTAAAGAGAAGTATCAACGTCAATATTTGCAAGAACATGATTCTCAATTTGACTTATTATGGTTCCGGCTAATCCTAAGTAACTTACCCAGCTTGTCCAACTCGAAAGGTAAAGAGCTACTTGATTAAAAAGAGAAGATGAAGTTCCAATGATAAATCCTGCATTGTCAAACCCTCCAATACATTTTCCATTACTTGGGACACCATTATTTGTCTTAGTACCAAGATATTTCGTTTTAGTGAACAGATATAATGATGGGTCCCATGAACCTAACTCATGTGGAGTTATTTCAAAAATAGTAGAGTTATCATTAATAATTAATGTTCCAGGAACCCTTCCATCAGCAACGACAATAGGATAAGGTGCATTAAAGCTAGAAAATTCTTCGTCGTCCGTGATTTGAGACCAAGTAATACTATCTCCACCGTTGTTGAAGGTCCCAAACATTTGAAATGACAATGCTCTACCCCAAATATCAGTAATTGAAATTCTAAACAAAGCAAGCTGCTTTGCCAAGAGAGATAAATTGATGGAAGCCCAATAAAATTGTGTTTTAATAAAGTTCCATCCACCTGGGGCAAACATCGTGTATGTTATATCCCAAAGTTTACTGTTTGCTAAAATAGAGTCAATAGACATAAAGTTGTTCATTGCGACAGTACCAACTAGCCAATTCCCTCCTGATAATCCCACAAGATAAGTAGATGCTTGAAGAAGGCCACCCAATCCAGCTTCATCAGCTCCGTAATTTCTACTATCCAATGCAGCCAATTGACCAGCACCTGCGAACATGGCTCTATAACCCCCTCCTGAGAACGCAGTTCCGATGGTGATATTCTTCTTTGCATTTGTAACAAAGCTTTCAGCATCAAAGTCTTCTAAATTGACTTTTTGTAAGAATGTAATAAGGTTGGCTTGAGCAATAGGAACTCTTCCATTTAACCATTCTTGTTCTTCAGGTGAAATTGAATCAGCCGGCCTGACTAAATTTCCTGATGGACATTGAATAGAGCTCGGTGCATAAGTACCACTTGGAGAATAACCGAGTGCGACAGTGAACACATAAAATAATAGAATGAGTTGCATTATTGATACTGTTTAGTTAAGCAGAATTGCTAATTCAATTTGCAAATACGATCTGTGTAGTTTGTTTATGCATACCCGTTGATATTTATAGTGTTATCATTTAGCCATGGCCCATCTTACTGGAAAATATTCCACCAGTAACATCCGAGGACAGGTACATTCCTGCCTAAGCCAATAATCCTTCCGTTACTTTATGCGACTCCAGATCAACACGGCGACATGAAACAAAGAATAGCAACAAACAATGGATACATCCATTTCGGCATAAAGAAAACAGCCAAATGTGTTATTTACGAAGTGTATTATGATGTGTCTTAGGGCTGGAAAATACTTTTTTTTTTCAATTTGAAATATTTAGTGGCACACTTTTGCAGCAGAAAATACGCGAAATAAGGTTTAGCGAAGACACTTTTACGGGGATAAACGAAAAGGGATATGAAAGATCCGAAGAAAGACAGTGAGATGTAACAAGAAAGAATTCCCAGAATATAACTTGCGCGCAGAAGGTTAATTCGAGAGGTTCTCTTTTGCCTTAGTCAACCTTAATTTGCAATGGAAGGACATTTGGAAAGTCATATGGACTACATGCAGAGTAATTAGAAAGGAGCTGCTTCCATTGTTTCTTTTTTTGCTTTGGTTTGTTTACATTTTACTGGTGATGCACGTTGCAGCACATTTTTATTGCATTTAACCTTATCATGTACGAAAAGCAGGTACAAATTAAGTTTCTTTTTCTCTTTTTTTTTCGTTTACAGTTTCTTTTTCTTTCACTTCACGATTCAATTCTTCACTATAATTTAGCGTTTACTGATTTATTGTGGCCGCCTTGAATACAACAATAGAATTTAGATGTGTCGTAGACCTGTTCGCTACTCTAATACATAATCTTACGTTGACGAAATACAGTTAGTGTATATTAGTGACTGAAACATAACAAATACATTATCCCTCGTTACTTAAAACTGAAGCGTCCAAGCGAACCTTATGGCCCAACCAAAGTGCATGCTTGGTATGATCTGTTAGCTCTCCTAAGCCCGATCTTGGATGAATCAAAACAGACAACTTTCCATGATTTAATTGATAGAAAGGTACAACTCTGGCAAATATCTCAGGCTTTTTAAAGTCTATTTCCCACATGTTTATTGGATGTGGGCCAATTGGCTTATCCCAAAATTTGTACACCCGTATGTCACCGTTTTCTATTTCAGTTGCAAATTCCTTTTGAACCTTTTCTCTAAGATCGAAAGCAAATTTTGTTTCATCTGGATTGTTATTGTTCCAATATGTATGAATATCGTAGGACACGATTCCGCCGTAGAACGCCATTGTGTCAACCTTTGAAATTAATTGGTATTTTATAGATTGACCAGACAAGTAGATAAACCCAAAAAAAAAAATAATTGATGCGAAAAATAATTTTAAGCTGACTTCTTGGCTTTATATCACTGGACTGCATATTCATATTAGTCAATGTGGTCCAAATATTTGTCATCAGGTAAGCAGCACCAATTTTTTTAGTAAAGTTCAAGAGTGCTCATATATGGTATGATCAAAGTACTGAGTACTATGTTTGTGATTAGTATTAGTTAGATCTTCTAGACTCTACCCGAATTCTCTGCACCGATTTCGGGCTAAATGCATGTAGCTGGAATTCTGATATGTAGCCGTTGTTACGTCCTTTGAGATTTTTTGAAAGTGGTAAAGATTTCCAGTCGGAGTGCCACTAATTGATTATTTTCTATGCCTTTTCTTTTCCATCTTAGATTCAAGCTGCATGGTGGAGCGAGTCGCATATACATCACTCTGTGAGCATTAACAATAAACAGTGGTGTTGCGGCTTTGAAGTACAATTGCCGGGGCTTTGAACTTATGCATGTAATACAAATCAAAACGTTTCTTTGGCAATAGTTAGGAACAACATTCCCAATGAAGACGGAGCAACCCACGAGGTCGACTGTAATGAAAGATAAGAGATCAAAACATGGATTGAACCTCGGGAACAAAGAAATTTCTTACGCGTATGCAACGTCTCAAAGCGAATCGATCTTCCTAATATTACAAGTTCTTGTTCAAAGGGAAACCAACAAAGAATGCGTGCCTAGTTAAGCAAGTCTCCGTAAATTTAAGAAGAAGTTAAGAGAAAAGTAAAAACTCTCTCTTGATTCAATTTGGCAAACTGCCCATAAACTACAATTACAAGATACTCCGATATAGTGTAACGGCTAGCACGGTTCGCTTTCACCGAGCAGACCCGGGTTCGACTCCCGGTATCGGAATTTTTTTTATTGCACGATACTCATCAAAAGAGCCACTGGTGTATAGCAGAACTGATTTAGTATTACCATTTTTTTTTCTTCCTTTACATAGTACAACTGCCAACTCTAAACACCGCCTTGTCTTCATCTGAGAATTCATAGACATGCTCAGCGACTCAGCATCAGGTCTTCCGTGTGAGCCATAATGGCCTGCGCCTTTATTTCCAAGGTCTTTCGCTTTGCAAGTTAGTCCCACCTGCAGGACCTGCTCGTAATTTTTTATGGCAACTTCTTTCTGATAAAGAAGGAAAGACATCAAACTCTGTGCGTTGTACTTTTGTATTAGCAGCCACATGATGCCCCGTTTAGACTCGAATACTGATCCGTTCAGACGGCCAAACACAAACCACATAAATTCAATTTACAAACAAAATCTTAGTAAATTTCAGAATTTCAGCGAAGAATTGACTAAGCGATATGACGAGCTAACACCAACTAAAAAGATACTTGTGTGGATCTTGGCAGTTTTCAATGTAATAGCTGTTGTTCTTATATTGATATTCCACTCTTATATTATTAAGTCTTTGGTGAAACTCTCAGATAAGTGGGCAGACTTGAAGTTTGGTCACTTGTTATTATTTACCTTGGTGTTTATGGTAGGATTCCCTCCGTTGCTTGGCTTCTCACCTTTGTCGCTATTGTGCGGGATGGTATACGGATTTCCCTATGGTTGGCCGCTTTTGGCTTCGGCCATGTTCACTGGCCTGTTTGCATCTTTCTTGGTCTTCCGTTATTTGTTGCATAAACAGGCGGTTAGGCTAATCCAGGCCAATGAAAAGTTTAGGGCCTTCTCTGACATCTTGAAGGAAGACCAAAGTCTTCTCATCTTAATATTGATAAGGCTATGCCCCTTACCGTATTCTTTATCAAATGGTGCCTTGGCAGCAATCCCAGAACTCTCTGCTTGGACATACGCGCTTGCTTCATTAATCACGTCGCCTAAATTGTTAATACATGTTTACGTGGGCTGGAAGTTAAAGCTGTTGGGTGACGAAACAAAGACATTTGCAACCAAGGTGGTTGATTTCGTTTCAATTCTTATTACTGGTGCAGCTTCAGCATTGACCACCTGGTTGATCTATAGTAGAATGCAGCGAAAGCTAGAAATATACCATAGCTCTCGACAACAGACCAACGGGGACTATGATGCGATGATCTTCGGTAATTTTGACGATAACGATTTAAGTTCAAACAATAATGTGGAATTGGATTCTAATGATTTTGATGCGGATAATTTTGTCATTGGCGATGAAGATGACGATGAAGAAGAAGTAGAGCTCGACGAAGTGAGGGCAGAAACCGATCAAGCAGATGTAACGAAGTCAACCTCACCAACCAATTCCCCTTAGCACTCGCAAAAGACTGATCGGCGTTGACCGGATCTCCAAATAAGTGAGACAGATGAACAATTATAAATAGACAGCTTATGACTATCTCGTCACGAACTAGGATTCTGTTCACTTCATAAAGATACAATTCTAGAGAAATTACATTCAACTATTCTTTTATGACAAGTTTTATTTCGATAAAAAACTTAAAGTCAACATATATTTACATTACCTTCAATTTAAGTACCTGCCGTTTAAATTTTGATATTATGTGTATATTACTATATCTTCGATGCGTGTAGTGCCTTATTTTTTTTTCTTTCTATTCTATAAATTTGAATATGGTTTTTTAAGTATATTTGGTGTTTTTCCTTCTCGAATGGGAGTAGTGGAGACCTCTATAATACATCGGGAACTTATATTTCATTCATGTCCAGAATCTCCCTTTCGCTTAGTCGACGAACAACAACCTTGTTCTTCTTTTCTCTATTTTATTCTGCTTGGATTTGTTACGGTCCTGTTGGATTCTATAAAGTGCATCACTTTCACAGAAGACTTCTCCATTGACTAGATAATAATCTTCTTGGATGCCCTTACCACAATGGTAGCAGCTCAAACACCTTAAATGCCATTTTTGTCCCAATTCGTTCTCAATACATTCTCCCTCTATACCGTCCTTACAATGCTGACACAAAGTATTATTCAATTCGTGGTAATGGATGTGGCAGTATGGATTGTCGTTCAAAGCGTAACATTGAATTCCCTTCTTAAATTTTATGGAACATGTTTCATAACTGCATTCAAAACATGATCTATGCCATTGCCCAGAAAGTTCACCAGTCTTGGAGAAAATGGCTTTTTGAGATCCAGATCCATTCGACAAAACTGATCTGAAACAAGTTCTACATGGACCCTTTCCTGGGAGATGCATTTCTGCAAGCTCTGGTTGTTGTTTGGCTTGTGATGCGGAATCAATTGGAAAGTTGAGGAATTTCAATTCCTTTTCTATAGAGGTATCCATTTGTTCCAAGGGTACAACTTCTTCATCTGCGTAACTGTGATTGATAGAAAGACCAGGAACAGATGGACTTTGGGGTTCATCATCATAAAGTGGCTCCTTTCTTTGTCTAGATTTCAATCTAGGGTCGAATGGTTCATTTGTTTGTAATGGTATTGACCTAGGTGGAACATCGTCATCAACTTCATTTAGGTTTTCTTCCATAGGATAAGGGGTAGAAGTTGAAAGATCTTGATTGTGAGCTTCATTGTCATATTGATCTTCTGTTTGAATGTTAAACGTTGGGACGGTTGCTGCTGCATACTTATGATTGACTTGCTCTTCCTCCACTTCTTCAGGAATTTCCTCAGGTATTTTTTCTATCACTTCAGCTTCTGGTCTTTCGGCCCTGTTTTCACCTCCAGTCTTCAAGCTTTGTAACTGTCTTTCTAATTCTCTTTCAATCTCTGCATCTTCATCATTGATTGAATCCTTGGAAAGAATGGAGCTAACCATCGACATTTGACTGTGTCTAGGGTGATAGCGCTGCCCATCGGGAGTCAACTGCTGAGTGTTCAAATAAGTCTGATATTCATTATTCCCATGCGAATTAAGATGGTTACTGACGTCTTGGAATGTTTCAAATTCAGGCTGTTGCTTCTGCTGAGGTGTGTGTTTCTTAACATCTTCTACGTCTCTCTTGAAGTCGTCCAAAGATGAAGAAAGCCTTTTGTTTTTCTTGATTAAACTTTGGTCTCTATGTATTGGATATGGAAGGTCGTTCTTCTGAGATTCTGTGAGTTGAGATGGAGGTGCATCCTCCACTACAGCACCAGTCAGGTCAGGCAGGCCGTTTCCATCTCTGTTAACAGACGTGTTTTGCGTGGAATTATTAGTATTGGCCATATTATATGAATTATCATAGAACATGTTGGGCGAAGGCACGCTATTGGTATCGATATCATCATGATTATAGTTGGAGTCCTGAATCTTTATCATTAGGTTCTTCTTATTCCTAGATGAGGTAGAATCAGAGTAGGAAATTGAAGGGTTTTGGTTGTGGTTATTATAATCATTATGTTCGTAGGAAGGGAAATGATTGGGTTGTGGACTAAAATCAAAATCTCCATCCATTGAAGGATTAACATGATGGCTGTGGTGAATGGATTCCGGTATGGACTTCAGGATCGACGACTGGTTCTGGTGTCCATAAGGATTTCCTATTGAAGCTGCGTATGGATTTTCAGTAGAAGTGGGGTAGGGATTATTGATTTCTGGTGCACTGCCGCCATAGGGTAATCTTTCGCTTGTTATTGGCTTTGAGTATGGATCATCAAAATCAGAATAGGCGCCATATGGCTGCTGTTGTTGTGGTTGCCTTGGTAGAGCCAGACCTTGATAATTTTGTTCCTGAACCTGCGTCAAATTACTCCTCAGACTATGCGTAGAAGTTTCCGAGTGAATGGATGGATTTGACTGGCTGTTTTGCGACTGATATGGTTGTAAAGGCTTCTGATATCCCAGCTTTGGTAAACTCGTTTGAGAAGCTGTGGTCTGCGACCTAAAAGTCTGGGTCCTGTACCTTTCTCCAGACCCCAGTGAGGTCAGTGAGTTGGTAGAGTCACCATGGGAAGTCTGGCTCCCGGTCCTTGGAACTCCATCGCGAACATTGCCATTGAGTGGTCCATTTCCAGCCATATGCCCACCAGCTGGCCCATTGGAAGGGGCCAGGTTAAAGCGGTCACGCGTTGGAGAAATTGGCTTATCTTGTCTGTGGTGGTATTGCTGTTGCTGTTGCTGTTGCTGATGCTGTTGCTGCTGTTGCTTTGGTCTTGAGCGAATCGACGAGTTGTCCGGCTTGTTGCCAATTCCACTCAAATTGACATCAAATCCTGCTCTCTCGTAGACACCGCGGTATCTGTGCTCTACCTTGAACGGTGGGAATGCAGAGTCTATGATTTTGGGGGAAGGCTCCGCTCTAAAGTATTTAGGAAGTGATTCAAGGCGAGTCATGAGCTAAGAGGTATGCTTATATAATAAATGTAGGTACTTTTATGTCTTCTCTTTCTTCAATGTATATGCTTTGACGAGTTTTCGGTAATTAGGAATTCTATCCGGTATGTAAGGCTCTGATCACTATCTGGGTACAAGCGTCGGGGGAGGGTACGTTTTTGTCTGAAAGACCTAATGGATGAAACCAGAAATGTATGTACGACTGAGTTACTGTATTACTAATAACTTCCTATCTCTTTTTTCATAAGTTTTCCCACTAGAATTCTTACTAAAGCAACTATCAAAGAAAACAAAAAAAATTCCTTCTTCTTGTTTATGATCAAAATTCCTAAGACCAAGCGCAAGAGAATTAAAAAAAAAAAAAAAAAAAAAAAAAAAAAACAGTACAAAAAAAAAAGAATTGTGAAGAATAAAAAATTATTCAGTCTTAGTAAGGAGAAGCGTCCTATGCTAAGATCTGTCAAGAAAGCTTGGATGAGAGGAGATTTTGGGTCCGCAAACATGCATAGCCTTCGATTATCATGCATATGGAAAGGAAATGGGAGCTTGAAGCTAGTTGAGTTCCAGTAGTTTTGAGTTTTCCTTTAAGTATGGAAGCTTCGGTAGAGCCGTAGCCTAAACTATTGCATACTAGTATAGTATCGCGCAAGATTGCAAAAGATTATAAAATCTTCTTTGATGTTTAATTTTTATTTTCTGGCCTTCGCTCTTGCTAGGGGCTGGCATTCACGATACTGCCAAAAACTCACACCTCTTGGACTATTGCAACTGCCTGTTTAACGTGTCTTGGCTTGCCGTTAGGGCTAGGTAAATTGAAAAGGGTAAATTCAGCTCGAAAAATACGCGATTCGCGTCGTCTCAATATGCAAGATGAATTGTGTTTTTCCTAGCTAAGCTCTCGTACAGTCGTGAAGCACATGGAAAAGAATGCTGGTGGCACTGGCAAACTGGGACATAGTGAGGAGTCACAGACGCAAAAAGGTATGGAATGTAGCAGCAGGGATGAGAAGGGCAATCCGAAAAGAAAAAAAGAAAAGAAAGGGAATAGTAATAGGAATAGGAACCTAGCACAGTATTAGTACATTGAGATGAAAGATAAGCTTATACTAAGAGAGGGCATGGTAGCTCAGTTGCTTTGTTTCTATTTCTACATGCACAGCACTATTTGTTTGTTTTTATTTCTGTAAGATCACGAATACGCCGATTTTCATCAATGGTGTTCTCAGCGCCAATGCTCGTAAGACAATCCAACCGATGCCATTATTGCTTCCATGGTGCTTAGTGTTTATTTTTATTTATTTTTTTCATATCACATTACTATATTCTGTTTATTATTATGTCATAGTCTTGGAGCTTTGTTGACAGAAATGTTTGGAAGCCTCGCTGTTGCACCATCAGCCTTGCAAAATCATGAGATTGAAACATATTAAAAGACCTACACGAAAGCTTAGGAGGATGCAGAAATATTCAGCGCGTGCATAAAGACATGTGTCAACCTTGTGAATACTCTCATATGTAAGCCCTCACTTCACTGCGAAGAGCAGTGTTACTCTCAGTATAGTTCAAATTGCAACCGTAGAGAAGTTGCATACTTGTAGGCCGTTCCTTGGTAGATAGAAATTCAGAATGTAGTAATGGTAAGCAGCAACTTTTATTCTCGATAACTATGCCAGCTGACATATTTCGTCAGCGTCAAATTTTGAATATTTTGCTACATTGCCAAAATTTAGTCTCATCTTTGTATGTTATAGCCATCACTACGATGAAGACAAAGCGATTTCTTTACAAAAATTTTAATCTCGTAGATAAGCTATATAGCTCTAAGCAAGCAAACCATACCATACAAATCACAAAGAATTATCTAGTCGGCCGTATTACCTACTCCAATGGTCACCATCAAATAACTGCAGCACTTTTACAAGATCCTGTATATAAACAGCACTTAGCTTTGTAGCGAGAGAAAATGGAGCAGTGCTTTGTGCAGTCTATATGGAAACCCCAAAAAGCATCAACGTTAAGTACTGACTGGAGCAACTACTTTACCGAATCTATGGACAATATATATACTTCGTTGTCTCTAAGCTTGATTGCAGAGAAAAGGTTTTCCTTGAATTGTAAAAATGGCAAGGCAACCATTGATTCGATAAATGAGTACATACTCATACCTCTGTCACTAAGGTTTCTTGACATTGATTTGAGTGAGATCTTTGAGAATAATGATGGAGAGATCCATATTGATGATTTGATAACCAAGGAGCCAGTTATTATTTTCTGGAGAAATGCAGATAAAATAACCAGCGATCAGCAAATGACATTGGTCAAGTTTTTGAATGAATTCGATGAGTACGATACGAATGAATCTAGGTTGAAGAAATCTAATCCAAACGCTTCAGTCCCTGCCATCGTTATCGAAAACTCATCTACGACTTCTAGTACTACTACACCAGCAACTTCCAATTCTTCTTACAAATATCCTCTCACTATAATACTTGTGATTGAGAACAATTTAAATATAATTCAACAACTAAGATACAAATTCTGGTTCTGCCAATACTATTCGAGGCATAGTTTGTTAAGGACTCCTACTGATATAATTGGTAGACACTATTTATCACGATTGCGAAAAGTGCAACAGAAAACGGTATTCGTAGCTCCTGATATACAAAGGTACATCTACTCTCTTATAGTGCATACTAGGAACCATAGACTTTGCCTGATATCTCCCATGGAGACTAGGCTCCCGACCATGACAATTCAAAGCGTACAACTATTGGCTGAGACGTATGTAAGATGGACATCTTTAACCCACCCGATTGAAGATTCTTCCATTCTATTCGTAACCCCCGACGTTTGTAAGATAGTGATGAGGAAGGTCGGTTATTGGTTAATTAACTGGCAAAAGAACCTTGGGAAGAAAACATCAGCTCGAAAAGAGGAAGGTGATGAAGAATATATTGTAGATAATGATAGAATTCATCGCTTAAACGAGGCAGAAGGGAACAAGCAAACAGAAAGAATAGAGATGCTAAAAATTGCACTGTTAGGAGGCGACTGGTATGGAACAGATTGGAAGTTTATTCAAAACTACATCCAGAGATGTGAAGGTAAAGGTAAGGAGGAGTATAACGTGATTGTAGAAGATGCCTTACATAAGGTGCAACCACCAGTGTAAATCGAGCCTAAAAAATATCAATTAAAAAAAAAAAAAAAAAAATGGAAAAAAAGATAAAAATCTAGGACAAGTAAAAGGAAAGGCAAAAAAGCTAATGAGTGCGCTGTATAGAGCATATGGGAACGGTATATAAAATAATATAAAGTAAGGTAAAGTAACATAATGTAACATAACTGTTGCACCAAGCTCACTAGCTCCCTGTTGTAGTACCAACCACCCATGATCCCACCCCACAACGGACCTTCGTGTCCTGCATACAACCACTTACCGTGCGCAAGCTCCCATTTTCAGCATCATTTTCCAGCGTAATCCCAAAAATAGTGCGCCCCTAATGTTCTCGATTCTACGCGGGGTGCACAGGTTTGAACAGGGTGGACGTAATTCGGAAGGTTTTTGGTAGCGAGCAAAATTCAAGACTGGAAAATTAACAACTAAGGCTTAAGAGATCAGCTACCGACCAATTGCCTCCACAAACGAAAGTAGTAACAATTTTATATATTTCTCCTTGAAACAATTGATCTCTGAAGCTAATAAAAGAGAACGAAAGAGAGAAACAAAATTGGAGGAGGTTAATTACGAAAAGATAGAAGAACACGGAATAGAAATTAATATCGAGAATTTATCAAAGGAGACCGTTCAATCAATTCAATAGGTAAACAACATGTCTGATATCCCAATTGATTTCACTGAACTCGCTCAATTGACGTCATTGGGGATCTCTGCATCCTCCCTTGATTTTAGATCGACAACCTTAGAGTCTGATCACTATGTCTGTGTAAGGGAGACCGGCGCGTCCGGCAATACTGTTGCTATCATTGACCTTCATGATAACAATAACGTTACCAGAAAGAATATGTCAGCTGACAATGCCATAATGCACTTGGATCAAAACGTTATATCGTTGAGAGCCAATGGGACCACCATTCAAATCTTCAACCTCGGAACAAAGCAGAGATTGAAGTCACATACCATGGAGGAACCGGTTGTGTTTTGGAAATGGTTAACTGCTGATGTGTTGGGTTTGGTTACAGGACTGGCTATCTTCTCTTGGTCCATCTTTGACGGCTCGAACAATGGCCCTGTAAAGTTGACTGACAGACACCACTCCTTAAACAATGCCCAGATTATAAATTTTGTTGCTGAACCAACCAACTTGAACTGGTTTGCCGTCACTGGTATTGCACAGGAAGACGGACGCATTGCTGGTCACATTCAGTTATTCTCCAAGAGTAGAAACGTTTCCCAAGCAATTGAAGGGCACGTCTGTAAGTTTGCCCTGGTCAGATTGGAAGGTGGAGCAAGTCCTACCAAAGTGTTCTGTGTTGGTAACAAGAATGCTCAGGGCCAAGGTAACTTGCACATCATTGAAATTGATCATCAAGATGGAAACCCTCAATTCAGTAAGAAATCAGTGGATATATTCTTTCCTCCAGACGCTGCCAACGATTTCCCAATCAGTTTGCAAGCCTCAGACAAATACGGTATTATCTATATTTTAACCAAGTATGGGTTCATCCATTTGTATGACATTGAGAGTGGTGCCAATTTGTTTGTAAACAGAATCACTGCAGACCCAGTTTTCACTGCTTCTAGTTACAATGATGGTACCGGTATCTTGACCATTAATAAGTCTGGACAGGTATTAAGTGTCGAAATTGCCAAGGATAAGATCATTCCATACGTTTTAGAAAAATTATCAAACGTAGGTCTTGCCCTTTCCTTGCTGTCAAGAGGTGGCTTCCCAGGTGCCGAAAACTTGTTCCAACAACAATTCCAAAATTTCCTTAACCAAGGTGATTACTTAAACGCTGCTAAAATCGCTGCTTCGCTGGAGCAGTTGAGAACTCAAGATACCATCAATAAGTTGAAAAATATCACTGCGCAACCGGGCCAAATTTCTCCTATTTTACAATACTTTTCCACTTTAATGGACAAGGGAACTTTAAACAAATACGAGTCCATTGAATTGGCAAAGCCAGTATTGCAGCAAGATAGAAAACCACTTTTCGAAAAATGGTTGAAGGAAGATAAGTTGACCTCTTCTGAAGAATTGGGAGATATCGTAAAGAGCTACAATGATCCAGCATTAGCACTTGCTGTTTATATCAGAGCTAATGTTAACATTAAAGTTGTGTCTTGTTTGGCTGAATTAGGTCAGTTTGACAAGATTATTCCATACTGTGAAAAAGTTGGGTATCAACCAGATTTCACCAACTTAATTCAAAACTTAGTAAGAGTAAGCCCTGATAAGGCCAGTGAATTTGCTACTAGCTTGTTAGCTTCACCTTCCACTGAAGGTTCCATTAATGTTGAACAAATAAGTGACTTATTCTTCCTGCAAAACTTTATTCAACAGGGTACTGCTTTCTTATTGGATGCATTAAAGAATGACTTACCAGCTGATGGCCATTTACAAACAAAGGTACTTGAAATCAATTTGCTTCACGCACCACAAGTCGCCGATGCTATTCTTGGTAACCAAATGTTCAGTCACTACGATAAGCCAACAATTGGAAAATTATGTGAAAAATCTGGCCTTTTCCAAAGAGCTTTAGAACATTACGATGATTTGAAGGATATCAAAAGAGTTATTGTACACACTAACGTTTTACCAAACGATTGGTTGGTCAGCTACTTCGGACAGTTGAATGTCCAGCAATCTGTTGCATGTTTGAAGGAATTGTTACTGCAAAATATCCAACAAAACTTGCAAGTAGTTATTCAAGTCGCAACCAAATATTCTGATTTGATTGGTCCATTAACATTGATCAAGATCTTTGAAGACTACAAATGTATCGAAGGTGAGTACTACTACTTGAGTTCTATCGTAAACTTGACTCAAGATGCCGATGTTGTCTTCAAATATGTAGAAGCTGCTGCAAAGATGAACCAAACGAAAGAAATCGAAAGAATTGTTAGAGATAACAACGTTTATAACGGTGAAAAAGTTAAGAATTTCTTGAAGGAATTCAAATTGGAAGATCAATTACCATTAATTATTGTCTGTGATAGATTCAATTTTGTTCACGATTTAATTTTGTACTTATACAAGAACCAATACTTTAAGTTTATCGAAGTTTATGTTCAACAAGTTAACCCAGGAAACACCCCACAAGTTGTAGCTGGATTATTAGATGTTGATTGTGACGAATCAATTATTAAGGGTTTACTTCAATCGGTAATTGGGAGAGTTCCAATTAAGGAGCTTGTTGCAGAAGTGGAAAAGAGAAACAGATTAAAGATCTTATTACCATTCTTGGAAAAGACCTTAGAAGGCGGATCTAACGATCAAGAAGTATTTAACACTCTTGCTAAGATTTACATTGATTCCAACAACAACCCAGAAAAATTCTTGCAAGAAAATGACATTTACAACACTTTAGTTGTTGGTAAATACTGTGAGAAGAGAGATCCATACTTGGCTTACATCTGTTACTCAAAGGGTAACAATGATAACGAATTAATCAGTATCACTAACGATAATAAGATGTACAAGTACCAAGCTAGATACTTGTTGAAGAAGTCCGACTTTGAATTATGGAATAAGGTGTTGGCCAATGAAAATTCTACTCACAGAAGACAGTTGGTTGATCAAGTCATTTCCACTGGAATCCCAGAATTGACTGACCCTGAACCAATCTCTATTACAGTAAAAGCATTCATGGAAAATGACTTACCTCAAGAATTAATTGAATTATTAGAGAAGATTATCTTAGAGCCATCTCCATTCAATGATAACACTTCATTACAAGGTTTGTTGATTTTAACTGCTATCAAGGCTGATCCTTCAAGAGTTATGAACTATATTGAAAAGTTAGACAAGTTTGATGCTGAAGAAATTGCACCATTATGTATTGAAAATCAATTATATGAAGAAGCATTCGAGATCTACGATAAGTTTGAATTGAGAAACTTAGCTATGAAGGTACTTGTTGAAGATGTCATGAGTTTAGATAGAGGTGAACAATATGCTAACAAGCACTCTGAAGATTCAGAATTATGGTACCAATTAGGTAACGCGCAATTGAATGGTTTAAGAATCCCTGAAGCTATTGAATCCTATGTGAAGTCTAAGAAACCTGATAATTATGAACAAGTTATTGAGATTTCTGAACATGGTGGTAAAGAAGAAGAATTGATTAGCTTCTTAGATATGGCAAGAGAGACTTTAAGAGAGCCAGTTATTGATGGTTCTTTAATCAACTGTTACGCTTCATTGGGTAAGTTGAATGAAATTGAAAAATTTGTTGCTGGACCAAACGTTGCCGATTTAGAATTAATTGGTGACAAGTTGTTTGAAGCTAAAAATTACAAAGCAGCCAAGATCTTGTACTCTAATGTCTCCAAATACTCCAAGTTGGCAACAACCTTAGTTTATTTAGAAGATTACCAAGGCGCCGTTGATTGTGCAAGAAAGGCTTCCAATACTAACGTTTGGAAACAAGTTAATCAAGCATGTATCGCTAACAAAGAATTTAGATTAGCTCAAATTTGTGGATTGAACTTGATTATTGATGCTGAAGAATTACCTGAATTAGTACATACCTACGAATTTAATGGTTACTTCAACGAATTGATTTCATTATTTGAAAGTGGTTTAGGATTAGAAAGAGCTCACATGGGTATGTTTACTGAATTGGCAATAATTTACTCAAAGTACAGTCCTGAGAGAGTAATGGAGCACTTAAAACTTTTCTGGTCAAGAATTAATATTCCAAAGGTATTAGTTGCTTGCGAACAAGCACACTTATATCCAGAAATGATTTTCCTTTACTGTCATTATGAAGAATGGGACAATGCCGCTTTAACTATGATCGAAAGATCCGAAGTGGCATTTGAACATTCCTCTTTCAAGGAAATTATTGTCAAGGCGCCAAACTTAGAGATTTACTACAAGGCAATCAACTTCTACATGAATGAGAATCCATCTTTGTTGGTTGATTTATTATCCGTTTTGGTATCTAAATTAGACTTGCCAAGAGTGGTTAGAATGTTTGTGAAATCTGACAACTTGCCAATGATTAAGCCATTCCTTATTTCAGTATTGGATAAGAACAACTCAATTGTCAACGGTGCTTACCACGATCTCTTGATCGAAGAAGAAGATTATAAATCTTTAAGATCAGCAATTGAAAGTGAATCAAGCAATAGATTTAACTCCTTAGATCTTGCTGAGAGATTGGAAAACCATTCCATTATCTTTTTCAGACAAATCTCTGCTACTTTATTCACTAAGAACAAGAAATTCACCAAGGCAATTTCTATTTTGAAGAACGATAAATTGTGGGCAGACTTACTCAAGACTGCTGCAATTTCCAAATCTACGAAGGTTGCTCATGAATTATTAGATTACTTTGTTGAAACTGGTAACCGTGAATGTTTTGTTGCATTATTGTACAGTTGTTACGATACCGTAGAATTTGACTATGTCCTTGAGTTATCTTGGTTACATGATTTGGGTAACTTCATCAAACCGTATGAAATTTCAGTTGTACATGAAAATCTGAAGAAGTTGGCTGAATTGCAGCTCGATTTACAGAAGAGAAAGGATGCCGAAAAGAAAGAAGAAGACACACCAATTGGCCAACCATTAATGATCACAAATGGTAACCTTGGGTATCAACCTACTGGAGCCGGATTTGGAAATGCATTCTGAGTCTGCCGGACAGATATAGTAGGGATATGAGAGAAATTTCATGAGTAGAATACGATATGAATAAGTAAATTAAAATTTAAAAGAGTTTTTATAGTTATTGTTAGTTTTTAATATTATATATTGTTTTAGAATGTCTTTTATACTTCCTCTTTTACCCTTCTGAATGTTTTCAATAAGTCTTTGATTTGACTATTCCTTACTATACTCTCAATAATCTTTCTTTTGCCAGAATTACTAGCTACGTCCACTTCTTCGATGTAATCTTGTGAACAAAAGAGTGACAATTCGGTATCATTGTATTTGAGCTTAACCCTTTGGCACTGTAAATCCTTTTCAAGCCTGAATCCCAACCCTTTCAGAACTAAGTCAAATTTGTTATGCCTGTATTGTAGTTTGATAAGATCAATGCGAACAGATTTGACAAATTGAATCAATTTATTCTGAAGAAGATGCTCTTGTTCGTACTGTCGTATTGGAATGAACACTGGCAAGGTATGTTTGAATATGTGCCATGTTCCGGCGTTCATCCCATCTCCCTGCGTTGTACCCTTTACATTTTGCTCTTTTCTTAGTATAATATAATGTGGAACTTCAAACTTATTTATTGAATAAATATCAAATCTCAACCCCAATACAAGATTATCTTCTGCAAATAGATATTTGTTTATAGGGAATGCAGTGATTCCGCCAAACCGATATATATTCTCTACCAATGCCAGATTTAAAGAGTTGAAACTGATTTTCGGTTTCTTCTTTGAATGATTAGTCTCATCATTGTTAGTCTTCGTGTCATGAAAGAAATCTTGAACTATTTCATCAAAGTACTTATGTTGAAGTAATGGCTCGTCATTATTGATGTCTCCACCTTGCTCTAGCTTTTTGATTTGATCTAGTAATAACTTCTTATCAACAGATAGATTGTCAATTTCCTCTTCCAATGACTTTATATCATTTCTGGTATCTTCTAGTTGAGACTTAATATCCGGTATTGGTACCATATCAACAAACACTGCTTACTGAATATATGTTTAGTTTTAGAAATGTACTCGAGTGTTTGATCTCTTTTGTTTGTTTGTTTTAGTTTCGCGTCAACCACCGTATCTATTCTTTTTTTCCTTTGCGCAATAAGTTTGTGAAACGCTTCTCAAGTCAAGCACTTCGAGTCTGTGGTATGTTTTGGTTAAGAATTGCTTTTGAAACCTAACCTGACTATTTTTCTAGAGTATTGATTATTTTTTAGAGCTGATTTGAATTTGAATATTTTGAATTTTTTTGATTCTACATAGATCAATCAACTTCATTAAGCGAGGAAAGGGACTTTAAAATAAGCCACTCGGTTCTTTTTTTTTTGTATTTATTTTTAGTTCATCTTTACCTTAGTTTGGTTTAGTTAGACTTCGTGAAGCTGATCACATATAAGCAACACATAGCCAAAATGTTTGCTAATAATTACTGGTCTTCGGATTACAGAGTGGGCATTGACAAGATCTCAGAGCAGTCTATCCAATCATTACATCAGCTACATGATTTGAGGAAATTGATTTTCAATTATATGAATTATAGCTATTCTAATAGTGAATTCTTAAACAAACTAAGTGAAGATGCATTCCAACAAAACAATAGTATAGACTTATTGTCCACTGGCTCGAATAGTTCCGATAAATCAACTTTGAAAAGGTTAAGCGAACAATTTGTAGAAGCCACAAGGTTAGAAGCTTCATCCGCCAAGCATACATCTACTAGCAAGTACATGGAACATAGCTTAACACCTTATAAATTACATATCCATGAGATCACCGAGGAATCAAAGTCATTAATTGCTCTTTCAAACACAATTGACTTTCTGGTACTTGAACCTGTCACATCATTCATAAAGAAAAGTGAGCCGATGATAAAAGTACTTTTGAACGAGTTTGAAGATTTATTTGAAGACTATGAAACATGTTATAAATCAATTGAAAAGATAAGAAAAGAGTTTGAAGAGATTTCAAGTTTAAAGGAATTGGAAGACAGGAAGGAGAAAAGTTTTATCGAAGACGATAAAGAAAATGACAGTAGCGATGAAGAATATGACAATATCCTGAGTGGAGATGGCCTGACGCCTTCTACTCCAAAACTGAGGGTGACCAGTCTAAATAACCCAAATGCATTGATTGAGCCTGTAGCGGCACAATTTTCGTTTCCTCTTTACATAGGACCCATACAAGTCAAGGAACTCTCTCAATTGAAGACATTCCTTTCGGACATAACGTCAGAAATTGAGACTGTTAAGAGGAAATTTGCCATTCCAGGTTTCAAAAATGAAACCTTTTCTTCAGAGAATCTCTGTCGTTGGGTCAGTGCAAGGAGGCCCTTTGGAATAAATCCAACAAGATTGAATTTAGAAAGGTTTGGACAATCCTTAATTGATTTGAAGATTATTGTGGGGATGGGGTTCATTGGTGCCAAAAAGTTTAAGAGTGAAGGAATGTGGTTTGAATGGTCGGAGAAGGTTGATCTTACGTTGAATCCAGAAACAGGGAAACCTGTGGAAATAATCGTACTGGAAGATCAGGAATTGACGCCTTCGTCTACCACAAGTAGATCTTCTAGTGGTGGAGTATCTGGTGGTGTTCAGACAACTCCAAAGAAACCCAACGCTCATTCGTTTGGGTCAACAATTCTTTCAAATATGAGAAATACAATTCTCAAGACGAATTATCCTCAAATTCTCTTAATACTTGAACAGAAATATAACGATAATTATTTACAACTTCACAACTTGAGACATCAGTTGGACACACACACATTCAATTCAATGCAAAAATTGGAGATTTTCGAAAGAGAAAGAATTGCTCTCACATACAACAGTTTAACTAAACTTCTGGAGATCTTGTACAACTCTTCTCTTGCCACATCCAACCGTCTTCATCAATTTGCTACGGACTTAATCACTAACTTAAATAAACCTGAAAATTACAAAGCGGATTTTAATAAAATACAGGATAGCTTCAGCACAGGTATATACTTTCCATCTATTTTATCACCTGATAATTTATCTAGAAAGCATTATAGCTCACATCAGACAAATAGTAATTTCCAAAATGTGAAATTGAAGTTCAATTTATATAAGGACATTGAGTTGCAACCACTTTCGAGCGACGAAAGTGAGATCCTTAGTATCAGATCTATTCCCAAGTTCCTATATAAACTAATCTCCCTTTTGGAAGAAGAAAGGAATGATTTAACTAAAGAAGATGCAGAATCTTTTAGTTTGTGGACTAACCCATTGAACGGTGAAAAGTACTGGTCGATGAAAAGCGACATCATCAACTTGGTGAACAATTTCACAGTTTCCACCAGTATTGCAGATGAAGAAGCCACTATTCATGGACAAATTTTGGACGATATTTTGACATACTGCTCGCATCAATCAACGGCAGATTTAGTCAACTTTATCAAATATTGGCTATTAGAAATTGGTGATTCTCTTATTCCATTTACTATGTATGAGCGTTTGTTGAACGAGGCCGATAATCATCTGAAGCTTTGTAACTTATTGTCGACCATGCCCAGAGGAAATTTATCATCGTTAATATTCTTACTTGAACATATATGTTCCATATCTGGATTGGATTCAATTCCAAGCTACAAATTCTCAGACAATCTAGCTGAAGCATTAATTTCTGAGAATCCGGACTTAGAGAAGGTGGAGACCGTTTCTACTGAGCTAAATTCAATGGATCTGATAGGGACGATTCCTTTCTTGCATCTTATTTTAAGACCATCAGCGGTTAAGCATACATATGGCTTCAAACCTCCTCTTCCTAAGTACAACACTATCCTTTCTGATTTGCTAAATGTTCAGGTGAGGAGCAAACTTTTCACCTCACTTGTACAAAATGAACAGAAGTACCAATCCAAAAAGGAGAATCAGATGAGACTACCAATACCAGTGTTGGCTCCAATAAGTAATGCAGAAAGCTTAATTCCAAAAAGTCCTAAACCATCTCAGGCAGGAGAAAACTTCACGTTAAGACCGTTCCGTACCAAAGCTACACCAAATCCCTCCCCATCTGGTTCTCCCAAGCAACATCTTCTGAATGCCTTTGAAGCAGACACTAACAGACCAAGAAGTGCAAGCAACACTTACTTGGCTCCTAATATTAACGTTGAATTTGAAGCTAAGAAATAGATCATATCTTATTTACAGGTTTATTAATTATGAAGTCTATACACAAGCACCTATTTATACATACCGAGGAACTTTTAGTTGATGTATAACTTTCTAATCTATTTATGACCTCTTTCCTCTCTGACCCCAGTCATTGTCACTTTCTGTAATTTTGATAGCTTCTTAACACTCACAAGTAAAAACAAGAAAAATATCACCATACTGATAGTAACAACAGCTTCCATCCCTCCATCTTTCTCTTCTATAAAGTTTTCCAAGTTCATTCCGTACAACGAAGCAATCCAGAGTGCTGTCCCAATGGAAAGCAACCCAACAGAAAACTTCAACCCAAGTAGCATTAGCTCGTTTCTATTAGAATCTAGAACGATGCTGATGATTTCTTCCGAGGTTTTGATCTGAGAGATCAAGTTTTCGGCTGTTTGTACAATCTCGTCTGATGTTTTATAATATGATTCAATAAGCATTTCTACTTCTGCATGGTTTGTACCTTGCCTTGGAACACCCTGGGCCTTGGCGGTGAGGTACAATTCATTTAACTCATCATCTTGCTCTAAAAGATCATCCAATAAGTCACGAATCAATTTTGCTTTCTGATGGAACTGAGCAATCTTCTTCGATTGAATTAGCAAGTATCTTAACTTTTGCCTGTCAATGGAAGTCTCCAATCCATTGATAATATTTTGAAGCACAGTCTGATGTACTTTCATTTCAGTATGTAGATTTGACATTACATGAATCAATATAGCCTCAAGGGCTCGGAACTCGTAAGGTAAATGTTCATGATCAGAAACTTCCTTTAGCCTCTTTTCCAAATCTTTCAAGAATAGTCCTATTGAATGAGATTGAGAGTAGTTGGCAACCAGCAATCCTGGTCCTGTGAAGCCATTCAGTGGACCTGCATCGAAAAGGATGACCTTATCCATCTTTATGAGTGCTCTTACGTTAGATAAATTCAAGAGAACTGAATTTGATCTTGTTAGAATCGAGGGCACTATATCGGTTGAATTATCATTGGATGAGTTAAATGATTTATGTTTGTTTAACTTACGGAAGTCTCTGGGAATCAAATCGTGCAATTTCATGAATTCTATCTTAGTGAAATCCTTCCCATGGGCCACCATATTCCCGCTACCATCGAAGATTGTACATCGTATTAGTGAGGACTCATTAGATTTATGTATGCTATGCGAGAGTAGTATGTCTTGAAATCCAGTTTCGGAATACTGTCGACGAGCAAATACGTTGAGCTTAGTGAAGGGGCGAAGAGCAGATTTCCACATATCGAGAGACACTAACTAGAATGTACCTATTTCAAGTAAGGCATTACAGTAGAGCAGAGATAGCACACCTAGGGTACATTTGCTTTTCTAAGCATCCAATTCCCAGGTTAGATTAGAGATGCTCACGTGACTGATCATGTGAGCATCACTTTTTAGCGCTGCCTACCTACTACACTCTTTTGGCACATCGTTTCCTTACACTTCCACAGGGTTCACACCTTTCGTTTTAGACTACTTTCCTACCTACGCTATGGTGGCAACGTCTATACGTTTTGTAACACATTTCCGCCCTTCAGCTACAAAATATTTCCAATAACCCTACTCCTTCCAGTAATTCTAATGTTTTTGTCTGCCCAGTACTGCACACAATCTATTTACCATTTCCTAATTAGTCCTAAATCAGCTTTGGTCTGGGGTTCCAGAAGGAAAAATATTTCACTTACGTATAGATTGATGTATCAGAACAAAGAGCAATAATGAAACATAAGTGATGATGCCAGAGCTAAGTTTAGGATACACCAAATTTAGAATCGTATAATTGTGCACAAAAAAAAAAAAAAAAACTTATTTTGCTTTACTCTACATACATATCAAAGACTATCGTAATAACTTTAAAGAGTGTAGGCTGAAAATACATCTCTCCACGTTTCGAGACTAGCAACTTGCACACAATTAATAAGACGAAAGTATCAAGGTCTGCAAAAGAAATAAATAGATAGAGAAAAGAAGCAAGAGGGCTAAAGATTAAGAAGAAGAAGAAAAAAAAAATAGAATAGAAATATCTCTTGACTTATCTTGACATACTCCTAGCTCATATTATAGTCTATCATGCGTATAAATTCAGCAGATGAATTAGAAGTCTGCGAGGAGGTTGGAAGAGGTGCATTTGGTATCGTTTATCGAGGTTTGATCAAATCAACTAATGAAGAAGTTGCCATAAAACAAATAGATTTGGAAAATGAACATGCTGACTTAATTGAAGTCAACAAAGAAATCCAGATAATCTCTGAGTGTCGTATACCCCAGATTACCCAATTCAAAGGATGTTTTGTTAAGCAATACAAGTTATGGGTCATCATGGAGTATGTTAATGGTGGAAGTTTATTTGACTTGTTGAGGCCGGGTCCAGTACAGAACGAATTCGCTATTCTGGCAATTGTAAAAGAGATTTTGATTGCATTACTTTATTTACATAACCAAGGAAAGATCCATAGGGATCTTAAATCACAGAACATCCTTTTGAATAGACTAGGCGAGGTTAAATTGACAGATTTTGGAGTTTCCACTCAATTATCATCCAATTTCAGTAGAAGAAATACGACAGTAGGGACTCCCTTTTGGATGGCTCCTGAAGTCATTCTAAACAATAACGGTGGGCACCTGTTCAAAGCGGATATCTGGTCTTTGGGGTGTTGCAGTTATGAGTTGTTTACTGGGAAACCACCGTTGCAAAACGCATTTACACCCATGAAAGCCCTCAGACAAATATCTAAGTGCCAGGCAGATCAAGATTTCATTCAGTTAATCGGATTGAATGAGATGACTGAGATTTCAAATTGCTTTAAAGATTTCCTCTATCAGTGTTTTCTCGTGGATCCGAAGGAAAGATCAAGTGCAATGAAATTGTTGAAACATAAATTTATTACTCAATATTCGAATAGCAAATCAGAGGCTAACAAAAGTAAGGAATTGAAGAAATTAATTACAAGAAAGCAGCTTTGGGATCAAGCTCATCATGTTTCTAAGGTTCAGAACTTCTATGTTCCTACTGAGATAAAATTAAACCAGAACCGATGGAGTGATGATAAACAAACGGAACCTTCCCAGCAAAACCAACCTAAGACAATACACTTTGACATGAGCCTGATAATTTGTGACCCTCTGGTAGATGGTGCTGCTGGTGAAGCAGGAATGGTGAGTCTCCTGGCTTATAGAGATTTAACACCTCCAACTTCAGAGGGCACTGGGAATTCGACTCCTGCTTCCAAAACAACATCTGCAACTTCAACATCCACTCCTCCTCCAAACCATTCCAAAGAGCAATCGCCAAAAGATACACCTTTACAGCTTCATTATAACTCGCTTACAAGGATAAGTACCAGGCAAGAAAACATCAAGAAAAACCTTCAACCGGAACTTCACAAAATAATAAATAAGGTATTCTACAAGCTTGAGTCTAAGAACAACTTACTCACATCACAGTATGACTCGCTTGTTGCTCTTAACGACAATATAATCTCACTCGTGTCGTTTATTCAGGATTCTTCTGCAACAGCTACTTCGTCATCTTCTTCACCGCAGGACAAGGGCAGTAGTCCCAAAGTCTTAATATGTCTGTATCTCAGGTACTTCATCAAAGAACTAATGAGAGAAGGACCAAGTGAAGGAAGAACTATGCTACAAAAATTAATAATACCGCTGGTAATAGAAGCAAAGGGCTTGGCCACTATCTCAGGTAGAAGCTCTTCTAATAAGTTGTCCTCTCTGGGCCCTACTCAATTCGATGAAATTGAGCAGAGCCTCATGGAGAGCTGGATAGAAAAAATGAAGGAATAAAGAGATAAGGGAAGGGAAAAACAATTGGAAAGTTCAAAGGGACAAGGAAGATTGCAAATAGCGATCATTTTATAGCATAGTAAATAGAAATAACACAAATGAACGACATTTCAGCATGACAACTAGTGTTCACTCAATGGTAACATAAGGATTGGTGCTTCGTGGGTGCAAATCCTGCATACAAATGGTACATGTCCTACCAAAAAATTGTTTACTCTGATAACAAGATCGAAGAGCCTTGTTTGTGGGCTAATTGGATAAAACAGAGGGTAAAGGCTTATCAAGATGACCGAGGACACATATGATGATAACACGTCCATATTAGAGAACGTGTATGCGCTCAAAAGTTCGTTTGTAGACTCTCAACAGTCCACCAATACCATCAGAATCTCGCCAGATGGATTGAAGCTAGCGACATGTTCGTCAGATGGGTCGGTACGAATATACGGAGATATCCTCAGTAAAGACGGCAGCCCTCCTAAACTAGTGACCACACTTTTAGGACATTCCAAGGGTGTCTCTTGTATAGAATTCTCCCCCGTGAACTCCAATATCATTGCGTCTTGTTCTGATGATTTAACTATTAGAATATGGTCAATCTCGAAGCTGAAGTGTGTCAAGATTTTACAGAAGCACACTTACCACATAACCACCATTAAATTCAATTCTAAGGGTAATTTGTTGATTCTGGGATCTGCAGATGAAAATATCACGATCTGGGACGTACTGAACTCGAAACCAATTAAAACGCTTGCGGCCCATTCAGATCCAATTTCTTCTATAGCACTTACCCCGGATAATTCGATAATTGTTAGTGCTTCGTACGATGGGTTGATGAGACTATTCGACACAGAACTGGGCCAATGTCTTAAGACTTTGACCTACAATAGCTCTTCCTACGGGACAGCTACAGCCCTGACCAACGACGTGGTTAATGTGCCCATAACCAATGTAGAATGTACGCCAAATGGGAAATACATTCTCAGCTCTAGTCTTGATGGTACCATCAGGCTATGGAACTACATGGACAACAAGGTTGTGAAGACGTACGTTGGTGTAGATGGAGGGAAGGTGTGTGAGAAATTTAGTTGTGGAGCAAAGTTTATAACTGGCAGCTCTCACCCTAACCCATTAATTGCATCTGGTAGCGACTCTTCAGGAGTTTTGATATGGGATGTTCAGTCAAAAAGGATTATAAGCCGATTGGACACCCCCTCGGAGGAAAGCAATTCCAACCCCAGCACAGTATTGGATATAGATGTGTACGACCAAGGTAAAATATTGGTCTGTTGTACAAGAGATGGGACAGTCCAAGTTTACGAAATGATATAATCTGCTGGTGAGATACAATTGAAGCAATGACGAGAAGGAGAAGTGTAATATTGCATCCTTACAGACGTAGATAAGCCTAATATTGCATCCTTATAGACGTAGAGAAGTCTAATATTGCACCATTACAGACGTAGATAAGTCTAATATTGCATCCTTATAGACGTAGATAAGTCTAATATTGCACCATTACAGACGTAGATAAGTCTAATATTGCATCCATATAGACGTAGAGAAGCTTAATGTTGCACCCTTATAGACGTAGAGAAGTGTCTGAGTCAATCACACCAAGACGCATAATGCACACCCAAATGACTACTAGTTGACACCAAGACGCATGATTCACACTCGAATGGCCAGTAGCTGATGTATATTGAGCACTAGAATACGAAGTTTAATGGCCCCGCAATATATAGAGAGTGTTAAAACAGTAACATGAGCATTTGCACCCATACTGATACTAGCAGGAATTGCACCAATTCTATTCTATTGCACTTACCCACTACTTATCAATGTGCACTGTATGATAAATTTCAATCTCTTTATCAGTCATTCTTAAGCTTGTAGTAAATTTACATCCCCCCAATACCCTTCTAACCATATCTACCTTCTCTTGCTCCATTATTGCTCCATTCTTGCCCCGTTCCATCCTCTTGCCTGGAGCCACTGGCACTGCTACATATTCAACCTGCATATAATACACCGACTCCAATGAAATTCAATCTCGCTCCCTCACCCCAGCCCAGCCTCCTCCCTTGCAATAAAAGACACAGATATACACGCTCAGCTGTTACTTCACCGTTCTCATCTTGTTCAAGCGACATTACAATGGAACAGAGAAATAGCTTATTCCGTTTCAGCGGCTTAAACCTCCCCAAGTCACAAAAATTGAGATCCATTGGAGTCTACCTCTCTGGAATCTTGTTTGCCGTTGGATTTTGGTCCATGGTTGACGCTGCCATCTACTCCAAGACAGTGAATGCTTCTATAGTTCATGTGACCTTTGTGGATTGGATTCCATTTATATGCCTGACCTTGGGAATGATAATTGTCAATTCAATTGAAAAGTCTCACTTGTTAAATGATAACAATAATAACAGTTCCTTCTTGGGAGGTGGAAGCAACTCCACCACTTGGCAGGCCAGAGTTATCTTGTTTTTTGGGTTTTCTTTGTTAGCTGGTGGGTTGGCCGGCCTGTTCATGGTCTTTATCATCAAATTCTTGTTGAAGCATTACACATTTCCTACTTTGGGCATGGGTGTGTCGAACATCATCTGCAATGGGTGCATCATGTTGAGTTGTATCACATTATGGCTCTCCCAAAACATCGAAGATGAATACAGCTACTCTCTTGCCTTATAGAAAAGTTGCCTAGCGCTACATTTTCAGATATATAATTAAGTCTCTATATAAAAAATAATATAACTTCTTCAATTACATATCCCATATCTCTCAGCCAAACCTCCTCTTTACTCTTTCGAGCGAGGAGAAGCTACACAGCCTAGTCTCAAATATCCAATCATCTAATTAAAATAGCTATTATTATGGAATAAAAAAGTGCAGGCTAGTAAAGCAAGCACAAGTCCAGATGTATGGTGAACGGTGAACAATTAGAAAGGGCATTAAGACAGTCCTGTCAGCTTTCCTTCCAGAATTAAATAAATAAATAATGTATTGTATTGTATTGTAATGTATTAGTGAGAAGGATATTAACATTGACTTCAAACTCAGACGAATCCCAGATGAAACGAAAATAAAAGAAAAATATAAATTAAATCCTTTATAAAAGTTCCTTTTGAAATTATTTATTAATGATGATATATCAATGCTCACTTCCTAACCTTCTCTCGTCACAGAAATTACTTCTAGCTTTAGTCCACACTCGCGCTAAAAGGCCCTGCTATCTCTTAAGCCTCATCCCCTCGGTGAGAACCTTCTAGCTCAGTTCAGTCCAGCCTCACACTAAGACTCTTCCTTGGTATCAAATAATACTTCTCCAGTATCGGTGTAGTTTACCTCTCACCAATAACATACCTAACTTCTCAAAAATCGTACTACACCGATGTTAATAACTCATCCTTCAAACTACCCAAAAGCTGCAACTCATAATTGCTAAAGTTGAACAAATTCAACGTTATTGGTTCCAGCGCTCCCCTAGGATAAACTTGAAACTTGTCTCTTTTCAATTCATGGAAGAAAGGGTGTACTAATATCCTTCTAGGTGATGATCTCACCTCGGGGTCGTATACTAAAATCTTCATTAAAAGATCAATGGCATCGGGAGGAGAGTTGGAGAATATCTGTTCAAACCTCTCCTCCACTGTGCAGCTAAACAACTTTGTAGAATACATTTCACCACGATAGTGAGGGTTACTCTTGAAGAAGAAAGTCTTGGGAGGTGGTCCCAAGAGCTTGGAAATTTCTTTCAATTGTGACTCTTTTGTTTGACCCTGGAATATTGGCTTCCCCAAGAACATCTCAGCTACAACGCACCCGAGTCCCCACACATCAATCTTGGTGCTGTAAATAGAGCACCCAACGATCAACTCCGGGGCCCTGTAGTACCTAGAGCAGATGTAACTAACCGAAGGTTGGTTTGGTTCCAATTTCTTTGCAGATCCGAAATCGCAAATCTTCAACGTCACGGTGGATGGGTCAACCAAAATATTGGAAGGCTTGATGTCTCTGTGGGATATCCCAAAGCCGTGCAAATAGAGCATGGCTCTGGCCAACTGGAACGTATATGCCTTCATATGTGGATAAGGTATGGTGTACTTCGACTGCTTGTAGTACTTAATTTCATTCTGTAAATTCAGCGGTAAGCATTCCATTACCAAGTTCTGGTATACCTCACCGTCGCTCTTTGATTGCTTGTCAAAGAAGTACCTCAACGAAACGATGTTAGGATGGTTTACCACTCTCAAGAGTTCCAACTCTCTACTCTTGTATTCGGTCTGCGCTGGAACGCGCTTGATGGCGTATGGTCCGAGCCACCTTTCCCCACCGTTGGCTATAGTTGTAGTGGATCCATTGGACTCTTCGGTATTGGGCTCTAAGGGCTTCAAAACCGCTTCTACCACGGTCCCAAAGGCACCCTCTCCAATCTTGTTATACTCCCTTACAATCATGGGCGTCACTGCCGACGTTGTGTTTTCTGTGACACGGTCAATCATGTACTCGTTAACCTCAGGCATTTTTGAGATCTAATTCTATTATTCGTTTCAGTAAACGTTGCTGTCTATAGCCCTGGAGCAGATGCTGTATATTGTCTGCTAAAAAAAAAAATAAAGTGAACAGAATCCCTTAGCAAAGTTATATTGCACCAGACTGAAATTGGTTCGTTGGAGCGTCTGTGATTGTGTCAAACAAAAAAGAACGAACTTGACTCCGATATTAATATAAAAAGAGTGGATTCCACACACAATTAAATTCTGATTATCGATACTGGTATACCAATTTGATCAATTGACGGACTGTAAGAGATATGGTTGATGTACCTCAATGGTTGTTGCTTGTACCTGTAGCGTTCGAACACAGTCCCCCTCAGATTGTACGCTCCCTTTTTTTTTGTTGTTTTTTTTTTTTAATTTTTTTTTTTGCCAGCACTGTATTAAGACTCTCTTATCTGCAGTACATGACTCTCATACTAACAAGGTTTGATTAGATTAAGAATAATACGCGAAAAGTAAACAATAGAGGAAAAATGCTACATGAGAAGGCTTAATTCGAGCTACCGTTAGGGCTAGAGGGGAAGGAGGGAGAAGTTCAATTGAGCTTAAGCAGTGGACCTGGGTCACTGTAACAAATATGAGGCTATGTAGCTATGCAAAGAATGGGAAAGCAATTGTCAGTTTGTCATGGAGTTGTGTGTGGTCTTTTTGCTTATTGGGTAGGTTACTCTTTTGGTGGGCGGACTTGGACATAGACTATATACAGTACACAAAATGCATTCCACACATGGAAGATGATGCTAGGAACTATTGGTGCATGGAGATACTCCTGTATGATGGAGGAGCATAAGCTTCTTTCTCCCAGTATTCGCCTCATCTTGTAATTGGAACTGGAAAAGAAAGAAAGAAGAACGAAAAAGGAAGAGAAGAGTAGGGAAAGTAAGAGAAATGAGAGAAATGCTCATTACAGGTTAGTAGGTGGAGGGACTGGTGCCAGAGCTTGCAGACGCAGTACGTTCCATATTTGTTCTTTTAGGCACTGAAGCTGCGACTAGGGCTGCTTCATCACTAAATGGTTAGCTTGCAATCCATGTGGAACTAGGATGTGTAGCGAGCAGTACAGGTACAAGCACCTCTTCGTTAGCCTTGTATTTTGTCCGGTGAGGCTATGTAGTCATTTTAAGGTTTTGTTGCATTTTTCTTTTTTTTTTTTTCCCTTGCTTATCTCTTTTGCTCTGATCGCACTGATTGCTCTAAATGTTGCACCCATTTATTAAAGAAATAGAAGAATCGTATCAAGTAATGAACGCTAGATCCAATGGCACAGAATACGTTACAATTCCGACGATTGTAGCTCCAACGCGAAATTGTTCTTCTGCTAAACTACTATCTCTCTTTTAATATACTTCTACTCCATTCACCTTTATTCACATCTCTTTCTTCTTCTTTCGTTCCCCCCTTATCCCATATCCCATCCTAGTCTACTATGATTGGCAAATGATCATCGAAGTTCATCCTCCCTGGCATCCATCGTGAAGAAAGTATTGCCTCGGGTTTATTTCTCATAACTATTTTCTCGAATTTAAGGTATTAGATGATAAGAGTTGCCTATTCTGATAGTCGCCAAGCCTAGGGTTGGTGCACAACCGACATCTCGAAACTCACATCTCCGCTGGCGATGGCGCGGCCGATACATTTTTTTACCAGAATGGATGACATCATTACCAAACCCCAGAGCAGATATAACCATGGACAGGTGCACTGCGATATTGCTTACCAGATTAGTTAATCTTGATCATCGAAAACTAAGCGCAATCAATTGAAGCACGTTTGGTCTAAAGTCAAGTCGGTTAGATACTACTCTTTTCGAAGCTTAAAAATATTCTATAAGAACATTGGATTACCCCAGAAAAGCAAATTCAAAATCAGAGTTAACTAACAAAAATATACTACCTGTTTTGATAACTTAGGAAGTAACAAAATTACCCATATACGCTAACATGGAAAAGGCTCCATTCAAAAATATATTGGAAGGTGCAAAACCTTCTGATTTCTTCAGTCTCAGAGATTTTGAGACGGTTGCTGAAGCCCACAAATTCCCAACTATCCAAGAAGGCACTGCGCACTTATTGTTATTGAAGGCTTTTGATAGACTTTATAGTAAAGTGACGAGCCATATACCGGAAGAGAAGAACAAAGTGATTCCCTGGAAGGTTTATGTGACAAATGCTGTTCGTAGATTCATTATCTTTCTTAGTGCATTTAAGTCTCTGAGGGAATTAGATTCGTTATACCAACCCTTTGATGGTGATCTCAGTGATGAAGCTACTTTGAATATGCTTCCAGACGATGATTATGAATATTTCCAACAATTTGACAAGCAATACCGTAGAGTGCCTAATGCTCTTCGCGGACTCCTTCCACCATTGGATGTGGTTTTAGTTTGGCATGCATTCTTACTCAACCCCAAATCCTTCTATGACAATTGCATTAGAAATGGACTCCAGGATTTTGCTCTCACATCATTCCCTTTAGATAAAATTGCTGGAGCAATTGATTGGGATACCTTTGAATACTGTCCGGATGAGAAACAACGCTTGGGATTCCACGAACTAATGAAAAACGCTGGAGTCGTTGTTGAATATGAAGTAGACTTAAAGCACTTGGTAACAGAAAAAGTGAACGTTTTCTGTCCAATCTGTTTAGAATTATTGTCCACTGTACCATACACAGATCCTATAGGTAACGGTTTCGCAGATAAAGACTTTATTGCAAAACTTTCCCTCAAAGAATGTGCTTGTAAGTGTGAAGGATTTCAAGGTACCTTTCTCTCACATGATAATCTTAGAAAGAGGCAACTTATAGCTGATCTCTATGTTGACAAAGAGCGATTACCTAATATGTACAGATATTTTTCAAGTGTCTTGAAAGGAAAGTCGACTGATGAGAAGAACATCAATAGAATTGACTATCTTGTAAAGCAGTACTTACGAGATTTCGTGGTTAGTAAGATACAACAAGATATAAATTCTCCCTTAGAAAGAACCTTACTAGAATTGTCAAGAAGACCAGTTTCACTGAAAAAGCACGGGAGAATTTTAGGCAATACTAAGTACATTTTAAGAAATTATCCACAAATGAACTTGATTCATACTTCCATTCCACCATTAAAGGATAACGTGAAAATATCGGAAGATTTAGTTGGATGCGTTCTTCGCCAGCAAAAGTTTGTCGATAAAATGAATAAAATTGGATGGTTATTTTCACCTATATTAGGCGAAACATTATCAGAAACCAGTATAAGATACACTAGATTTATAACCATGCTCAATACAACAGATGGGATATTGGTTCCCACATTGGATATTGATTTGATGTGGCATACTCACTTATTGTCTCCCTTCGAATACATAGATTATTGCAGAAAAAATGGAAAGAATGTCGTTGATCATGATGATAAGATAGAAGAAGGAAAATTGACCACCAGGTTTGAAGAGACCAGTAAAATTTATAAGACAAGATATGGTAAAGAGTACAGTTTATGCTTCTGTTGGTTTTGCGTAAGTGCCAGAAACCATTGTAGAAGCAAAATTAAACGTCTTTTTAGACTGAAAGTTGACCCAGAAGATAATCTCGAGAAGAACATTCTTACAGAGAAGAACGCAGTGACTGAACACAGGGGAACTGGACTAACTCACATATCTTCTCACAATGCAGTAACAATTCCTCGAATGAATAATTTGGCTACCATGAGGATGAAGAAGAGATATGGACAAAACACTAATGTTAGAACTTATCCCTGGAGAGATGATTCATTTTATTTCTATGGTATGGCAGGTATGTATGTTTTGCCGTACTATGCTCCAATTACAGCAGGCGAAAGTAATTATTGGGGCTCCCAGGGTGGTTGCTGTGCTGTGAGTGATAATGGAGGAGCAAGTTGCTCAGGAGGGGCTAATTGTGGATCAAGTACGGCAGCCTGTGGTAGCTCAGGGGGGAGTGCATGTGGTGGAGGAGGTGGTGGATGCGGTGGAGGGGGCGGTGGATGTGGTGGAGGCGGATGTGGAGGAGGAGGTGGCTGCGGTGGAGGTGGTAATTAGTGTAATGACTAACAGTTAAGGAATAAATCTATGAGTTTACTTTTGCAGCCAATTGTTTAGGAAGTAAAAGAACTACACCTTATAAAAGATGGAAGAACCAAGTGCTACAAAATACATGCTAATTCCAGTCGTTTGATATTTTCAGCGCTACATATGTTGTAATCGCATTCCTACTTCTCTCCTCATGTACTTTAACTCACATTGCTCTCCTCTTTTTCCTTCCCATCCCATATCTTTTATCAGTCTACCAATTTTGACATATGTCGGCTATTATTGTCTCGTCCTTCGTGATTTAAATGAATTGAGGAAGGAATACGGTCCTTCTCCTTAACTTTATTTCTCAATTTTAGCTTTTACATGATACAGATTTCCTATTCTAATAACCGATAAGGCCATTAGTTAAGAAGCGAAATTCTCGTAAATCTTATATCAAAGTACCGATGGCGCGGCTTTAACATTTCTTTATCAAGATGGAATGACATCATTACCTAGTAATAGGGCTGGACCAATCATAGTTGCCACTGCAATAGCAGTTTCCAGATTTGCTTATACTGATCATGTTTAGAAACTGAAGGCAATTATTTAATTGTAATCATTCGGTGTTTTATACTAAAATTTCGAAGTTTAATTTTATCTTATAAGACCATGGGTTTGCCCCAATTAAGTAAGCTTAAGTCATGAATAGATAACAACTTTACATATGCTATTTTGATAGCCAAAGTAATAGTAGGATACTCAATTACCCAAATACTCAAACATGGAAAGGGCTCCATTCAAAAATATATTAGAGGGTGCAACACGTTCTGAGTTCTTCAGTCTTAGGCAATTTAAACTCTACCATGAAGGTGACAGATTTCCAACTGTCCAAGAAGCCACTGCACACTTATTGTTATTAAAAGCATTCGACAGGCTTTATAGTAAGGTGACGAGTCATATACGAGAAGAAAAGGACAAAGTAATTCCCTGGAAGGTTTATGTGACAAATGCTGTTCGTAGATTCATTATCTTTCTCAATGCACTCAAGTCTCTGAGGAAATTAGATTCGTTATACCGACCCTTTGATGGTGATTTCGGTGACCATCCGGAAACTGTTTTGAATTTGCTTCCAGATGACGATTTTCAGTACTTTAAAAAAGTTGAGAACCGAATACCCAACGCTCTTCCTGGACTCCTTCCACCATTGGATGTGGTTTTAGTTTGGCATGCATTCTTACTCAACCCCAAATCCTTCTATGACAATTGCATTAGAAATGGACTCCAGGATTTTGCTCTCACATCATTCCCTTTAGATAAAATTGCTGGAGCAATTGATTGGGATACCTTTGAATACTGTCCGGATGAGAAACAACGCTTGGGATTCCACGAACTAATGAAAAACGCTGGAGTCGTTGTTGAATATGAAGTAGACTTAAAGCACTTGGTAACAGAAAAGGTGTGCGTTTTCTGTCCAATTTGCTTTAAATTGTTGTCCACTGTACCTTACACGGATGCCTTGGGCCACGGCTTTGCGGATAAAGACTTTATTGCAGAATTTTCCCGCAAAGAATGTGCCTGTTACTGTGAAGGGTTTCGAGGTACCATTCTCTCGCATGATAATCTTAGAAAGAGGCAACTTGTCGCTGATGTTTATGTTGAAAAGAAACGGTTACCTTGTATATACAGATATTACTCAAGTGTCTTGAAGGGAGAACCAAATGATGAGATGCACATCAATAGAATTGACTATCTTGTGAAAAAATATTTACGAGAGAGTGTTGTAACTAAGATTGTACAAGACAAAGATTCTCCTTTGGATAATGCTTTACGGAAATTGGCAAGAGGATCAGCTACACTGAAAAGCCAAAAGAGAATAATACTAAATACCAAATACATTCTTAGAAATTATCCCCAAATGAACTTGATTCATGCTACCATTCCACCTATGAAGCATAATGTGAAAATATCGGAAGATTTAGTTGGATGTGTTCTTCGCCAGCAAAAGTTTGTCGATAAAATGAATAAAATTGGATGGTTATTCTCTCCTGTATTAAAGGAAACATTATTAGAAACTAGTATAAGATACACTAGATTCATTTCCATGCTCATTACAACAGATGGGATATTGGTTCCCACATTGGATATCGACTTAATGTGGCATACCCACTTATTGTCCCCCTTCTTCTACCTAGATTATTGCAGAAAAAATGGAAAGAATGTCGTTGATCATGATGATAAGATAGAAGAAGGAAAATTGACCACTAGGTTTGAAGAGACCAGTAAAATTTATAAGACAAGATATGGTAAAGAGTACAGTTTATGCTTCTGTTGGTTTTGCGTGAGTGCCAGAAACAACTGTAGAAGCAAAATCAAACGTCTTTTCAAACTGAAAGGTGACTTGGAGGAAAATACCAAGAGAAACATTCTCACAGATGAGAATGCTATAACGGAAGATAAAGGAGCTGGGCTAACGCATATATCTTCTCATAATGCAATAACAATTCCTCGGGGGAATAATTTGGTTAGCGTCAGAATGAAAAGGAATTACGGAAAAAACGATAATGGTAAGATCTATCCTTGGAGAGATGATATATACTACTATCATAGCCTGTCAGGGATGTATGTCTTACCTTATAATTCTCCAATTCCAGCAGTTGAAAGTGATTATTGGGGCTCCGATGGAGGCTGCTGTGCTGTGAGCAACCACGGAGGAGCAAGTTGCTCAGGAGGGGCTAATTGTGGATCAAATACAGCAGCCTGTGGCAAATCGGGAGGAGCATGTGGTGGATGGGGTGGTGGCGGCGGCGGATGCGGTGGAGGTGGTGGTGGATGCGGTGGAGGAGGTGGTGGATGCGGTGGAGGAGGAGGTGGATGCGGTGGAGGAGGAGGAGGAGGAGGTGGTGGTTGCTAGGGGTGACTAATAGGAACAGTACTGAAAAATATGTATCAATGAATACATTGAAGAACATTAGCTATTCAGACTTTAATTCTGAGGCTCGATACGATCCTGTACCAGTAACTGTAGCGTAGGGCAAGTTAAACGTCGTTTGGTCCTCCTCAGGTATTTGGCTGCAAATTCGGCCTGTATATAGCTATCACAATCAATACGAAGAAAATCCTGCACACAGTATTGCGGTGGTGAAAATTAAAGAAGTAGTTGACTATTCGTTAAATGAGAGAAATACGTATCAATAAATAATCTAAGATCACTAATCTCTCAGCCTAGCACATTAGGCTGAATGTGAACCTATTCCCTCACTGTAGCGTGGAGTGGTGTCTCTCGCTTGTTTCTCTTTAGGACTTTGGCTGCAAATATAACCTGCATATAATTCTAGTATTCGGTAAATTTTGAAAATCCTGCACACAATACGTTTTCTTAAAATCTTCAAGTTAATTTTCACAAATGTACTTCACGATGCAAGAGTTCTCTTCAGTGCAACTATTTCGTAGACAGTACATTCAGCATGCTTAAAACTATATCAAACGTTGGATTGTACAAATCTCTCCAAGTCATACCCAAAAGTTCCGTATCGTTCCGCTCCTTTGCAAGCACTCCATCCATTTTTAATTCGAGTTCGAGCCCAACGTCGTTCAAGGACATATTGGACTCCACTAGCACTATTGGCACCAGCGGAAATGCCAAGAGTACCATCACAGCAACAGCATCAGAGCAGACCAGCCGTAAAAATAGAAAAAATGAAAGAATCGTTTTGTGGAAATTGAACGGAACGTTCAACAAGCACAATACCCACTTGACTTTGAGTGCAGTGGTAGAAGATCTCGATTTCCTCGACAAGAACCCCAATTTATCTTACAATGAACAAGTGTTATACTATCTCAACTTACCTCACCACCCTAAGGCACATATTTCGGCCGGTCAACTTGGATTCAGAAAGGCTCAGAGAGCTGAGTACGAAGCAGGCTACCAAGTTACCAACAAGATGTTCAAATTGATCGAAGAAAAGAGATTCTTGGGTCCAAATGACAAGATCGAGTTGATCTTAAAGAACTTTGGAAAAGGTAGAGAAGCATTCCTCTCGGCTTTACAAGGTAAGGAAGGGTTATACGTGAAGCCACACATTGTGAGAATTTCCGACGATACCAAGATCAAGTTTGGTGGTACCAGAGCCAAGAAGGCCAGAAGGTTGTAGAGAGAGATAGAAGAGCATGTAAGACAAAAGAAGTCCAAATAAAAGTAAATAAAGGAAGAAGAGCAAGAGCAAGAACAAAAAGAAGAACATGAACAAAGAATACGAACAAGAATACACATGCCTGGCTTACCCAATCAACTACTGCATCAATAATTGGTTCTTCTCTGGTAATGTACTTTCTTCAGAATTCTATGTCCACCTGTATATAAAATAGATATAACGAATAGTATAACTCTCAAGCCTTGTAACATCGGCAAGAAGTGGCCGGTATAGCCAAAAATCCAATTGCTCGATCACGTGCAACTGTCCAGGGCTCTGCCCTTTCCACGTCACGGTACCTTGTTCATTCCTCGAAAATTTTCCTTTTTTTCGCATTTTTTTTTCTCTTTCGCCTTAACTGCCATCACAAACCCCCAAACCTCCTGCATGCGAATTTCTCACTACAAGGAATTTATTGAAAAATTGTTCTAGAGAATAATTATCTTTTACCTACTCAGACTAATAACGACAAAAATGGCTCCAAGTAAGTACCTAATGGACATAGATATAGTATATTAGCAGTGTATTGTTAATGGTGAAGTCACAGGGAACTCTAGCGTACGATTTATTGGATAAAAATGAAGTGTTTTGTGGTCAACAAGTGTTTGTCCTATGTAGACCGAGCAGAAGGAGAAATATAGACTGAGATAGAGCGTCAACAACAACCCAACAACAGTTGAAAAATCGCCTAGTTGAGGAAACTTTATGAGAGTACATATAGCGGAGTACGTCCAGCGGACCCCTTATGGCCCGAAAGTCTTTTCTTTTCGAAACATGAAGGGCTTGCAAGGGAGGTCTCTCTACTTGGTAGATGTAAGAAAAAAAAAACGAAAAATTCATGGGAGGTCAACTCCAACTCCAAATACAACCAGCTTCAGCACTGTTCCCGAACTCCGCTCTGCACCATAAAGCTATACCCTGTAGATGTACTATTGAAGCAGAAAACCAAGAACATGGAGGTGTGATATGATGCCCCGTCCCCATACTAGCCTATGTGGTAGTTTGGTGTGAGTGTGGACACTCTAACTTTCACTCCCTCTCCCTCATTTCTGAAATAACCCCTATACCTCTTCATAATACTAACAAACCTTTAGCTACTAAAGCCTCTGCTGCAAAGAAAGCCGCTTTAAAGGGTGGTAACGCTAAGAAATCTTTAAAGGTTAGAACTTCTACCACTTTCAGATTACCAAACACCTTAAAGTTGACTAGAGCTCCAAAATACGCTAGAAAGACTGTCCCACACTACAACAGATTGGATGCTTACAAGGTTATTGTCTCCCCAATTGCCTCTGAAACCGCCATGAAGAAGGTTGAAGACGGTAACATCTTGGTCTTCCAAGTTGATATCAAGTCCAACAAGAACCAAATCAAGGCTGCTGTTAAGGAATTATACGATGTTGATGTCTTATACGTTAACACTTTAATCAGACCAAACGGTACCAAGAAGGCTTACATCAGATTAACTGCTGACCACGATGCTTTAGATATCGCTAACAGAATTGGTTACATCTAATCTAAATAGTATAATATAGCGGAAAAAAAATAGTAAACAAATTCTTACGGAAGTAACATGTAGAAGTAACTGACTACCAGAGATTAGGATGTACTGTAACCCTTTGTAGTGGTGCTACTTGCGTCTTGCTCAGTATGCTACCATGATGAAGAGAGAAGAGCATTTTTTTCTATTTCCACTTGCTATTTGTATGCAGGAACGGATGAAGATGGATTTGGTTGAAGTGTTGAAGTGTTGCACTAAGAGGCATCTCTCCATTTATTTCAGTGTGCTCTAGTGTATTGAGTCAGGCTCAACCCCCGTTTGGACTGCAATTCCTTGGTGAGACCTAATTTGGCCTTGCAAACTCGTTTAATCTAATCTTAATTTTTTCTGTGTTGTCAGCTTAACTGACTAAATGCTCCATCTTCTAACTGGTATTTTCAGACTCTTAACTTTTTTGCAATCAAATCGCCAAGTGGTTTGCAGTAGACCAGAATTGAGTTTAACAATCAACATTAACTATACAAAACAACATTAAATCAGTGCAAAACTTACATGACAATGGATGTATGTGTTATTTTATTTCCTCTTCTGATTCGTCCAATGTTTCTGGCTACTTTTGTGATGTAGTAGGGAAGAGGTATGATGTAATGGTTCACTTCCTGTGTGGCGATCGGGAAAACACCACCCAATGCACGTGGCAATTCGATGAAAAGAGAGCCTGGTTGGGTAACCGCAGTGTAAGAAAGGAAAACTACGTAAAGAGAGAAATGGCATTGTTAATGCAGAGATAAGTCCGTCGTCTCTAGTAATAGGGATTGGTATCTTACTAAAATTAGATAAACTGATTACCTCAATATAGTATAGTTTGTACCGTTGTCTACTCAATAGAGAATTACACATGCCATAGCTAGATGGCAAAACATACCAAGCTCGGTGTTAACTTACGCAGTAACGATTTCATGTTAAGTAGGTTGATATCTGGTAATTACCTTTTACGACAACAGGACTCCCACTTACTCTCATAACCGGGGCCTAGAGTCAAAGGTTGCACTGTTTCGTTTATCAAGCTAACTATCTATTATTATTTTTTTTTTCTTTTTTCTTTTTTTGGTGTTTCAAAACTTTTTTTTTTTGGCACCCAGAAAAAATTACGTACTACTGCATTAACGCCAGAAGGAACCATCCGGAATAACTTAGGCTTAGGCTTTAAGTAAAACCTAATGGTAGGTATTATGAACACAATTGTTAACACGCTATCCAGCTCATTATGGTAGTTTTGCATCCCCTTACATTTTTGTTTCACATGGTGCCTTTTACCCTCTTCTTTGTATGGTTGCAATGGCTCACTAACAACTGAGATTGATTTGCTCTCTGGCAATCTCGGGTCGTGTCCGCGCGAATCTGATATGTCATATGACGACACTTCTTTTACTATTCACGAATGCATTTAGCAGGATCTGGGATATCGGGAAAACAAGGCTAACGGGAATTATCAGGATAATCTCTAGGAAGTTTCAGGAAGACTGTGAAAATAAGAGAAGTCAGTATCGAATTAGGTAAGTGGAATTCGAGTACAATGTAGAAATAAGGTTGTAACTATTGAGAAAGGGACAAAAAGAAGAAGGTTAAGGGGGGTGGGAAGTAAATCAGAATAGAAAATAATGAACGATAAAAAGGACGAATAAAATAAAGCTGTTGGAAAATACAAGTGAACCATTTCGTGAGCTTCTAACGGCGTGAGAGCAGAAAAAGAAAAGGTGATGCATATTAGTCTTTTTTTTTTTCTCGTTCGGAAAAACCTTCTCATGTGATCTAGCAAGATAATTGTCACCAGTTGTATAACTTTACTAATCGCTCTAAAAGCACCATTGATCAGATCACAGTTCGAAGCATCCTTCTACGGGAGCTCACTTGGAACTGAGTCTTCCTGGGTGCCCAAGTATAGTTTCGTATTGCTCCTATTGTGTTTAGTTTCACCTACGTCATAAAATTAGAATAGCAGATGCAAACTGATAAAAAAAAAAAAAAAGGAAAAAGTCTACAGAAAGTATGTGTATTTTGAGGGAGTTTTGAGCCCCGGGTGTTTCTTTTTTCGGGACATGCATCAAATGATAAGAAGGTCCATAATTTTTTCCTTTTTTTGAACCACTGTGTATGCTGATCCAACACTTATATAAACCCCTGGAAGTCCCCCTGTAGCACTCACTTGTATTTCAATATCTTAATTCCAATTATAAATATATTTTATTTTATAAATACCAAGAACAAGAATATAATTAGAAATGACTGTCTACAAACAACCTGCTGTCTTTTATGTTAACGCTGCCCTCTTTGACTGTGATGGTACCTTAGTGAATTCCACTGGTGCTATTTCAGAATTCTGGAATGAATTTGGTAAGACCAGACCACATGTTAACCCTGCAGAAATTATCAGAACTTCTCACGGGTGCAGAACTTTTGACGTTATCGCAAAGTGGTCTCCAGAAGATGCCATCCCAGAACAAGTTACACAATGGGAAGGTGAGATCCCTGACACATTTGGACATGCAGCCAAGCCTATTGCAGGTGCTGTTGAATTAGTGCATCAATTTGATGACTATTCCAAGAATGAAACTGATAATGGTAAGCAAAGATGGGCTATTGTCACATCTGGAACTTTACCATTAGCCACCAAATGGTTAAAATTATTAAAGATTAGACAACCAGACTGTTTCATCACCGCTGAAAAGGTTACCAAGGGTAAGCCACATCCTATGGGTTACCAAAATGCTAGAAATACCTTAGGATATGAAGATGGAGCCAAAAAGGTAGTTGTCTTTGAAGACGCTCCTGCAGGTATTACTGCTGGTAAGGGAGCCGGTGCCATGATTGTTGGTATCTGTTCTACTTACGGACCAGAAAAGGTGAGAGATGCCGGGGCTGATATCGTCGTTGATGATCTTTCATCATTCCGTGTTGATTCATACAACAAGGAAACCGATGAATTCAAAGTTGTCGTAGAAAACTACCATTACGCCAATGAAGAATTTTTGGAACTTGCCTAAGTCCCTTGGCTTGCCGGAGTTTGAATTAATTTATTGGTTACATATTATAGAAAAATAGCATAAATAGAGATTGTACACTAGATTTAAATATATATTAGGAATATTTACTTTTGCTGTAGGTAAGTTTTGAAGAAAAAAAAACGTATACCGTGGAACTCTGCTATTATCTATTATTGGAAGACTCCATTACCGCGTCATCGGATACTAAACTATGTAGTGGACTCCGTTGTATAATCAAAGTATTACTAAGAAGGTACAGGTTTTAAACTATTATGCAGCCGGTTCAGGACGATCTCGAGAAAAATTGATTTGGGGCCATTGAGAACAAGTCCGGTTCTAGCAACAATGTAGAGAACATACTTACACATTTCATTACCATGTGAAATTAAACTGTCTGCGGAAAGCCGTAGTTATACAAGGTTGAATATTTTCCTACACCAGCTGGTATTTTATCTATTACAGTATAGAAGCACAGAATCAACATATTTGATTAGCTTGGTTGCACCTGCATAAATGCGTACTCCACAGTACCCATTCTCCAACACTAATATGTAAAAATTCTCCTTTCCCTTTCACTTTCCATCACTTTCAATATATCCCTTTCCCCATGCACCAATATAACACATTTCACGCCAATACATTTTCACACCCAAAACATTGCATCAAGCGCTACTCTGTCCATAGTTTGCAGCCGTCCAGACACCTCTACACATCGATCTTCTTCCTCATCACTGCTTACGTAATCAATGCGAAGACATCTCAGCAGCAAAATGTTTGGGTTGAAAAAAAGAACGAAAATTGTTAATGCGATGCCTCCACTAAAGGTGTACAAACAGTCTACAAGAAGTCATTGCATAGAAGTAGCTGGATATGTCTTTATCTGACCAATTCTCCATCACGACTCTTCCTCGAGTCTCAGACATCAAGCTTTCTGAGAAGGCAGTTGTGTCTGGAATAAGACTGGCTCAACAACAGGTGCTTGATATTGGGATTTCAAGATCATCCATTTGCTCCATCATATTGAAGCCAACGCCCAAGTTAATATGGACTTATGCATTATCCCCCAACACTATAGTGGACTACATAGATGTAGCAGAAACAGAAGATACTTCTATCAAGCAATTTGCGATTGGTACTACCGACAGAAAGAAAGATCATAATCTTTTATTCTTGAGGAGATACAACCAAGAGTCGGAAGAACACCTGAGCACCACACCAGAAGGCGATCAAGACCAGCAAGAATCTGTAAGCACCAAGTCAATAAAGACCAAGTCTAAAGTGGTGAGCACCCATTTTAGCAAAGACTCCAGACATGTATACGTTATCTTGGATGACTGTACTGTTGAGGTGTACCAGTACAATTTGGAAGACAACGAAGACGAAGAAAACAACGACTCTCCAATTTACTCAAACTTGAATAGATTGAGAAACTCAAGGACTTTATACCATCAATTTATAGAAACCGGCGAAATCAACAAAGGTGATGGTGTGTTGGTATTGGTTGAACTCATTAACAAGAAGAAGGTGCAAGTGAGATTACTTTCTCTTGACTTGGAAAATACAATTGAAATTAAGAGTGTAGTGTTAGAGGAAGACATGGAAGCAGGTTCGGCTTTCACCTATGATTCCATTGCCAACTGCTTGTATGAATTTTCAAAGAAGGAGAATACATTGAAGATGTATACACTTCCTGATTTCAGACTATTCAAAACCATACCGTTTGGAAGCATACTTGAGAGAAAACAGAGTGTCACCGAAGTGACCATGGTTTCACCAGCTCCTGAAAGATTACTTATAAGTTTCGAAGGGATAATTTACCTCATAAATACAAAGTATGACTCAATATTAGATAAATTCAGTCACCAAGACAAGATCTCTTTGGAGACTGTCTTCAAAGTTAAGGGGAATTCGCTTAGAACCAGCCAAACATTTGCTGTTTTCTTCAGTCATGATGCTAAGGCCAATGTCAGTGATTTAAACGTGATCAATGTTGATGTAGGTTTAGGTACCTTAAGTGAATGCTTAGGTAAGGGGATAAGTAAGGTTAAATCTGACGCAGTGGCTAAGTTTTCTGGACTCTCCGATCTTCTCGATGACAAATTTGTTGACAATTCTATTATTCTTACCAATGAGATCAATGAAATTTATGAAGAGTTGAAAAATGCATCTGAGGAATCTAATTTAAAGAAATGGGAGAGAATTGTGATCCCATACTTGAAAGGTGAATCATGGACAACAATAAAGAAATCTATCAAGAAGCTTTCTAATAAGGCATCCACAAATGACAAGTTGGTACCTGTAACGAAAGATTACGAATTCAAAGTGTTTGAAGTGGAAAAAGATAGAATTATAGATTACAATTTCATTTATTCTATTACATCATTAATTTTTAGCGCAAATGACGACAACGGAGACGTTCAGTTTAAATCCAAGTTTAATCCAGAGCACTCATTGACTTACCTTTTCACACATCCTTTGTATCCAAAGGAATTCACCAAAGGTTTACTTAGTCTATTTGCCAAGAGATCCGAAGAAATTGATGATTCCACAGCATCTTCCATAGGGTCTCTCAGACTTCTCAGACAAGCGCTTATAACGTGCCCCAATTTGTCATGTTTGGAAATTACTAAGCAACTTAACAACAGCAATGATGAGATTTTCCAGGACGTTGTGAGCAGATTAATTGAAGAATATTCAATAAATCAGATCACTTCAACATTATTGGAAGTTTTGAAGCAGACAACCGCCTTCAATTTAGAAGAATGCATAAAGAAATGTTTCATTTTGGATAATGGATGGGAAATCATTCCCGCAATTATAGATGCCGGTGGGTTATTTGGATGGTCAAAAGATTTAATTGATAAAGTTATTGAAGATGTTGAGATCCAATTAGAGTCTTTGAACTTGAATGGTTATAATTTAACTTTGACCAACCAGGCTATATTGGTGAACTCGTCATTGGTTGATACATCGGCTGGAAAAAAGAAGAGTAAGAAACAAAAGAAAAAGGAATTGAAGCAGCAACAACAACAAGCCCAAAGCAATGGAGCAGTAACACAAGATATTGTTGAATCAAATAAACAACAAGAACAGTTGAATTCAATGTTGACTATTAACAATACATCGAGAAAAAATTTGCTTGATGATGGTATATCTATCAGTAAGAAAATTCCTGTGTATTCTGTAGAAAAGTTGATATTATAGCATTAAATCAATACATACATCACGAAACAACACATTATGTAAGCTATTGTAGAGAGAAGTGCAAGGTATCTTGAGTTTTAAGGTAGAGTCTTACTTGTGTGTATATCATTCTGCAGCACTCTATACACAGGACAAGTCCATGCTCTTCTTTTATTTTTTTTATTTTTATTCTCCATATTGGCTTTCAAATATTTTTCATGACTAAGAACACTAGTTAAACACATCACCCAAGTTACAAGCTACGATGTCCAGATCAGCAGCGCTCTCTGCCTATAAGAACCTCTTGAAAGCCACTAAGGTCTCATTTAAAAATGATGCAGAAGTTTTATTTGCAGCTAGAAGTAAAATAAGGTCCGATTTCTTACAGGAGAGAGAGTTAGACAGTAAGATAGCGCAAGAGAAAATTGATCATGCTAATGCCGTAGCCAAGTTTTTAGTTGCAAATGTAGTACAAGGTATACAAAAGGAAGAAGGAAAGTACTTACTAGATATTCATGAACAGACAGAATTAGGAGACAATGAAACAATTAAGCAAAAGAAGAGTGAAATGGGATCATTGGCAGGAGCTAAGGCTACTAAGAGGTGCAGTTAAAGAAAAGTACGCTAGGACAGCTCTTTGAATTAAACATGTTTCCTATTTTTTTTAAATTATTATTAAGAGAAACAGAAAAAACAAATTGTAAATAGAAATGCACATAATGACAACGATAAGCAAATCAGCATGTAGGACAGAGGAAAAGCGTAAGTTTAATTATTGTAACTGAAGATTAGTCACAGTATTTTTATTCACTTGGGTGGGGCGAAAATTTAGCTAAGGTTTTTTTTTTTTTGGCCCTAAGCGTTTCACGCTGTCTCATCTTAATGTTAGCCTAAGTCTTCCGCAATAAGTATTATCTCAATTGACTTTAAATAGCTGACTATGTCTTCTACTTCTGATAAACGTGACGTGCAGATATCCAAATCGCTCTCATATTTACTCCGCCATGGCGCCATCAAAGAGAAACTCAATATAGACTCTAACGGTTACATACCGTTGAACGATATTCTTAACCACAATCGAATCAAATCGCAAAAGACTTCGTTGGAAGATATTAAGAGAATTGTAGAAAACAATGACAAGAAACGATTTTCAATCAAGACAGACGAAAGCGGTAAAGCGCTTATATGTGCAAACCAAGGACATTCAATTACTGCTGTGGTAGGAGACGAAGCATTACTTCCTTTAAAAACTAAAGATGAGTTCCCACCTGTAGTAATTCATGGCACTTACTTGAAAAAATTACCATTGATTTTAGAGTCCGGTGGACTTTCTAGAATGAACAGAAATCATATTCATTTCACATACGATGAGTCTCCAGATAAGGTGATCTCCGGTATGAGAACCAGTTGCAATGTATTAATATATATAGATATCGACAAATGCCTAAAAGAGGGGATTGAATTCTATCGCAGCTCTAATAACGTTATACTAAGTTCTGGGAATGTGAACGGATTTATTCCAAAGGACTTATTTTTAAAAATAGTCGATAGGAGGGGCACAATTTTAAACTAGAAATTATTCGAAATCGTCTGAATCCGTTTTGACTATCCAAGAAAATGCAATATTACCGATAAAATCTAAGTAAAGATCAATGGCAGGAAAATATATTGAGGGGTTTCATAGTACTCATTCATGATACGTTGTATAAATGTAATAAATTCTCCACTTTCGCATGGTGTAAGTTCCCTATAAAATATTAAATCTAGAAGACGAAAATACGGAAAGGCGGCATTGCATATTTTTCATGAGTATAATCTTTTCATGGGGAAAGTAGCCGTTAAATGGCAAATACAACATGAATCTGGCAGCGAATGTGATAGAGTTGAACCTAGAATCCTTGCATGGTTGTTTTATAGGAGCTGTGCGTTACGTTCCAGCTGCTCACAAAAGAATGTGGGACCATTAGCTAAAACGTTAGTCGATATAAACCGATGCTGTAGTATTTTTAGTGGCATGAAATCTGCTCTGATGGAAATACGAAAAAAATAAAAAAAAAAAAAAAATTGCAGGGCCAGAATTTAAAGTTAGCAGGGGCTCAGCTCAATTTTCATAGGGTCCGTTATCACATTGCGATCGGAACGCCTGGCTAGAATTTAGTTCTAATCTTGGCTTTAGAGCACAGAAAAGCAATGTAAACCACAGCTCGCTGAGGAACACAAGATAATACTAGTACACTTGCCTTTTGCTGGTTGTACTATATACGAGGTACTTTCATAAATTACGCATGGTAGTACTTTTTTCGTCACGAATGGTTTTTCCAAATTTTTGTTCTTTACCTTTCCCTTCTAGATTCGATGGTTTCTAATAAGCTTACATGATGAGCCGCAACATGTGCATATGCATATTGCGCATTTCATATACAAAAGTTTATGACACTAGCCATATTTCGTAATCGAGAAATGGATATCAAAGTTCACTTGCCAAATACAATCGAAAAGCAAAAAGTAGGGCCTAGGGCCTATTGTCCAATGTATGAGATGCTTTAAAATAAATACAAAAACGAAAATGAGAAAAGATTCATTTACGACAAATAGGTTGCTTTTTCCTATTATTTGGATGTGGTAATGCGAAGTCTGGAAGCCTGCAACTGCTCTAAACGTACGTACCCGTGTTTATAGAACATGTTTCGGCTGGTTTTACGAATGTAGGCAAGCGGTACATAAAAGTAGCAACTGTAGAAACAAACCACCTCATCCCTGCTTACTTTAGCTTTGTTTTAGTTTCTTTTTTTTTCTTTTATTTTTTTTTTTTACCTATGAATTTTCCTTTTCATGCATAGATGATGCGCGATCTACAAAAGAAGATAATTGGAATGTAGGTGGATCCAAGAGGGTAAGCCCAAGTTTGTAGTATAATTCTAGGAAATCAATATGACTATTCTTTTTCTTTTCTTTTTCTTTCTATATTCGCTTGAAAGGTGCCCATTATTGGATAAAAGTTGAACCCCACCGAAATTATATATTGGTTTACCTATAATATATCATTCTGACCTTCTGTTCCTTCAGCAGCCAAGTTTTTAGAACCAGAAATCCTAAGCAGTAGAGAGAAAAGTGGACAGCTTCTACGACGCTTAGGGTCACATTATATTGAGAATCTAGACATACCGAAACTCATTCGAATTTTGTTTTTACATAGAATTCTTTGCCTATACAAGCAAACTTTCCATATTCTACCTTTCTTGTAGGATACATAGCCAACAGTGATCAAAAGTAACAAAATAGAACGTAAAGTGCGCCTAGCCCCCCCAAGAGCACGAACAGTCCACTACATTAAAATTTTAAACGGCAAATATTCGTAGTTTATCAACTATACTTGAATATTTATATCTACTGAACGACTTGCTTGATGTTTGGATTACAATATTGGTAATTTTGGAGAATATAGGTTTTAAAGAATACCTTTGAAAATAATGATACATACCATTCAACAAAATATGTCGGCAACTTACATACAGAGTAATGATGCAGAAAGAAGCAGCAGTAATAATTCGCCTATTTCAGATCAGAATAAAATCTGCCAATGGTATTGCTGCCTGTGTGGCCAATGCTTTGGACAAATTTACTATAAAAATTTAGAGAAGAAAGAACTTACATATACAAATGACTCAGGAGCCACTGGAAACAGCTCCATTGTGGAGAATAATTTAATGGACCGTTTGAAGTACTACTCTAAAATTGTATATAACCAATCTGAATCTACGGACACCAGAGAGAATAATAAAATAGAAAACGAAGATGAAAATAGTGATTATTTTCAAGTGCTTCCCACACCAAATAGTGGATTAAACTCCCCTGGAACAACGACGTTAGAGTTAAACGACAGAAATTACGACTTTAATTTCAAAAGAGAAGCTGGTCCTAGGAACCATTTACATCCAGATGACGCCCAATCTAATAATAACCCATACCCCAATACTCACGGGACGTCGCCTAAAGTGGTTCTTAAGATACCCACGCGATTCACTTGCCATCGATGTGATCACATGATGTGTCCATATTGCCCAAAAATACGGCTTAAAGACATAGATAACGATATTCAATGAACTACTACTAAATAATTTGTATCTATATAGTACCATCTTTATGTATGCTATAATATGTTAGGAAGCAAAGTAACATTTCAATGTAGATAGCTATACAAAAAAAAGGACGACCTCGGTGAGGGTCGAACTCACGATCTTGAGATTAACAGTCTCACGCCTTAGCCAACTTGGCCACGAAGTCGTATAACGCATGTTGAGATTGCACTAGCCACTTGAAGATACCGGTAGATGCTGGGCAGATGCCCAGAGCCCTTTGGTAAGCTTCATGACATTACTTTTAGTCGATGCATTTTCCCATGTAGTATGAATTGTTCTATTGAGCAAAGTGAAAGGTACGATTTAAGGCAGATTATCTGATCTAATATTCGCTAATTCACTTCAGTTAGTAATGTGAAGCCCTCCCAATGAGCTTCGATCTTATTGAGTAGGGTATATCGGTACATTAGCTAAGTTTGCTTTCAAAGTTATGCCAGTTTTTTTTGGCTAGATTATTTCACTACTTTTTTGCCGTTCATTATCCGCTATGTAATTGGTAAACCAGAGTAGCACTACGCATTGCTCTGCATTTGAAATCCCGAGTAAGCATTAGCGAGTGCTTTGAAAGCAACCAAGATCACTTCGCTCTGAATTTTGCATTGCTGTCTTTCTATGTGAGCTGTAATGAGCTCCAATTACCTAGCTCGATAATGAGAGTACTGTGTATATGAAGCTTACTACTAGTAGCCAGTGGACAGAGCAAAAATTGGCTGCAATTGTACAACACCGATCCTGCATATATCCAATATCAAATGTCTGGGCAATGTTTCAAAAATCAAGACCTCTCTTAATGTTGTGACATATTGGTCTATTCTTCTACACTAATAACTTGAAATGCTTCGCAGGACTGCAACAACGATCAAGCTCACGCCTGAAGATATACTAGAATATGACGATAACTTAGCAAAAGCTGCTCAGGAGTACCCTTATAATCAAGGAATTTCGAACAATGATGAACAAGATCATTCTATTTTAAAATTTAAAGACTTACCAGAAGAATCTTTAACAAGGGATGAGCGAATAGGAATTATGAGGCAGGGAAGACAAGTTAGTCAAGGTCCAAGCCAAAATCAAAGCCTCCAGCAACAACAGCCACAACAGCACCAACAATAACTAGAATGCCAAAGCTCTATACCACAACCAATTCGTGCCTTTTAGTCAGTATGCTGCACAACTTGAAGTGCACTGAATGCAGGTCACCAATTGCAACGACAAGTTTCACGGATGTTTCACAGAGGTTTCACAGAGGTTTCACACATGTTACACACAACTCTTTATGACTGGATTTGGCTCTACTGCTTACTGAGGCACATGTAATAAAGAGATCACAATGCAGAGTAGTTGAAACATTTGCTTGCACTTTCGTAAAGTTTACTCTCGCGATTCAATAACCTCTCGCGATTCTGATACACATAAGAGTGTATATATTATTTTACGATTAGGTTGCGTTAGCTCAAGCAGATCTGAAAGTCAAGTCGAAAAACCCTTGAAGCCACTTCTCTACATCTTTACTCACGCATACTTTGTCTATAGTAGCTGTCTATTAGAAGATAGAGAACTGATGTAATGCTAAATATTCTGGTTTAATATACACGAAGGAGTTTGAAATTGCTTATTTCTTTCCAAGCGATTTTCTCTTGAGCCACTTGCTTCTCGAGTTCACAACTTTACTCTCAGCGACTGGTACAAGTTTCTTGTTAATCTGGCGAGCAGCGGCAGATGTCACATTCACATGCACTGGGCCCTTTTTAATCAGAAGTCTTTTCTTTAACTTCAACTGCCTGAGCTTCTCTTCTTTGATTTGTTTGGCCAACTCTCTCTTGTCCATATCTTCGAAATCGGACAACTTCAAATGCTTACCCTTAGTAGACTGTTCAATGTCTTCATCATCTTGTTCTTCTTCTTGATCTATGGAATCAAAAATATCTTCCGGTAAGAAGTCAGGTAATTCCCCATCTTCAGCTTTAGTTTCTTGCTCCTGCTTTTTCAACTTCTGTTGCTCGCTGTGTAAAAGATCCTGCTTTCTTCTTCTTTCCTTTTCCTCTCTTTTCTGAACTAGTTCTAGTTCCTTTTGTTCCTTCTGTCTTTTTATTATTAACTCCTTGGCCTGAGAGGTAGATTCTTCTTCTGGAGCCTCATCAGAGTCCAGATCCAGATCCAGATCCAGATATTCACCTTCACCTTCCACTTCATCATCTTTTATCTTTTCACCAGCTTCATCTGCGGTAAGGAATTCGGTGTCATTGAAACTGTCGTCCAGAAATTTTATTTTCTTCGGTTTAGGTGCATCTACTGAAATCGAAGGCTTCGCCTTCACGCTTCTAGTTACGACCATTGTTAGAGTGTACGAGGCAAACGAGAGTGCTCCTAGGTGTTCTTCACTAGCTCTTCACCGTACCATCTCATCGCATTCACAGTTGCATACAAAAAATGAAAAATGGATCCTGCACGACCTTCTCGAGGTGTGTGTTTTCAGCAAGCTGAAGGCTGCAACAAGAGCCCCTATCAATAGAACTAACCTAACGTTAAGCTATAGTCTGAATTGCAGTTACCTCATACCATCAGCAACAACCTTATAGAATAGCTCTTAATATTTTTTTAGTCTCTATAATTGTTTTTGTTGCATTTAATTTTTCCATCATTTTTCATTTCATCTTTCCCCATACTCTCAGACATGTTCAGGAATACACCCTAAAGAACGTCAAGTCCACAAAAGAAAAGGCAGATATGAGCGACATCGGCGGTTCAATTCTTCTACGAATCCATAAAATTGAGCTATACGAACTTTAGTAACTAACAACGCGTGTGATAATTTATTTGGCCAACCTTCTGATTACAATTACTATAATACCGATAAGTGCGGGAAAGACATCTATTGAAAAGGTATATACATGGCATGGCATCATCGATTATTATTCAAATCTAAGCTCATATCAAAAAAAGCAGCCACATAGACACACTTGCATGCATATAATATCCTTAGCACTGTCAGCAAATCACCTATATTCAACAGTATAGGCAATTGAGTGCTAAAGTTCGATATATCCGAAAGTTAAAGGTCCAGGTTATGAGAAATGGTCAAAAAGAAATCCAATTTGCTTACATACAGTTGGGGCATATCGGTGCTTAGTTAATATTGCATATCTGGAAAAAGAATTGCTGCATAATATTAGTAACTGATCTGGTGGAGCAAAGCATGTCAGTGCAAATATATTGCACCAAATACATTTCAAAGCTTGACAAATTAAAAACCAAATGCAATTATATAAATACAATTGAACTTGTCTGGCTACTTGAAGTTTTCGGTTTTATTTACCTTAAGATTATAAGAGCTTAAAATCTTACAATTAATAAAGCAAATAAACAGAAAATTCAAAACAATAATGACTGGCAACAACAGAGCTGCTGTAAGCAACGGTAACAAAAGTGTTCCCTTTTATGAAATCAAGAACCTTTCGATTCCATCAGTTCCAAAGGGTAAGGTTCTTGTCAAGGCAATCGCATATGCCTTTAACCCAACCGACTGGAAGCATCCAGTATACGGAATGACACCAGAAGGAGCAGTTTTAGGCTCTGATTTCAGTGGTATTGTGGAAGCTGTCGGTTCTGAAGTAGAAGGTTTAGCTAAGGGTGACTATGTGAGTGGTTGGGCTCATGGTGGATATGAGAAAGATATTGGTGGGTTCCAAGATTGGGTGCTTGCAGATCCACCTCTTGTAATCAAGTTCGACAAGCTGCAGCTTGATCAAAGTAAAGTTGAACCGGTCGGAGACTCGGAGCTGAGAGTAATCGACAACTTTGAAGGTGCTGCATCTGTTACTCTTGGATTATCTACAATTGCTATGTCTTTCACTAATCAATTAAAGTTGAAAGTAAATGAGCCATCATACAGAGATCAGTACATTTTAATTTGGGGTGGTGCTACTGCCAGTGGTGTCCTTGCTATTCAAGTTGCTAAGGACATTTACGGTTTAAAAGTCATCACTACTGCTTCCCCAAGAAACAACGCATTCTTAAAGTCACTTGGTGCTGACCATATAGTCAACTACAATGATAAGGACGTGATTGAGAAGATTAGGAAAATTGGAGGTGGAAAGATACATTTTGCATTAGATACAATTTCCTCCTTAGAAACTTTCCAGTTAGTTTACGATGCAACAGCAGGTACCAATGAGGGAACTGTCGCCATTGATAATCTTTTACTTTTGAATCCTGAGGAAATTAAGACTGACAAATCTAGAACAAATCTTAAGTTCGGTAAGACTTTAGCTTATGTTGCTAACGGTGAACCTACCGTTTTTGCTGGCATTCCTGTAGCACCAGATGCTGATTTAGCAGCTGATTATGGTAACTTCTGGTATAACATCTTACCAGGTTACCTCCCTAAATTGAGACATTCCAACTTGAAGGTGTTGAATCCAGGTTTGGAAAGCGTCCATGAAGGTCTCTCGTTATTAATGGATAACAAGGTAAGTGGAGAAAAGGTTGTTTTCAGGGCTGATAATTAGATACAAAAGAAGTAAATATGAATATGGCAAGATACCTAATTAATATATGTTTATTAAGAAGTGAATAATACTTTGCTCTTCACAGTAGTAGATATAGTTTCTGTGAAAAGTCTTTGCATGATTTGGAAAGAAACAAATTTATTGTATTAAAGAGTTGATTCCAAATTCCTTCCATTTAACTTTATGGAAGTCGTTCAAAACACTCAAAGCGTAGCCTTTATCCATTAGTAATTGTATTGTCTGCAGCTTTATATCTATTCCGTGTAACACCAATTCATCTAGCTTAAATGTCGGTTCATGTTTGCTACTAACGCAAAATAAGCTCATTAGACCAATTCCATCCAACCTAGCGAAACTCAAATCAATGAACTTTAATTTGATATTTTCAAAATTGGAATCATACTCTTGGAGCTCATGGTAAAACATTTTAGCAGAGAAATTATCAAATTCAATTTCATTTAAGTAAAGGTGAGTTAAATTTGGTGAAAGCTTCAATATTTTTGAAATCGATAAATGACCAGAAGGATTAGATTGACTTATCCTTCTTTGGAAAGTGTCAATCTGAAATGAAAGTTTTCTTGAATTTCCAATATTCAAGCTCGTTAGTTGATTACTTTCTTTATTGACTACCTGTAGCAATTTATACAATCCATCTCTTGTCAAATTACACGAATACACATCAAGTAATTGCAAATTTGACAATCTGGGAAACTCCAAATTTCTTAAAGTAGACACATCGAACTCTGTATTGAGCTCCTTCTCGCGAAATACTAACTTCTTGAGACCTGAACCAGTTGAGGTAAATCCCAAAATGAAGTCACTTAATGAATAGCCGGAATTATCCTCAAAGTAGACCTCTTCCAAACATGGGAATTGATTGAACGATACATTCGACGAATTGAAGCGCACTAAATTTTGAGAAACTATAGTCAAAGACTTTAGGGAAGCCGAAGCTTTGTTCAGTATGAAGTTGAGTATTGGGATCATGACACTTGTACTATTCTGCTTAAGGTCCTCATCAGTGTAGCCAATAAAAGATAATCTCTTTAAATTATCTGCATTCATTCTATCTTTAAATGTCTGTTTTATACTTGGATATTGTTGCTGGTTGTATACTGTCTTGTTGCTTTCGTGCAGCGACAACTGGATGATTTCTAACTCTTCTAGTTTGTCCAGTATTCCTAACAAATAGGGAATATGTTTTATCTCTGAGGTCACACCAAGTTTTAAAGATTTTAAAGAAGTTTCGAAAGGTTGAAGCCCATTAGGGCTCACGTTCGAAGTATTGACTTTTGAAAATATTAGCGACAACAACAATTCTCCAACACTTACACTTGAGTTAACGATATCTAAGTTTTCAAACTTCAAATTCGATTGGAACGCAAGAAACTTTATAATATCACAAAAATATTCTTGTCTGTAGGATTTACTAAGTTTTAGTGATTTTATCAATTTGTTGGATGAATTCTGATGGACTTTTTTAATTAGTTTGATACCATTTTGGAATTCTACTTTATCCAACCTGTTTCTGAATGCGATGTTGGTGTAAAGGGAGGGTATCAGAGTTAAAGACTTGTACCAGTTTCTTGAAACTAAATGACACCGTAAAACTGTAGAGAAAGGGAGATGCATGAATATTAAGCATACTAGCTCAAGTGGAAAGTAATCAAATGGATCTAGCGAAGCAGTTGCAGCATTTAAAGACGGTGTTCTACTCACAGAATCATTTCTCTTAGCTCTTTTGATCCCCATTAAATCGTCCAAACTCAGCTGTGATACTCTAGCTTGAACATGCCCAGGGGTAATACCAACCGGCTGCGTTACGTTTCTCCTCTTCTTTAGCTTAGTGTTGAGCTCCGCATACTTACTTTTCAAACTTTCAAATAACTTTTCAGGAACAGTTATTCGAAACTTTTTTATTGCCGATTCTATAGTGTAAACACCTCTTTGGAGCACTTTATAAGTTTCCAATTCGTTGCCCATAATAGTGTGTAATTTTGCAACTCTGAGATAGCCTTTACAGCTGATGGGCTCTAGCTTAATTAAGTTCTCGCCGTCACGAAGCGCTCTTTGTGGGTTATTCAACTTCTCATAGGTTGCAGCTCTTTGGTCTAGTATAGATCCGATTTTCGGGTGAACTATAGGACCTATTATTGGTGTAGGGGTCAATCCATTCTTGACCCTCATCGTCTGCAACTCTTCAGATGGGATCTTTTGAATCTTTCTAACAATCAGATTGTATATCTCGAGTGCTTCTGCATATTTTTTACGTTTGAAGCAGTCAATTGCTATATTGAGGGATTGGTCAACAGACATGTCATCGAGACACACGCGCTAGGCTCTAGATACCACTTAAAAGAAACAGTTATACGGCGTATTCATCATCAAGAGGAAGCGCTCTAGGGTGAAGGCTTCCTAGATCAATAGCTTGCACAGCGCACGCGCGCCCGCGCGTGGAAAACGTAAATAGCGACAGAAGGCATCGGTAGGGTTCCATACGTGCACTGAGTTCGGTTCAAAATTTGCAGCCCATGTTTAAAGAGCATAACTATACCGGAAAATTCTCCATTTTGAAAGAATTTGGACTTGTGATGATCTTGTACGATTGTGTGCTTATAGGAGCATCATAGTAAGCATTTCTGACGGAATTCCATGCAGTGCACCCTCCATCTCTCTCTTTCTCTCTATCTTTGGCACAAATGCCATACCCCAAATCGTCCTGCACACACCAATAAGTTTAAAATTTCTTTCGTTGAAAAATTGAAAAGGCAACTCGAAAGAACTTGAATGGTAAGTTGCCTTCTTCTTTGTACCAGTGAAAAATGCCCAAAAATACACTATACGTAACAGGATTCACCAGAGAGTCCAAGGCAGTTGATCTAGCACCGGAATTCGAGAAGTGAGTATAAATAAGGAAGAGACTTTGAAGATATTTTAGATTACGGTTTTCTTTTTCTATTTTGGTTTTGGTTTTCTCTCTTCTTTCAAGCAAAAGCTGTTTTTAGTTAGTAAGAACCATACTTATTTGCGTATTTCTTTACCAATTTTGCATCAATGGTAGTGGAACCGGCTCGCCTAGTGACTAGGAGTCTCTACCTGAGCATGATGTACACCTTGAACATCCTGTAGCGCAGCCTTTGACTTTACCACTCCACCTCAGTCCCTCCGCAAATTGAGAAGTCATTACATTTGCCGCATTCATCCGGAGAAAGATCACATAAAGAGGGTACACTCCCCATAATGTCACACCTTGTTCATCCAAATTCCACCTAATATTAATAGCAAGGGAGCATCCCTAGACTTACTCACCTCCTCCCTCCCTCCCTTCCAATCTCCTAAGACTATCTTCAACACATTTCCAATCCCCATATATTCATTAACTCAAGAAACTAACATACATTTGCAGATACGGTGACTTAGTAAGATTAGATATCCCACCTCCAAGAACCGATGACGGAGAGAAGTTTGCCTTTGTAGAATACAAAGACTATGAAGATTCACAAAAAGCCCTCGAATTAAATGGTAAGACGTTGCCGTTCTCCATTGGCAGTGGCTTGACAGTCCAAGAAGCAAGGAGCGACCCATATTCAACTAGAGGTGGTAGAGGAAGTAGGGGTGGATTCAGAGGTAGAGGCTCAAGCAGGGGCCCTAGAGGAAGCAGAGGTGGCTATGGTTACGGTGGTGGATACGGTAGAGATTACGATCCTAGAGATGATTACGGCCCACCACCTCCAAGAGATTACAGAGGAGGAAGAGGTGGTTACAGAGGGGGCTATGAAGATAGCTACGACAGAGGATACGATAACAGGGATAGAGGTTACGACAGAGGATACGACAGAGACAGAGATTATGAAAGAGGTGGATACGATGTCAGAGACAGAGGTTATCCTCCAAGAGGATCAGAGAAGGATTACAGATCTGGCGGTGAGCGTAGCTACAGAGATGATAGGGATAGACCCACGCCAGAAGAATCTAGTGGAGGTGATAGTAAAGATTATGGTAGAGGCCGCTACTCTCGTTCACCCTCTAGGTCACCAGTAGGAGGAAGGGATAGATCCAGATCTCCGGAGCGTTACTGACTCCCAAATGTCTGAAAAAGGGTTCTTTGAAAGCCCACTACAACTACAGAAGAAATACGATTAAAATAATAATTTTGTTTCAACAATATATAGCACAACTTGTAACATTATTATACGTCACACCTCAGAAATTAAAACTTTTCGAAATTGTATTTCAGTTACCATTACAATCCGCCCAACAATCCTGGTCCCGGTGAAGCATAAATGCTTGCTCCCATATAATTGTACCTATTGATTGCCTCCATGTTCGAGGAGATCTTACTATTTCTCTTCACTACCATGTCACGTATAGCAAGGTTTATGCAACACAACACCAAGGTATCCATATCGAGAGAGTTGTTCGCATCCATATTAACGCCTGGAACAAATCTTGACAGATCTTGATATATTTCGAACCTGCCTTGCTCTTTGAATTTCTTCGGTAATAGACTGAAGTCTTTGGCATAACAGACAACATCCTGGAAACTTCCAAAAGGAGGCACTTCATTAGAAACAAATGTCTTGTTTAATAGAAGGTACTGGTTTTGGTCGTATTTAAGCAAAGGATTCGATTTGTCTGGGTAGGGATTAGCCATCTTCAATGGATCAGTCTCAACACCCTCTTCATCTTCAGCTTCGCCAACGGAGTTAAAGTTTTCGTCTGGGGCAATACACTCTTCTTCACCTATACAATTGGAATTAATTGATACTGCCGAGCTCCTCCTCCTACCTACACTTGAGCCCCTTCTTGAATTAGGCGCACTGGGATCAACAGCTGAAGATCTTCTTCTTCTCACTATTGACAGGAGCTTAAACTGTGGTTTATCGAAGACCTTATCACAAAGACTTGGTTTGTCCTTGTCTATAATCAACAACTTTAAATTAGGAGCTAATCCAAAGTTAATCAACGAGTTTCCAAATATCCTAAACCTAGTGTTCTTGTAATTAAAATCTGCTATTGGCTTAAAGTTATGCTGGAATAGAATGACCTTGAATGGCAGCGTCCGACCATCTTGGGGATTGAATGTAAATGTGAATCTTTTTAAATTAGTATAAGTCTTAATATGTACAGTGCAAAACTTATAAGTAGGAGAAGCCACAGGGTTGGCTGAACCTGAATTTGAATTCATCTGTGTGGAAGGTAGCTCAAGATATTTATGAAATATTACATCTGCACCATCGTCTAACCTTAAATATGAATGAGATTCTATTTTGAATAGTGGCAAGGCCAACCCCTTACTTTGATATTTTGTAGCCATTTCAGCTTGTTTTTCCTTTTTGAGACTTCTCAACTCCCTATAGAGCGTGAAAGATTCCATACTAATGAAAACTAAATTACTGTTCTTCATAAATTCATGTACTAATATCATTCTACGTTTTTCATTGTAGTTGTGTGTGGGTTGATCCAAGACAGAATACTTTTCAGCAACCGATGCAACAGTCTCCTGGGAAGACGCAAGATCACTATGTTCATACATTCTTTCATACCTGAGCCTCCTTATGAGAAATGGGAGGTACAACGAGAAGTTTTCTTGAAAGGTAGGCTGTAGCAGGAGCCTTTCCTGATTAGTTAGGAACAAGGTATCAGATTCAGAGAGGGGTGCCGACTCCACGGAGGTAGCATCGTTGTATCCATCGTCTGCATTATCTAAATTAAGTTCCAGGTTAGGGTTATCTAGTAGCAGGTCAGATAAATGATAAGTTTCATCGCCGATAAAAGACCTGGCCGGCGATCTATCGTGGCGAAAATGATCAAGACTTCTACGATTATTGCCTAAGCCTGAGGTAGAAGACTGGGAAGGTCGGGAAGGTCCCAGGTCGGAATTCCTATGCCTTCTTGAAAATATCCGTCTCATACAGAAATATAAATATATAGATTACCAAAACTTACTAGTATATCGTAGACGGTGGTCTCTGTAAACAATTGAAAGATTCAGTCTTTTCTGTGCGGGTTTTCTCTTTCGTATTAATGCATGTAATCAAAGGAATGTTTAATCAGCAGGGAATCCCTACGCATTCAGCCGCACCTGATTGTGAATCACATTTTTTCTTCGAATGACAGCAACAGCTGGATATTTTGGTTTTGCGTGGAATATGGGGTATTTTCAGAGTGGCAGGTAGAGAGTGGTTAAGTGGCAAGAGCCTTAATAGGGCTTTTCTCCTCTGGAGGTCAAAGTTCCTCACAATTGTAGCCTTTCTGTGCGGTCTGGTCTTATCTTAATGACAGCTTCTCTGAGGGGAAGAGAAGCGAGGTGCGAGGCTGAAAAAAAAAGAAGAGCATCAGAACTGAGGCGCGAAATTAGTACTTGAGTACATCAGCAGTCATCAACGATGGCAATGCGGTAATGCTAGAGATTCGAAGACAATATCATTTAGTCTGAGTAGATAACTAGATATGGACTAAAAACGAATTTAAATATCGGTGCAAGCGATTGTGTAGGAGTTTCTACTAGCCTAACCAACAAGAATATTCGCACCGACTGGTGCATTTTCTGCGAGGTGGAAAATTCCTACATGCGAGTGACTAATGAATTGAATCATTCCAAAGACAGTAACAACCAATATCCAGACCTGAGAAGTGCTATTCTTCTCTTCTCTACGCTTGTATTTGCCTCCCTTCAAATATTGGTTCTTACTGCCTTTTTTCTTTTTCAGATTATCTATGGAGAGTCCAATTGTGCCGGTTTTCATTACTCCATTATTTTATAGAATCCATATTTTGTAGGCTTGTTTCCCTTCCCCTGTAATTAAGCTTCCATTTAATTATAATCGTCCTCTCACCCACGCATTATTAGATCTAAGCTTCACCACTGTCAATGGGGTACATTTCCAGCTTCCCACAGATTAGCAGGTGTGAATTCAATCTTCAGCATGCATGGACTGCCCCACTGGACAAGTCGTCAAGGAGCATCGCCTTTCTTTGGTAACTGAGCGCTCAATTGGTTAAGCTTAACCAAATAGGTGTGCCTTAGGGTGTACGGGTTATTTTTAACGATCTGATCTCACCCCCAGCACGTTAGATTTCTCATCACACATCTGTATGGTCTAACAGATGATACATGACAGTAACCTAATTAATAAAGTTACTCCAGTTCTATCTTTTCATTATTTTACTCAAATCTTCGTCCTTCACGGAGAACTTTTTGTTCTGGTACCTATGCTTGTTTTCTAATGTTTGATAGAAAATTTATCAAAAAACCACCGGAGAGCAAAATATTTTTTTATTTAAAGATGCATAATGACAGGCGCATCAGTTACCACACACATTTTAGATCAACAAGCATTGGAAAGCCCCTTAGCGAAACCTTTGTCATTTGATTCACCTATCTTCAATGTCTCACGAAGTGCTGATACTTGGACAGTCTAAACGAACCAACTTGGTAGCCCAAACCAATTTTAAGGTTGGCTCTAGAATTGCTGACCCCATGTTTTACTTGATATTTTTTTTTTCACCTTCGCTAAACTGCGGAGTTAAAGATTTCGAAAGTACACCAAATTTAAAAGCAGGATTAATAATTTTTCACTCTCGTTGCGTCATTTCTACAGAGCAATTGGGACCTAGCTAATTGTAAATTGATCTAGAAATATACAGTAGCCCATCTTCATAGCAAATACTTGTACTATGCCAGAGTTACGCCGATCCACCCGAGTTGCTTCCAGAACGAAGGAAGAAAATCTGGCTCCTGCAGCTAAGGCCACAGTTGAACCACCGTTGAAGAAGAAGAAGAGCGAAGGAAAGCCAGCTACTCCGAAGAAAGTTGATGCTGTTGTTGCTGCCAGTACTGCTGCTGATGCTGATGATGCTGTTGCTACGGTAAGTGAACCGAAAAAGGAAAAAACCGCCAAAATCGAAGAACTTGAGATTGGTGACAAGATCCCAGACTGGTTCTTCGTGGACCAAGACGAGAAGGAAATTCATCTTGCTAAGCTCGATAAGCCAATCGTAGTGATCTTCTCTTACCCTAAGGCTTCTACTCCAGGCTGCACCAGACAAGCCTGTGGCTTCAGAGACAACTACAATGGGTTGAAGTCCAAGGCTGTTGTCTTGGGGTTGTCTGCTGATAGCCCCAAGGCACAGAAGCTGTTTGCTACTAAACATGGATTTCAATATAGCTTGTTGTCCGACCCTTCGAAAAAGCTATTGCAAGCTTTGGGAGGCTTAAAGGCAGAAAGGAAGATTATTAGATCGCATTGGATTTTCGTCGACAATGTCTTGAAAGTCAAGGCAATTGGTGTTAGTCCAGAGGTCAGTTACACCACTGCCAAGGAGTCCGTTGAAAAGTTTGCTTCTGCCTAGTCTATGTATGACACTTTAAAAACAAATTGTTGATGTTTAATCTGAATTAAATATAAAAGTTAATAAAAAGGTTTCTTAAAGTTCTCTACGTATAATAAACTTATATGCTTTATTTGGTAAGTTTCATCTATATAGATATGTTCCTCTTAAGATAGCACAATGATTGGAGAACAACGGTTAACCCAGTTACAATCTTAGTAACCCACCACCAGTGTTGAACCACAAATGGGCACAAGGTGAAGTGGAATTCCCAGTTGGATGATTCCTTGTTGAACACTCCCGTCATTATCCCGGTATTCCCGTTGAAGTCACCCATCATGGATCTAACCACAATCTCTCTAACCACACCCTTCTTCAGTTCTACCTTAGAGACAGCCTTCCACTCCTTAGATTCGCCATCTTTCGTGTAGTAGTTATCGCACCCTTCATGGTCATGTCCTGTCAACACTATGCCCTCTTTGTCTGGGTTGGGGAATATTATATCCAAAACCTTTTGGCTAACATCGTAGGACAAGTGGTTTTGCGATCTCAATTTTCCGTTCTTATAAGGTTCCTTTTCGTTGTCCACGTAGTAAATATGTTGTGGCCCGTCGGTACACAAACCTTCTGGTTTATAAAATGGGATATGAGTGAGGAGTACAGTGGATCCCTTGAAACCAGGGTTTTCCTTTTCTTTCAAGTTTTCAAGGAATGACCAAGTGAACTTGACGAATTCTTCTTGCAATGCAGGACCCTCCAAAGTCAAGGAATCCAACACCACAAGTCTCCATTCATAGGGAGTACCCTTATTATAGTTTATGACATAGTTGTTTTGGCCAAATAACAAGTGAAACCTGGCCATGTGCTGCCAAGTGGCATCACCGGAGTATCCTATGTCATGGTTCCCCGTCAAGTTGATGAAAAGTGGCTCTCTCACGTCTGGGCCCGAGGGTAAAGGGTACTTGGCAGTTAAGTTAGTCCAGTCATACACATCGCTGTACACTCTCGATCTAAATCTCTTCTCTGGATCCATAGCATTCTCCTCATTCATCCAGTTTTCCCAGTCGTAGTTTTCGTGCTTATTGAAAGTGTCCAATGCCACTTGCTTGTAGGCCTCGGGTCTTGGGAACAACCTGGTAACATATCTATAGGTTCTGTTGTAGAACTCACTATCGTAGATCCACTGCGAGGAAAACAAGTCTCCCATCACGGCAACGTGGCTTGGTTGCATCCTTTTCTTCATCACGCTGTAGATGTGGCCAAGGTAGTAGTCGTTGCCATAGTTGTCCAACCTCTTGATGTACTTAGTCAGTGGCCAGTTCCCGTTGATCTGCGGATCTCCAAACGTAAGCATGCGGATATCCTTCACATCGCCACTATCATGAAGTACAGAGGGCAGAAATAGGTCTGCCGGGGTCAGGAGCGGGTTATTGAGGATCTTAGATGATAAATCTGTGACTATTGTGTTGAGAAGTGATGGGCTATCGCCAGTGCCAGCTGCGTACCACTTACAGTGAGATGGTTGCTCATTGAAGTCTGGGTAAAAATAAATAAACACGTTCAACACCACGGCAATGGCAGTGAGTGCCCAAGTGAATCCAAACAAAAACGTAGCCATTCTTATATCTATCCTACGAGTTTGGTTATGCTAATGAACTGTACTGCTTGCTCTGGGTTCGAGAATATCTGTCTTCTTTTTTTCTAGCGCTTGTACACGCGGGACTTTCCCAAATGGGTTGAGAAATGGAAAGTCGAGAGCGGGTGTAACAATGAGAAGAGCAATGGGGAACACGAAGAGGGAGTTCAAGAGGAGGTGGAATTGGAGGAGGAGGGAGGTGGGAGGGAAGGAAGACAATGGCTACATAGGTAAAAGAAAGGAAAAAAAGCGTCCACAAATGTTCAGTCTACGATAGTGGTAGATCGCGGTGGGCTTGGCTGTTTTGGTACAGTCCGGCTGGCTCAGGTAAGTTCCCAGTTGGCTACACTACACCCTACACTCTACAATGGGGAAATGCTTCACCAACTTCAATTCAGTTTGGTTCAGTTCAGTTCACTTCATTCACTCCACATACCATACTACAGACATCAGGTTAAACATTTTGTTTATTTCTAGTGTATATATTTGAATGTGCTCCTCCTCCATTCACCAATAAATCAAATTTATCATCTCGTGATGAATCTTTTACTCTTTTCATATTTTCATTCGGGTTCTCTCCTTCTCTCCCGCTCTGGTTACTTTTCACTATTGCAACTTGTCGTTGCACATCATTTTTGTCGTTTCTCCCTCTATGTTTCTTTAACTTCGTGTATGCATTTAGACAGATTCATTTAAAGCTTGGTTCAACTTGGCAATCTTACCTGAAACAGATAAGTCGACAGTTCTGTCGCCAACTTCAACGACTAAACCTCCTAATAAGTCTGGCTCGACGTTGTTAGTAACGTTTAAGGTCTTGCCTTCACCCACAAAGGATGACTTGGAGATGGCGGTTTGTAATCTCTTGATGGTCTTGCTGTCCAATGGCTTGGCAGAGGTGACAGTGGCTTCAACCACTCCCTTGTAGGCATCGTTTAAAACGGAAAATTGGCTGAAAATTCCTTCGAACTCAGTCAATCTGTTGTTTTCGGCTAACACGTTCAAGAAGTTACCGACGGACTTGTCCAACTTCAATGATGAAGACAAGGCATCAATGACTGCAGATCTGTCTTCCTTAGATGATGCTGGGTTGACCAAGAATTCGGCCAAATCCTTGTCGGATTGAACAACTTCTCTGACCTTGCTGAGAGATTGGAAGGCCTTGTCGATAGATGATTCCTTGGCGGCAGCAGTGTACAAAGCTGAGGCGTAGGTTCCGTCAATACCGAACAATTGAACTGGAGGTCTGACTGACTTGGTGGCGGTAGCTAAGCTACGGTAAAACAAACGAGATGACATTTTCTGATAATGTTTATACTTCTGTGTACTGAAGGAATCTCCACTACTCTTTACCATACGGTTGACTTTTTTTTTGGCTTGGGGTGTTCGAATTTTCCTCATTTCCCGATTTCGCGGTTTCAATTGGCGGGAAGGGGTTCTGAGAATTACGTGGTGCGCGGAGCGGAAAAGCACCTGGGTGGGTATTTTACAGTACGTGGGCTGTTGAGGCTGTCCTGCATGTAGCGATGAAAAATTCTTTGATTGTACACCAAAAAAAAGAAGAAGAGAGAGAGACAGTGGATGCTACGTTGGGAGCAAGTGCTAGAGAACTGCAGAGTGAAATCATAGTTTATCGTTTTAAGATGATGTCGGGTATACTCTCAAGAAGATGGCTTTCGTCTTCCTTGAGGTACTTGAATGAAGTGCCCGGCGCGGGTGTTGGTGGATCCACTGCCGGTGCTGCTGGTGCTGCTACTGGACGTCTTTCTATCCAGATCCAGGAAGCTGAGTTGACCGACCTTGAAAAGAAGGACGAAATTTTCAAAAGACAGCGTCAGTTGGCCAGTAAGGCGGTCAAGATGAAGGACCACTCGCATTACGGTCACAACAGACCGGGTTCCTTGAACTTTCAGCAACCCATCCACGAACACTTGCACAGAGGTAGACCTATCTGGGAATTGACCGCGCCAATCAAAAAAACTGCCGGAAGAAATAACACCGGTAAGATCACCGTCAGAGGCCGTGGTGGTGGTCACAAGCAAAGAGCTCGTCTTGTAGACTTTCACAGACTCGAGGGAGGTAGACAGACTGTGATTCGTATCGAATACGATCCAACCAGATCTGGTCACATTGCACTCATCAAGCACAACGAAACGGGTCTCATATCGTACATCTTAGCGTCTACTGGGTTGAGAGCAGGCGACGAGATTGAAAGTTTCAGATCCGGTTTGCCAGAAGATTTTCTCAACGATATGAAGGCTAATAATAACGGAGAAGTGGACGAAGCCTTGTTATCCTCAAGAACTATGCAGAAGGGTAACTGTATGCCAATCAGAATGATCCCTGTAGGGTCCATCGTGCACAATATTGGTTTACAGCCTAATGGACCTGGTAAGTTTGCCAGATCCGCAGGTACTTTCGGAAGAATCTTGACAAAATATCCTGAAAAGTCCAAGGTTGTGGTGAAGATGCTGTCTGGTGAACACCGTTACGTTCACATCGATTCCACCGCCACTTTAGGAACTGTATCAAATAGAGAACATCAAACAGAGTCCTTGGGTAAAGCCGGTAGAAACCGTTACAGAGGGTTCAGGCCAAAGGTTAGAGGTGTGGCCATGAATGCCTGTGACCACCCCCATGGTGGTGGTCGTGGTAAGTCTAAGTCTAACAAGGTTTCTCAATCTATGTGGGGTATTAAGAAATTTGCAAAGACTAGAAAGTTCAAGAAGGTCAATAAGTTAAAGGTCCAGGATAGACCAAGAAGGTGAGTGAACTAGATCCAATTTTCTCCTACGGAAAACATACAGTGTACATAGTTAAATCCATAATAAATACATACATACAGATATAAAGGGATATATATATTCATTTGTATACATTGTCATCAGCTTGAGGTGACTTCGTCTTCTTCAGTACAGTCCATCTCATTGGCTACTACTACATCTTCATATAAGAATCGTAAATGCTTGGCAGCCATCCAGCTTAATTCTACCTGGTCTCTTTGAAACACCAGTAGCTCGTTAATTTGAATCGTTATCACAGCTTTCAGGGGTTCCATACCCAATTCTTGCAATTGCTGACTGGTTGCAAATTGGAAGTCTGCTTTCTTCAATTGTATCAATGTGCCGGACATTTCAAAGGTGATCCTCTTGCCATACTTGTACTCGAATTCCTTGCATGTTTTGTAAGGAATGATACCATGGATCAAATGCTTTGAGTCTGATAGAATTGCTACCACAGAAAGGTCAGAAGTTATCTTTAGGAATCTCACTACAAATAGAATGGGCGTTGATTTGATCAAGAGAGAGGTAACGAAATTTTTCACTACAACTGAATTGGTGAATTTCTTACCATGAGGAGTAGACGATAGGATCGACGTATATTCATCTTCCAACCAACTTTGCTGTAACTTCAAAGGATAGTCCATACAGGTATACAACGATTAAACCACAGCTCTTTGGAAAGAGAATAGAGCTCTAGTTATTATTCTCCACTACAGAGTCAAAAGAGCTTGGATTGATATTTAGTCTTCTATATACAGGCACATCTATTTCTTCTATACACAACTATACATAAGTGATAAGAACATGGTTGCAATTCTACTATGAGCTTGACTCATCGTCACTGGTTCTGCGTTTCTTTTTCCCTAAACGCTTATCTCTTTTGGCTTCTGTCTTCTCCCTATGTCTTTCTAACTGTTTCATTCTCTTCAACTCTACCGTCTGGGCATCACCAGAGTTTTTCTCCAATGCTTCAGATTCGAACATTTGAAGCATTTCATTGTAATTGAATTTGCTCAGTTGCAAGCTCTTATACCTAATGGTCATCATATCAAATGCATAGCAAATATCCAAGTCGGAATACAGAAGGGCATCGGAATTCTTTTGGTAACTTCCTGTCTTCAATTCTTCGTCATATGACATGATATTCCTTCTGAGCCCATGTTCATTCAAGTAATTCTTCAACGTCATTCCTAGTCTGTACAATGACTCAGAATCCACAGACAAGTCAGCTCTATTTGAGTATCTTGTGGAAAAGTGAGTCAATATAATCTTGGGGCATCTCATTAATTTAGACATGGTTACCGCTTCGATCATCGTAGAGTGCTTCTTAGATAATGCCTCCTCAATCAAATCTTCCGCCAACGACGACTCGTGGATGAGCAAATCGCTTCCATATCCTATATTAGCAAACTCAATATTCGGTCTGGTGTCTCCAGAGTACGATACTTTGAAATGTTCACTTGGATTCGACTCTCCCTTCTTTAAAATGAAATTAAGGGTAACAGAGTAGGCCCAATGACAATGAATAGCTCTGCATGTGGCTATTGACTCCAATCCGTAGTCGCTCCTTAATTGTTGGATAATCTCATGTTTGGTAGGCTGAAGCGGAGCTCTAGGCATTTTTCTATTGAGGTTATTGGAATCAAATTCTTTTTCAAACTCCTCCATTGAGAAACGCTTAAACTCTGGAGATTTGGCCTCATTCAATAAGAAATCTTCACAGCTTAAGTACGATACCCTGGAGAAGTCGACTAAGTCTGAATCGTCTCTTTCTACTTTGAACCATTCACTAATAAAGTTATTATACTGCCAAGGCGTGACTAGATATAAAATCTTTTCCTTATTATCGTTATTTACTTCAAACCATTTTTTGACAATGGAAACTATCCCTAAATGATGATCGGCGTGTAGGTGACTTAAGTAAATAATTCCCATTTCTTTAAATACCTGAGTCAATTGTTCTTCGTTATTATGACCAAAATTTCTTACCATTGTTCCTAATGTGTTCTCACCTGCATCCAACAATATAGATCTAAATTTAACTGCTCCATCATCTACAAACGGTATTCTAACCAAGGTAGAGATCACATTTCTGAACATAGAGGGCAATGCAGAACCAGTACCTAAAGTCATAATTTGAACTTGGTCTTTTAAGGTTCCTTCAATAGGCCCCAACAGTATAGGCTGAGAGTTGATAGTATCATCCTTGGATATATTTTTTACATTCAAAGGAACGACATTTTCTTCGTAAAGATCAGACCAAGATTTGGTTCCATCAAGATTCCCATTAATCTCTTTCACAGTGAAACTAGATCCTGCATCACTAGGTTCAATTTCAAATTGCTGTAGTTGATGTAAAGGAGTGCAATTTAAAGTTAATTCTTTGTTTATTGAAGCCTTTGTAGTTTTTGATGTACAAGGTAAATTGAAGCAATCAGCCTGTAAGGCTTTCAATTTTAAAATATTTATTGCCGAAGTCTTAAACACAATGACATCAGCAGCAACTGATTTATGACTTATAACGTGTTTACAATTAGAATCAAACGATTGCATAAATCTAATATACTCATCGCTAGCATAGTCAACATCGTCAGCCAAAAAATGGTAGACCAATAATATGTCGCTGGTATTCGATATTTTCTTGATTGTATTTCGTAAGTAGGACATATCAGGTATATCTAATACGAGTAGCTTTGGGAAGAATCTGGATTCACCCATGACTCTATCTGGCGCAATTAATTCTCCCTTCTCGTTTTCTACAGGGATACCTTCTGTCAATTTTCTGAAGTTCGGGCCAGGTTTGATGCCAAGTTCAATTGCCAACTTAGAATTGAATTTTCCTCTTATTGGAACGAAATCCACAAGATAGCTTGTGGAAGGTTCATTCTCAGGTATACAAATGATATTTGGGTCTGGTAATTCAACATGTGTATGCATATCATATTCGGATGGATCAGATTTGTAAGAATTCAAATCGTCAGAATTCACGGCAGACGTATCCATAGGGAAAAGTCTCGATATAAGCTTTCTAAGACGATTCATTATAATTGGAACTTCCTTGTTTTCAGTGCCATCTTCTTTAAGCTTATCTAAACTTCTACTAGATTGAACTTTAAGTGCAGTAACGTTAATGTTACTATCTGAAATAACCTCATTTTCATTTACTTCAACTATTTTCAACTCTACACCCTTCCTGAAAACAAAGTACCTCCAGGTAGCTACTACGTATGATAACAACTTAGAACTTGAGAAGACATCGATATTCTTCCCAGTGGCATCACTAATTGTCAAAAACAATCCAGGTAGACCTCCTAATTCCGACCAAGTCGATGCGGTTCCTGTAAAAAATATACTTTTCAATTTACCTAACTTGAATCTGTTCTCATTTAAAGCTCTCTGTGTTCCCTCTGGGATCTTACCAAATAAGTACCGAGATCCATCTCTGTTTGTGAGCATCAAGCATGGATGCGCCGTATCTGATGTTTTATGGGTAATTGTTGTCAACGAGAACATTTGAGTACCTAATTTACTATAATCTATATATTTAGAGAAATACCTAGTGGCGTGGTCTCTCGTTTGGAAAACTTTCGGATATAGTTGAGATGCACCTATAAGTAGATTCTTTCTTTTTTGCTTGTTGACTGGCTTCTTTTGATCTAATTGCCTATTCTTCAAATGGGTATGTTCACTTAGTCGTATATGCTTGCGCGCAGCACGACAAGGCAATGAAGGAAAAAACGACAACTTGAGTTATATTAGTAAACTTTGTTGGTTATGACTCAACAAACAAGAATCTAGCTGAATCATACAAGTATGACTAGTGAAGCATACCAGTGAAGTGAAGAACTCATATGCAGGAGAGATGGGGCTGCCAGTACGAAAAAAAAATATGCCTAATTGGTACTCCGAGATTCTAATGCGTATCGAGGTACTGGGATGAGAAGATAGGGGTGTAATATGAGCATATTGGTCATAAATTAGTGGTAAATAATCAATGCACTGATTCAACTGTAGACAATCACAAGTTAACTTGAAGTGCTTGGTTGCCGATGTGTTCCGTTTGTTAGGTCAGTCGGTACGGACGCTGAAAATTGTCCCCGCATTAGCGAAGTTCTGATTCCGTGGTAAACAAGAAGACAAATCAAAAGTTAGGAGCCTAATCGTGAATGAAAGCATACTAGCGTAGCATAACACACGTATTGACCGCGTTTCTATATCGTATTCTCCTCCATCTCACCATATACAATCCTCCATGGCAATCCAACTGTACGTTGCAACACTCTACACATATATTCACATGCATAGAATCAAGTCACGTGATGGCCCTCGAGTTTAACCGAAAATAAGGTTCCCTCTTCCCCAGGAATTACGAAACTGATCTTCATTTCTACCTAGGTTTGGCCGGCTTGATTTACGACATAGTACAAGTAGGAAGCACAGTCGAGTTGCTAACGTTCCCACTTTTATATCCTGAAATCTTAGAATACAATATTTTTGAACTAGATCCTCCGTTAGACTTTTCTTTTTCAGTTTATTTTTAGCAACCAATTTCGTACACCTTCTGTTTCGATGGACGATATAGTATCTTCCAGGTACGACATATCTGGTATAACAGAGTCGATATTTTCTAAGCATTCAGACTTTCTTCAAAGCTCGTTACCATCTCGAGCAGGTGTGGGTAGTAGTGGCGAGCAACAACTACAGTTTGGTGACAGTAAGCAACCATTCTCGTCATCATCGTTCATCTCTGGTTTACCAGCAGTAGGAGCGGCAGGGGCAGCTTCGATTATCCGTTCTCTACCAATAATTTCAAGATTGCTTCCGACTATTGAACCTAAACAAGAGCAGATAAAGTCACTTTTAACCCAACAGAAGGAGGCAACCAGTTATAAACAATGGTATGACATATGTCTCCAACTAGATACGCTATTAAATAATGATGCTTGGAAATTGGACCCCAAGTCTGACTTGTTTGACTATGAATTTGTCAAGCAAAGTCTTGAAACTTTGAGAGAAGCAAGGTTACAAAAGGATTACAAGTTATTATTGTATTTGGTGAGAACAACGTGGATTAGAAACATTGGAAATATGGGCAATGTCAACTTGTATCGCCACTCTTACGTGGGGACCAAAAAGATTATCGAAGACTTCATAGCCGAATGTGAATTATCTTTGGATTATTTGGTAAATGATGAAGGCGTTGAATTAGACGACAGATACCTTTTGGGTATGCTAATACAAACGCGTAAAAACATTGGCAGGACAGCACTAGTTTTGCTGGGAGGTTCCACCTTTGGTATCTTCCACATAGGGGTCTTGGCTACATTATTAGAAAGTAACTTGTTACCCCGAATAGTCAGTGGAAGTTCTTCAGGAAGTATTATGGCAAGTATTCTATGCTGTTGCACGTTCGAAGAAACTATTGAGCTATTGAGCACAGTGACCGAAAAGAAGTTTCTTATCTTTGGTGATGATAGTGACCTTGAACAACACAACAAAGAACAAGAAGATCTAGACTCGGAAAACATCCCAGATGGTGAAAAGAAAAAGAAGTTAAATAATCCAGGATTAAGAAGACCCTTGAAACAGTTGGCTCATTTGTTGAAATATGGTACTCTTTTTGATATCTCAGGCTTAAAGTCCACAATGCTTGGATTCGTTGGAGATTTAACCTTCAGAGAAGCCTACAATAGAACTGGTAAGATATTGAATATCACAGTATCTCCAGCTTCCATTCATGAACAAACGAGATTACTTAACTACTTAACAGCTCCAAATTGCCTTATTTGGTCTGCGGTATGTGCATCATGTTCTGTTCCAGGAATATTCCCCTCAACTTCTATATATGAGAAAAATACGAGAACAGGAGAAATTCAAGAATGGAACAACGATTCCTCAGTCAAGTACGTTGATGGTTCAGTTGACAATGACTTACCCATCACTAGGTTACTGGAAATGTTCAATGTGGACCATATTATCGCTTGCCAAGTTAATCCACATGTAGTTCCATTCTTAAAAATGTCTGTGACGTGTGTTGGTGGGGAAATTGAAAATGAAGTTAGTTCAAGATTAAAAAGCTTCTTAACAAATATTTACGACTTTATGTCAAGTGAGGTTATCCATTACTTGGAAGTACTACATGAAGCTGGAATAGGACTGAATCTTTCAACTAAATTTATTTCGATTCTTTCGCAACAATATTCTGGTGATATTACTATCTTACCTGATTTTAATATCAAAGACTTCACAAAGATCTTTGATAACCCGACACCTGCATTTTTGTTAGAATGTATTGTAAGAGGTGCGAGGGCAGCATGGCCCAAAATTACTGTTATCAAAAACCATTGTGGAGTTGAATTCGCCCTTGACAAAGCTATTACTAAATTAAGGGGCCGTATCATCACTAAGAGTGGTTTAAATAAAATGGTATCGAATGGTAATGGCCACACTAACACCAATGGCAAACAACCAATTCATGGTGCAATGTTAGGAAATGGTCTAGCTGCTGAAAATAATTTATACAATTTGGTCTCATCGCCAATTTTGAATGTCGATTCTCAATCACCTTCACCTGTTCCTGAGGAAGGCAAAGATCAAGTTGGAGAAGACAACAACCAAAATCATGATCATGGAGACGGGAAAGTCAATCAAAGGACTGGAGCACCGAAGTTTAAGCGTCACAATACTATAAACTACAGTGCCCGGGGGGAAAACCTGGTCGAAAAGAACGAGCTTACAGAAAATCAACCTAGGAAGGAAAAGAGGAAGAGTGTCAGCGCTTATTCTAACTTTATGGTCCAAGAATCAAACGATATCAGAGAATCATTGAAAAACATGATCAAGAACACAAATAATCTGCTGATAAACCCAAATTTCCCAAACGTTAATACAAAAAGAGGCAAATCAACTACTTCTTTGTTGCAACTTAGTAACAGCTACGATAAAAATAATGAATCTGTGGGTGTAAGATTTAATAATAAGGCTCGAGATTCTGTCCAAAAACCAAGCGAAATGCAGACAACGCCTAGTCCTCCAAATTTTAGAACCCATGGTAGGTCTAAAAGTTTCTATTCCCCAGATATGGAAGAACAAAATAGCAATGACTTCCATAATGATAACTATTTATTAAATGACCTAGATCTGGATCTGGATGCATATTTTCCCACAAAACATGAGCATGATGAATATGAGCCATTCGTGGGCCCAGATGCTGCACAAAGAGCTTCTCGGACTCTGGGCGAAGATAGTGAAGGGACTTCATCAGGTAGCAAAAAGGACATAAGGCCAGAAGTCAAGAAGGTTCGTAAGGCCAGGAGTTCTGGCAACTTTTTTGTCATGGACAGTTTTACCGATGATTATGATAGCTCTAGGCAATTGAAGTACGATTCCGAAAGGATCCCATACTATAAAGGCAATCCTTATTTGGACTCACCTAATTCATCTGCTGTGAATGCTCCCAGCACACCATCACAATATTCTCAATCACCTACTGCTACGGCTAATTCATCTTCAGTATTCAATGCCAACAATGTGACAAAAGCAAATTTACCATCAAAAAGGGCCTCTGCTTCAAACTCTTTAAGGAGCTCGTATATTGGCTTAAATAGGTTAAAGGATAGGTCAAGTAATAATTCAAACTCGAATCTTAACGAGCTAATTATGGGTCCAAATGGAGATGGCACTTATCAAAAGAAATTGATGAGCTTAACATCCCCGGATATAAGAAGGACTTACAGAGGTTCCACCAGAATAGGGCTCAGTAGGCAAAATAGTGAAGAGATATCTGTATTGATGAGCAAGCTTGCTAAGGAACAACAGCACCGAGAAGCAGGTTTAGGCTTAAGCAAAAGTCTGGAAGAAGAAGAAGAAGAAGGAGAAGAGGAAGGTGAGGGAAAAGAAGAAGGAGAAGCGGAAGAAACAGATAACGACGAAGAAGCGACTGTTAAGGGTCTGGATGACGAAAATGAAGGGGAAGAGGAGAAAAATGGAGACACAGAGGAATCTGCAACACCTGAAACCTAACCGATGAAGTTGCATTTGCTAAAGTTTTCTAGAATGATGAAGTATTTCATTATCTATAAATTAATAAATAACTAAATTCAATGTTCAATGTTCGAGAAGCAATCCAAATATAATTGGAATGGACATTCCGATCAACGAAGCAAGTAATTGATATCCATCCAACGAATTGGATTTGGCTCTGATTAATATTTCTTCATTCTCTTCGTCTTCTTCTGTAATAGTAAATTCGCTGAATTGGCTAGTGTCTTCTGATTGCGGCATGGGCATACCCTTTTCTGCATGATCGCCCGTAGTGTTTATATCTAATATTACGTGAATTACGACGTAAATAAATGTCCCCCCACTGAACAATAGTAAGTAGCCAACCGCTAATGGATCAGTAGTCCCCATTGAAAGCGCCAAGTATGTTACAAAGCTTGTTATTGGCGACGCAAGGGCAAAAAGTCCCAAATGGAAGGGTATGATACTATAGGAATAATTTTCCTTGATCAAAATTGTTACAAGACTAATACTAGTCGGTAATTTGTGGGCCAAGAGACTGAAATAAAACATAAGTTGGAACCCACTCATCCTTGTAAAGGAAGTCCCTAAAGATATACCATCAGTAATCGCATGAATGATTAGCCCTAATGTAATTGAAGACAGAAAAATAGATTTAAAGATTGTTGAAGGGCTCAATTTAGATTGCTGGTCCAGCCTTCCATTTTCATTCTTGTAGAATTTTTCAAAGACTTCCCCAATGTATGGAATGCTTCCGAGGTTATCTAAAACGTACATCAATACGAATCCAGCTAACAATAGCACTCCAATGGCACGGATATGGTCCTCTCCATTTGCTTTCGATGCCTCCCATACGGTCTCAATTCCCTCAGGAATGACTACAGCGAGAGCAGTGGATACAAGAAGACCCATACTGGCAACAGACGCGAGTGAAAGATACGCGGGGTCCAATTTTATGTACAAGGGAATGTATCCAACCAAAAAGGTGAAGACTGCCATAGACACAGTGGCAGCCAAAACATTGAATATATTATTTAACATTTCTATAGTCCAGCTTAAACAGTGATGCAGGCCAATTGCTTAGGTTCGGATTAAATCAAGAATCTGGGGTAACTTCAATTATTTTTTTCAATAACAAATACAAGCAGAGTAAAAGATGAGGAACGTAAGCATTATGTTTTATGCAGGTTCCGGCATTGCAGAAGTATTTTTTATGTAGGAGAAGCATAAGTGTGAAGGACATGGAAGCAGTGTGCAGATTGAGACTTGGTGGAACAAATGTCAAGAAGCATGTAGGGGAGGAGTAGATGTACATTACAGATTCGAGGACAAACCCAGTCTAGGAAGACTTTTCGACAATAAATGGCGAAATGGCTAAATGGCTACGAGTTTGAATAGAAAAATACAACTGGATCTGTTTTTCGCTAGTCTGGCATGTTTAAGCAGCCACCCACGTAAAAATGAGTAAAAAAAGATTTTGTGCCTTCAAAATTGCATTGTTTGTCCTACGTATAAGAGATTCCACGATACATCAGATCTTCCTTATGAGAGCCCCAAAAGTGTACCTAAAACATTTCACCATTGGCATAAGAAACCCCTAATCAGAAATATACCGAAGCGAACAAAACAAGCCGAGCTACATAGCCAATAAAACGATAACTTCAGAAAACAACAAAAAAAGCAAAAAAAGCAAAATAAAAAAGAAAGAAAGAAAAAGAAATCACTAAGCAAAAGAAGACCCCATAGAATATGGTGGATACTTCCACCCACAACTTTTCACTGAAGTATGCCCCTATTCACTCTCAAAAATTAACTATCTCTATTTGTTGAATACAATAAAGTCCCACCTTCTATTCAAACTACAACAGCCTCGGCAAAACTGCATCGACGTTTTTCGATTTTTTCATAGTAGTCACGATCTGTGATCAACTCTAACTCAATTTCTTCGCCAATTCTCTGGCCTGGTGCATACTATTCTTTCAATTTTTCTCTTTTCAGCAATATCCCCGCAGTCTTTCATGCTGTCCCTATAAAAGTCATCATCAATTAGTCGACTCGCTTGGAAAATTCCAGACAAAAAAAAAAAAAAAAGTTACCCAACAAAATCGGACTCCTGCACACCGTCGTTTTTAAGCTATTTTCACTAAGAGCACTGGGCAGACCAACATATAATTTGTATAGGAAATCAGAGGGCCCTTATTCCGTTAGGCTGCAGCGGTAGGTTGTGAATTTTTTGAGCTCAACTTAGAGAGCCAATTGCAAAAAGCAAAAGCAAAAAAAACAAAAATAAATTAGAGGGCCAAAAATATATGGCAGAAGAACCAAAGCATTAAAGTAACACGTAGTCAAAGGAGAAACGCTACTTAATAAGGTTTAAATATACAGTTGAGGTTAAATCTTTCTAGATACATACACGTACACCAATAGTAGCACTTTCAAGAAGTCATCCGATCGCATTTACAGACATTGCAAATATCGGCTAGCACATATACTTCTAAAAGTGTCGGACTTCAATATGTCCTCCTCCTACCAAACATTAGCAAATCCTCCCATGGACCAGATTTCCAGTAATAATGTCAACAATGTGGACCCGCTAGACTTTCCTATGGATGATCAAGACATTCTCGATGAGTTTCTTGATCAACGAGTATACGAAGTGACAGATGGAACCAGCCCGATCTCCAACATGAACAGACAGAGTAATAATAGCAGTAATACTGGTATCAGCAATGAAATTAACCACAGTTCTGGCATCAATAGCCATACTACTACCACTAATAATAATAATGATAACAATAATAATACTAATAATGACCTTAATGACCAATTTGATTTAGACTCTGGTGCCAACTCGAACAACTACAACTTAGGCAGTTTGGAAAACCTTGATATTGGATCATTTTACCAACCATCACCGGACTATATGATAGCTAGCAATAATCATTCAGGCTTTCACAGCCCAGAGGGTGTGTCTCCGCAAAGTTTCCAGCAAGCTCAACGTCAGCAGCAACATAACGACATAGTACAAGGCAGCGCCTCTATGCCGGGAGTTCAACCTGAGTTGAAGCTTGAATCAAATTCAAATTATTCCACACCTCCAGAGAAAACTATAATCACCGCTTACGACTATGCCAGGTCAGAGTTGGCTAAGTTAAAATTTGGGAATCCAAGTATGTCACCCCAACCTAATTCCGTATCTGTTCCAGATCCAATGACATATCTCGATTTTAGTCCACAGACTATGTCCGGCCTTCCATTTAAGCTTGAGCTTTCTAACTTACCTACATATTCAAGAGTGGAGACTCAAATTAAGCTCAAGTTTTCTCTCTCTCCTCCACCATCGTCATTCCTCTTACATATTCCTCAAGACTTGATATCCAAAAGTAAATTTTGCTTGAAGGATTCTATTCACAGTATGCCTGAAGAGTTTAAGAAACACGTCTTGTTCTTGGATACTTACGTATTGACTTCGGACCTCAAAAAATCATGTACAATATGTTCAAGATGTATCAAAAGAGAACAAAAGAGAGCATCAAGAAGAAAATCTGCCATATTTGGGGAACAACAAGACACAATGAAGGAAGAACAGATTGAAGAGGTGTCTCCTAAAGCCAATAATAATTCGTGGTCCGACGAAAATATGTCGAAGAAGGCAATCATTTTCAACTGTAAAGAGATTGTGTCTTTTCCACCACCCAATGGGTTAAGTAACGATCTTAAGAAAAGCTTGGAGCTCCTGATTAGAATTGTCTGTTATTGTAGGCATCATAAGGAACTGAAGGGATTTAAATTATTATTTGTTGTTAAGGACTACACTGGAAAAATTGTCGCCAAGAATATATCATCGCCAATTATGATTATGGATAGAAAGAAAACCACAGGAGGTGGAAATAACTCTAGAATAGAAAACTCTTTGCCCAACTCGGTTTCGAATTCTTCCACGAATTTGGCTGGTCTTGGTTCGACGGCTGCCAGTGCATCTGGTGCAGAAGGTGGAGCTAACTCTTCCTCAAACTTGTCAACCCATCCCGTGATACCGGATTCTGGCTTGGAATCCCTCCACCCATTATCGCCTAACTCAATCGATGGCGAGTCCAACTCTGAACCTACCAATACTGATACGGATAGAGGATTGAAAAGAAAGAAGCTATCGGTGGATGATTCCTTCAACACTTCTTCGAATCCAATGTTCAATGGATCTTCAAATAACTTTTCCCCAATAAGCAACAGTGACACCAACACCAACACATCGACACATAATTACTTCATGAAACCATCTTCGTCAGCAAATCTTTTAAACCCATTAAATCTGTTAATGAGTCAAAGTACTCACCAACAGCTGCAACAACTGCAACAGTCCAATGGGGGACCACCAGTACCCTCCATTCAGAGAATAATACCTGCTCAAGGTCCTATTAGAGGAGGAATTGAAGTAACTCTTTTAGGATTTAATTTCCGTCCTGGCTTGATGGTTAAATTTGGATCAAATCAAGCTTTGGCTACTCATTGTTGGTCAGAGACTACTATTGTAACGTATTTACCACCTGCTTCTCAACCAGGGCAAGTCTTGGTTAGTTTTGAAAATGAAAGTTTGATGCTAGGTTCTGTGCAACAACAACAAGTTTTCACATACACTGATGACACTGATAGACAATTAATTGAATTGGCTTTACAGATCGTTGGTTTAAAGATGAATGGAAAATTGGAAGACGCTAAAAATATTGCAAAGAGAATTGTTGGAACTGATGAAAGGAATGGAGGTGGATCAAATGAAAGTTCTGGTTCAGTTGCTGGCGCAACGAATGCAGCATTGGATCAGGAAAGCTCGGGATATGAATGGTTTGATAATGCTCATAAAGCGGTTGAAATCTTGACTAAGTCAGATCTTTCGACTGAGGATATTTTAATTAATTTCCTTTCGTTGGTTGATTTACCCAACTGCCCAATAATTTTATTGAACTGGCAATTATGTACCAATCAGGGCCAAACTTTGTTACATTTGGCAACCTTGAAGAATTACTCAAATTTGATTAAGTTCCTCATCACCCACGGCTGCAAGATTGATGTAAAGGATAACCAAGGTTTGACTCCTTTGTTCTTTGCATCTATGTGTGGACACAGAGAGTTGATAAGCTTATTTGTTGAGTGTAAATCTAATTATAACTTGAAATTGGCTAATGAAAAGCACTTGATTGATTACTGTGATCCTAATGTTTTAGATATTTTCAATAACTTGAGTGATAACGAGGCTGATTTTAGTAAAGGTATCACAAATTCCAATCCTTCTAGTGGTGTTTTAAGTAAATCAATAAGTATGGATTCTTTGAATTCGTTGTTTACCATGAGTTACGGTCGCCATATTTCCAAGATGGTGGGAAGAGAATCAAGCGAGATCTCCACCTTCAAGAAATTAGAAAGTGGTGACAGGCATATTGTCAGAAGAGAATTTAAGCCAACAGATGAAAAGTGTCTGGATGTTTATGACGATAGTAATGATTCCAGCGAATTTGCGGATAGCGAATTCGAATCCAACGATGAAGATTATGACGATTATGGTGATGTTGAAACGTTGAGAAATTCAAGCCTTAATGAAACAAGAGGAAGTAGCAGCAGTAGTAATACTACTATTACTGCAACTGGCAATGGTAGTTTGTGGCAGAAGGTGAAAAATGTCTTCAACAACGATGAAGACATTGAACTTCCATCTTATGATGACTTATTTCCATTCAGAGATACTCAAAGCACTATTATTGAGACTTCGTCTTCTAAGATTCTCGAAGTTCAGAGGGAAGGAACATCTGGATCCACTACTAATAATTCTAAGGATGTGCAAACTGATGTACAACATGAGGAAGACAGTGGAATAACTTCAGATTCCTCTGATGATCTAATGATATCTTATAAATTGCACAATGGTAGAAAAACCGTGAAGAATGATAAAATGTTGTTATTTTTCTGGTTTCCAGCTTTGATTGTCATTGGTGCATTGTTCGTGTCAATATCAGTAATGGGGTACAAGTTCGATTTCATTGAAGATTGGAAAGTTTACTTCAGATCCATCATTGGAAATTTAATGGTTGGAAACGAAAGAGTAATTAGAGTGTTTCAGCACGAAAGAAATGGCATAAGAGAATTGTTGACCTAATAATAGGACACATATGGTGATAATAAAATGGAGAAGGTGAATGGCTAGAGATATTTTTATTCTAAGAGTTTTATTTTTTTTATTAATATATATTTGTTCATCTTGTTATAATCAATTTGTAGCATTGTAGTCTTTCACAGTATGTCTTTCCAACAAATGCTGAACTCACTCTGTTGGAGTTCCCATTGGCATAACTTTTGTCCTGTATACCAGCCTTTATGCATCCCAATCATTTTTCAGGAATATAAGCATTGAAAAAAATTGTGAGAGCTTCTGAGCTTTTTATTTTCAGCTGTAGAAGAAAATATTTCAGGCATGCCTAAGAGCTTTATTCTATTAAAGAATAAAACAACACCTAGCGACCCTTACGAAGAAATAATTTCAAGTCATGAGCACAAATCTCACTTCATTCCCTTGCTAAACCATTCTCACTTGGATAAGAGCGAAATTGTACAGCATCTCATTTCTTCTAGTTTCGTTGAAGACACTTACGCATTTATAATAACTAGTCAAAGAGCGGTGGAATGTTTCAATGAGTGTATATCCATGATAACAGATGAAGAGATAAGACAAAAATTATTTAATAAACCTGGGTACACGGTGGGTCCAGCTACTGCTGACATTCTTGCAAAGTCTGGCTTTCTTGATATAAGAGGTGGTTTACATGCAGGCAATGGTTCCATACTATCTGACATAATCATAGATGATCTATCACCTCCGACAAGAGAGAAGAAACTATTGTTTTTTACAGGCGAGATCAGAAAGGATATCATTCCCAAGAAGATAAAAAAGGCTGGATTCGATTTAAAAGAAAGAGTTTTGTATAGGACCGAATCTAGGGATGACATCGTGAACAATTTCGAAGAATGCTGTTCCAATTTGCACCCAACCGGCGATAACTGGTTGATATTTTTCAGCCCACAAGGAACAGAGACTTTTGTAGAGTACTTGGTGAATTCCGAAAACAAATTGAATTTTAAAGTAGCATCCATAGGCCCTACTACTCAGTTATATTTGGAAGAAAATGGAGTTGTTCCCTGTGTTGTTGCTACCAAGCCAACTGCACCCTCTTTGATAGAGGTGATAAACAATTATCAAGAGTAAAGGTCATACAAAATATATCATGCATATTGAAATAAACAGAATTCTTCAGCATTCATTGATGTAGTAGTCCATAAAACGGAACATACATTACTCTCTTACATTATTTTATTTCTTTAATTCGTCATTTATTTGTTTCTTTTCTTTTTTTGCTAATTAATTCTTATAAATATACAAAATCACTAACTTTACTTCTTCTTGGAAGAACTTTTCACAACCTCAATAATATGAGCAACAATTGCTGGGTTTGACAAAGTTGATATGTCACCTAATTGGTCTTCTTCTCCAGCCAAGATCTTTCTCAAAATTCTTCTCATAATCTTTCCAGATCTTGTCTTTGGCAAGTCGTCCACTAACAAGATTAACTTAGGAGCAGCAAAGGGACCAATTTCCTTTCTAACAGTCAAAATCAACTCCTTTTTAATTGCATCTAAATCTTCGCTACTTGCCCCAGTTGGAGTAGACTTCAATGAAACATACGCAGCTACTGCTTGACCAGTCAAATCATCACTGTATCCAACCACTGCCAGCTCACCGACTAATTCATGTTCGATTAATGCAGCTTCAATTTCTGCAGTAGACAATCTATGCCCAGAAACATTGACAACATCATCAACCCTACCCAATATCCAGAAGAACCCATCGGCATCCCTTGCAGCTCCGTCACCTGAGAAGTAATAGTTTGGGTATGGCTTCAAGTAAGTTTCAATGTATCTAGCATAATCATTGAAAATACCTCTTGTGATTGAAGGCCATGCGTTCTTGATAGCCAAAACACCTTCAACATTAGCATCGGTCAATTCTTCCCCTGTGACAGGATCTAAGATCTTTGCATCGATACCAAAAAATGGCAAGGAAGCACTTCCTGGCTTGGTAGATGTGATACCAGCTAATGGAGTAAGTAAGTGGGAACCAGATTCAGTTTGCCAATAAGTATCCACAATATGAGCCTTTCCCCTACCAATGTTATCGTTATACCAATGCCAGACTTCTGCAGCAATTGGTTCACCAACAGAACCTAAGACTCTCAAGCTTGATAAATCATAAGGTTCAATGTGCTTAGTTCCAGCTCTCTTTAATAATCTTAAAGCAGTTGGAGCTACGTAAAATTGGTTTACCTTGTACTTGTCAACAATTTCCCAATATCTTGAATAGTTAGGGTAGGCTGGGGTACCTTCAAAGACAACGGTAGTGGCACCATTAAGCAATGGACCATAAACAACATAAGTATGACCAGTAATCCACCCAATGTCTCCAGCAGTAAAAATGATATCTTCTTCATGGACATCAAATGTATATTTAGTAGTCAAAAGAGCTCCCAACAAGTAACCAGCAGTATTATGTTGAACCCCCTTTGGCTTTCCTGTGGAACCAGACGTGTACAACAAAAACAATGGATCTTCAGAGTTAACAGGAACTGGTGGGAAGTATGGACCATATTTAGCCACTTCTTCGTGCCACCACAAATCTCTACCCTTTTGGAATGGAACGTGCAGGTTTCCTGTTCTTTCAAAAACTATAACGTTACGAACGTTAGGGCAGTCCTTCAAAGCGTCATCCACGATTTTCTTGGTTTCAATAGTCTTACCACCTCTCTTGGATTCATCAGCAGTAATGACAATTCTAGAGTCTGCATCCAAGATACGATCCTTCAAAGAAGTCGATGAAAAACCAGCAAAGACAACAGAATGGACGGCACCAATTCTGACGATTGCCAACAAAGTCACAAGTGCCTCAGGAATCATTGGTAAGTAAACAGCCACGGAGTCACCTTTCTTAACACCCAATTTAGTCAAAGCTTGGGCCAATTTAGAGACTTCTTTAAGTAATTCTCCATATGTAATAATCCTTCCCTCAGAAACTTCATCAGCTTCGTAAATAATTGCTGGTTTGTCTGGGTTTTTGATTGCCCAACGGTCAATGGCATTATAAGAAGCGTTCAATTCACCTCCCACGAACCAAGCAGGGATATCACCATTCTTGAAATCATCCTTTGGAGATTCTGGATATCTTGTCTGGTCGAACTTTCTTGACCAAGACAAGGTATCAAGTGCCTGTTCACCAAAAAATTTAGATGGGTTCTCGATAGATTCTTTATACAACTTCTCGTAAGTCGCAAAGTCTGGGAGATTTGGCTTGGAAAGTGATCTTTCAGCAAATCCCTTTGGAGGGGCGTGTTTCCCTTCGTGATCAAGAGTGAGATGTTCAGCGGGCATGTTTTTATAATAAATAGAAGAAAAATTGAGCTTTCTACTAGTGTTTACTCAAGGTTATACAAAAGCAAATACGTGTGTGCTAATTTTTGTTTGACTCAAAAAATATTCGAACGGTTCAGTGCTAAATAAAACAAAATCGAGGTCACCTGGACTTTTTATTGAGATAATTAGTACGCTATATTTATTCGAATGTATATATCAGAGAGCAGAAAAGAGAAGTAGAGCCAAATCATCAGGATGTGAGGAGGATATCCCCTATTTATACACTATAGGTAGCTACGGAGTTTAGGTAACCAAATTTAAAATATCCTAATCTTCAAATCTCCACACGAGAAGCTCCGGAATTGTAACAATAATAAAAATTTCGGAGCTGTGTAAATGTTGAGCACATAAGGAGAACGAAAAAATGGAAGGACAAAAAAAAAAAAGAGTAAAAAATAAATAATTACATGACTGTTGAGTGTGGGGCTAGCGCAGCAAATTCATTGCTGTGATAAATAGGGTGCATCCATTGGCTCAAAATGAAAAGCGGCGTAGATCATTACGATGTAGAAGTATACGAGTATGCGGGTTACACATCGAGTTGGATAGGATGTAATCTCCTTAGATGAAGAAGAGATGGAGAGAATGTGTGTGGGTCTTATTTGACTTGTAGAGATTTTCGCTTTGCTGTAATTGTTTTGTACCCTCTGCTGTATGCAATTGCATTCACGGTGATTATCACTCTTTTCCATGAATTTGTTGTTAGTGAGGCATTTGGAACTCATTCAGGAGTTGAATGACTATTTCTGGGCGTCGATTGGTATGAGGAAAAAAAAGCCTAGCTACGATTTCTCGGAGAACTGTTTCAACCCCACGAAATCTGGGGTAACCCCAGAAAAAAGATATGCGCTGAAAAAAAATGAGAAATTGTGCAAACGGCTTGCCTGTTGCTGGCACAAAATATATCACGAATATTCACGAGCATGCTTCGAAGATGGTGCAGATCTTTGAGTCGGTAAATCTATTCAATCGACAGTGATGTGCATATGGTTATATTTCTACTTGCCAACAGAAATTGGACTATTTCTATTGTCCTTGGAAGACCATGATAATTTAAGGTTTGTCTCTTTTTCTTTTTTTTTATTTTTTTTTTTTTTTTCAAGGTTGTTTCTTCAATTCTTTTAAGGTGAACTCCGTTCCGAAACACTATACCAGACTCATAATCTTGAGATTCCGTGGGAAGAACCGGAAACTTTTCTAAAAGGTTAGTCTATGAGAAATACTTTACAGCTACATACGAACGAAAATGCCCTGCAAAACTTAAAATATTTCGTGCGATAGTCCTTTAAAACGACGAAGAACTACCTTCCCTTCATGAGCTGCTCGCACTCCAAGGAGCCAAATTGTCCTAGCCTTAACACGATTCGTTTCTCGGCTCAATTGTGGTTCACACAAGTGTCCAGTTTTCATAAATTCTGAGAAAGCCAAGATTACAGAGGCTCTCTATTATATAAAAAATAAAAAAGGTCTCGGAAAAGTGGAGTGGTGCTCTGCTGTGGTAGTGGTGTGGGTGGATGGATGGATGGATGGGTGGTTTTCCAGATGGTATATTTCGGACTTAAACACACACTATCTACTGATGATCTCATTTTCGGTTTCGTAGAAGCAAGTCGGTAATTTTTCGCCTCTGCCCAAAGATAGGCCAAAAGGATTTTATTCCAGTGGAGATAAGGGGATTCGAATATTTAAATCAATATAAATATGAAATACATCCAAAATAATTGGATCTGTATTATGTACCGCTGCTTAAGCAAATTTCGATATATGTCTTTGTGTCCTGCATGTAACTTCTCTTTTTAGGGACCTCCTTCAAGCTAGTCCTTGCAAGTCTTCATTTCTTTTTTTTTGTAGTGGCCACTCACACAGATTTTGCGAAAACCAAATTTGCCTCTACAATCTTGACTCTCTTCAGCGTATCTCCAAAGTCCACCCATGAGTGGAATTGCTCTCAAATTAACGTCCCTTCTCGTAAGGACTGTTGCCAAGCCGATAGCCACTGCTATCAAGGGCCAAGCCAAGGAACATGAAACGTTCCGAAACGGGTGTATTCGAATAGCTCAAACCATTCATCTGACCGATCTTAGATTGAGAATGAAATTATTGGGTGAAGAAAAAATTAAAATCAGACCTCTTAATGATAATAAAGCAATAGACCAAGGAGCGACATTTTTGTCGGAATTTTTCATCTTTAGTGTAGCAGGGGGCTTAATATTCTACGAAAGTTATCGTTCAAGGAAGAAGGCGGCTAATGAGAAAGATGCCTTGGCGGACGACATTTCCACGTTACAAGACGAAATTGAGTATATCAAATTGAAAATGAAAGAATATAACTTGAAAGTAGACGACTATAAGCCACCCGTTGGAATGAACCCAAAGATTATAAAATTCGAAAACCCACCCGTGAATAGTGCACCTGAGACTAATCTGGCTAAGAAACAGGAGAAAGTGCCTCCTTCTCAGCTAGAATCTGCATAACAACCTGTACATAGAATAATAATACTTCAATTGAGAAGGAGAAAAAGGTCGATATTTGAGTATTACCATTTAAAATAGAATAAACTTAACATATGTATGTTAATAATGACGGATAGAACAAAATTCAAAGAATACAGTAGAACCTTACCTTACCTTTACCTTACCTTTACCTCTATGCCAGTGGCAATAAGCTATGCCATCCTCGTAGCTCATGACCCTGGCCCTGGCCCTGCCCTTATGGCATTTTTTTCTCGCCTATGCCTACATACACCTAGTTCTTCAAAATGCTACGCTCTTTCTTATCTTTATCTTACTTCTTATATTAAAAAAAACATATAGTACACTAAACAAGCCTTGCTCTTTATTTTTGCTTCTTCTTCTCAACCTTTAACAAAAGAGCCTTATTGATATGTGGTAAAACACCACCGTACGCAATGGTAGCCTTAATTAAGTTATCTAATTCTTCATCCCCTCTAATGGCCAATTGTAAATGTCTTGGGGTGATTCTCTTAACCTTTAAATCCTTAGCTGCATTACCAGCCAATTCTAATACTTCTGCAGTCAAATATTCTAATACTGCAGTCAAGTAAATAGCAGACTTGGAGCCCACTCTAATCTTGTTTTGTGCGGTTCTCTTCAAATATCTCTTAATTCTACCAACTGGGAATTGTAACCCGGCTCTTGCTGAGTGTGAGGTGGATGACTTAGAAGATTCCGAGGATTTACCTTTTCCTCCGTGAACTTTTCCCTTTCCTGACATTATTGACTATGATACTGTGAAAAGAGAGAAAAAAAATTTGTTAATTTTTGATTATAATAATTCCAAAAAAAGCCTAGTATATCTAGAATAATGACCTAAGAAATTTTTTAGAACAGCGTAATTAAACAAACTTTCTGTAGCTTTTTCTCAGTTGTCTAAAGTAAACAACAAAAAGAAAAAATCAAAACAAATCAAAACAAATAAACGTCGCGAAGTAGGCCAGGAACTGCAATAAAATGTGTATATGCAGGGAAAATAATATCAAGAGAGCCCAAAAAAGTAAATAAAGAATGCTTATGTGCACACTGATGAGAACTATAAGCTACCTTTAAAGAGCTGGCTTCTGGGACAGTTCAATTTGCAATCAGCTCTCTTTTCTTCAAGCGACTAAGTTTTGAACTGAGTTTTTGATTCTCTGGCGCAGTATCTGGGAGTTACACTTATTTTTTTTCTTTTTTACTTTGTTGTCTTACTTTCGTCGAAGGATATACTTTACTCTAGGCTAGTCTGGTCTTACTTGTGTATTCTTCATACTAAACTCTAACTGTTGATTATACTGAAAGATCCCAAATTCTCTAGCATAACTTGAACTTCACTTCTTGGTTTTTGCAACTCGGTACATATGGAATCAAGGTGCTGATAACCCCTAAGTAGCTTCAATAAGATAAGATATTCTCTATGTAAGTCAGATTGTTCCATCTCATTCACCGAACTTCCAATGGGCTGTCCATTAATGGTGGATAAATCTTCATCATCCAGCTCAGAAAATGCATTCTCGTTATCATCGTCACTGTTATCACTCTCTATTATATCCTTTAGCAAGTTTCTATTGGATTTCTCAACGTTATAATTGAAGCTGACCTTTCTACTGGATTTCCCCGTCTTCAAATTGGCCTCGTTCACTGAATTTTTCACATATTTACCTGTAATATTAGAGCCTCCGTCAGAGGTGGCGTAAGACAGGACTGAAGCAACTCTGTCGGTCCTCAAATTTTTCATTAGCTCATTCAACTCATCTGAAGACGACTCTATGGACTTGTTCAAAATGGGGTACGAGTGCACCCTATATATAAGTCCATGTAGCACACCAAAATTGATGAATCTTCTAATATCAATGTTGTTTAAAAGTTTACGGTGCTGTGTATACCATTCCTTGATGGTCTGGCCCTGGTTCAAAGAACGGTATAGGTAAAAAAGATTGGCCTTGCTAGGCACAGTAATTGACTTTTGGGGTGTTTTCGGAGTTCCAGGTTCTCCACCTAAGGTCCTTTTTCCTGCACTGTTGGAGGGTTGAAAGTATGAGCTTCTTGTCAATGGTGAAACCGACAAACCCATTTTGGAAGATGAAGGCGAATTTCCTGATGGTGTGTTTCCCTTTACACTGTTACTAGTAGTTCCTCCGCCTCCTGCTGTGCTGGTTCCGCTATTGAGTTGAAAATCCAACGGCAATCTACTTAATTGGTCTGAATCGGTAATAACGTATGCCTGGCATTCAGCTGCCAATCTTTTCAATCTCAAAAAATTACCAATATGATTTGTAGGAGCATAAATATTACTAAATTGGAAAATATCTATGATTTCAATACACTTGTAGTGCATCAAATGCTGAATACATTGCTTTGTCAACATATAATCTGAATCTGCCAATTGACTTATTTTCCTTATTGAGTTGAGTCCATTTATGAATGGTAAAATCTTGAGCATGGTGGGGTCCCAGTTAACATCAACCAACTGTTCCAAGTTTACTGTTGCTAATGGCACTTGGAAAGCCTTAATATTAATAGGTGGTGGTAATATGGGGAATAATTTGATATCTACACTGTTGGCACTGTCCAATGGGATACAGCATTCAGAATAATTGTTTAAATCTTGGAATATCTGCTGGATCAACGATTCGATCGATGAAAGAGAAATCTTCTTCGTCTTCGTATGACCAGGAGTATTTATGAAATTTAGATCTAGCTCGGTATCAAGCATAGAGGCAATTCCTAATTCTTCAATTCCATTCATACCTCTTATGTCATCAATCACTCCGCTTCCTACACCCAGGGACTCCCCGTTACCACTACCTTCACCAGATGTAGCAGTTCCAGCTGCTTGTTGGCTATAGTCCTTAGTTCCCTCCTGCACACTCAGTGGTAATCGCATTTCTTTGAAATATACCAATTTTTTGTCCAATTTAGACAACATGAAGCTTTGCTCCTCTAGCACTCTGAACATCTTCCCGGTTCTTCTTATGCATAACTCATATGGAGTAGTATCACAATCGTAGGGGAATACGAAGCAAAAATTGAAATTGAAGGAGTTTCTAGAATAGTCTGAATTTTGAATATTAACCGGATAACCTAATACTCGATATCTATCGATTTTGAACGTTATAAGTCGATCACATAATTGTGGTTTAGGAATCACATAATTCTTCACCGTATCAAAATTGAATAACGGATTAGTGCTGAAAGTAGATGATGAACTGTTGGAAGAAATTGAGCCCTCGGGTACTTGATGAACTATTTTGGTACCCTCTGTTGGATGGAATACCGCATAAAAAATAGCCAAAATGGGTACAAACCCATCATTTGATTCCATCTTTAACGTATGGGGTCAATCATCACCATGAATCGATACAGCCGCAAAAATTAACGATCAAAAAAAAGTAAAGGTTACTGATGCGACTTGCCTGCACGCAAGCGAGAAAGGCTAAGAGGGCGAGGAGAACACGAGAAGTGAAGCTTAAAGATTACAAGCACGAAATGGTTTAACACCTAGATACCAAGGGCTTCTTTTCCACATGGTTCGTGGTGTATACTCATTTCTCGGAATTTGACAAAAAGAGGCCAAAAACTGTTTTATAGCTGCTGACATGCAGCAGTAGAGGCTATAGCGGTGGAAAAGGTGGTTGTTTTTTCCGAGCCCATATCACACACAGACGCACACACACAGACTCACACGCTCTTACACTCACACCCTTATTGTTCACAGGAAGGTTTGTAAAGTCAATTGATTTAGTTATCACCACGTTTAGTTTATTCTTTTCTCTTTTACGCTTGTTTTTTTCAGTTCTTTTCGCTGACCATTGTATTATTAGCAATGTTTGCAGCTCATATGGGGTTCGACTAGCTTCCTTTCTTGTTTCTCATTTAAAATGCGTTGAGCAACACTTGGAGTAAAAGTTCCAGAATAGACTTAGACTTCAGACCGATGCAGGACACTATCTTTTGCCGAAGTTGCCTATTTCCTTTCCTTTGCATCACGGAATGCAATGCTGATCTAGACATTACGTAAATACACCATAGATCGATCAGTAACATGATGTGTTGACGCTTAAAACTATATACTTCAAGCAACTATTTGTTTACTTTTCTTGAACAAAGATACAAATTTAATAATCCCAACAGATCCAACTAATACTCCCTCTTTTATGGCGCACTAGCGGTTAAAAATGTGCCCTACAACTATTCATACATATTATTTATAGTTCACCGTTACTTCGTGGTGTGTGAAAATTTCAGGATGTACTTCTTTGAATGGTTACTTTAATAAGTAGTCGAACGAAAAGAGGCCAAGAGCTGTTCTACCTGCCTACATATATACAGTGTTTAAGCCGTTAGAGATGGAAAAGTAGTCTATTTATCTGAGCCCACATCAGATACATTCACTAACACAATCATTGCTCTTACGAAAGGCACATGAACTTGATTGTCTTATCTATAATCATGTTTAGCTTCTTCTCTTTTCTTTTTTTTCTTGTCTTTTCAGTTCTTTCGCTGACCATTGTATTCTTAGCATTGTTTGCAGACCATATAGCAGTCAACTAGCTTCCTTTTTCATTTTGCAGTTGAAATTATGTGGTACAGTAGTACCTTGTGAAAAGTTCTAAAATAAACTTTAGACCGATGTAGGACACTATCTTTTGCCGAAGTTGCCTATTTAATTTTCCTTTACATTGCAGCATGCATATGCTGACCTAGACATAACGTAAATCCTACATAGATCGATCAGTAACCTAATGTTCTAACGCTTAAAATCGAAGATTCAAACCACTGTTTGTTTGTTTGCCTAACAAAGATACATTTTTAATAGTCCCAACAGATTCTACTTTTATTTCCTTTTTCGGCGCATCGGCTCTTAAATTTATGCCCTACAATTATTCGTACACACTATTTGTAGTACATTGTGAATTGGTGTAATAAGGATAAATCTTGCAAGAACCTGTGTGTCAATGGCGGTACTAACAAGTGGTCAGAATAATTTTCTTGACGATTATATTATGGATATTGGAGTACTTGCTTCTAATCGGTAATTTCAATTGAAGGATCGTTCTATTCAAACTTGAGATTTGAACAATAGTACCGAACTCCTCTTTACATATGCACGCAAGTATCCGGCTACAAATAAATTAAGTGATCCTGCTACTTGTATTTAAACCTTGTCACAAATTAATTATTGCTAAGCTCAATAGTTGATGCTTACTCTTAAGCTTACAGCCCTTTAGCTTTAGGTTTCTCCGTCTCCGAAGAAAAGAAAAATAAAGCCTAATAAGCCGATGGAGGAAGAGCAAAAAACTTCGGTTTTATTCCTAAATTGTTGAACGACTCTCAGCCGCATAATTAATTCCGAAGAGCCTCAAAGTATGCATGAAAGATTAAATTAAGCTTATGACAGGCAAAAAATAATACAATAAAAAGATGAAAGCATACAAGTGGCCGCAATTACCTCCACTCAGCGGTTAACCTAGAAGTCTATGGTCCTATTCCAATGTTTATATATATAGGACTAGTACATATATATATAAATAGAGGAATGGTCGAAGGATTTTCTTTTGCCATATTCGTGTTCTCCTTCTTGATTCCTTTCAACCTCAAAAACTCCGTAGTCAAATAATATTTTTTAGGGTTTTTATTGTAGGCTCAGTAATTTGACACCTTCTCGTATATTCTAACAAATACATACCATAGATATGGCTAGTGGCAGTGCTTTCGAATCGGACTCTTCGTCTACTCAAAACCGCCACAATAAATCGGAGTCAGCAGATGTTGACGAATATATCCCGGAACCATTCGAAGGTAATGACTTAGAATTGGATGCAAAACAAAATGATGCAGGCGAAAATGCTGCAGATTTATCAAGACATATGCTGAACGCTGTAGCTTCTAGAGAAATATCTAGAAAATTAACTGGGGGAGAAAAATTATTAGAAAAGGCGAATAATACCAATGAGCCAATGCCAGTGATGGGCGGTGGTAGAGACTATCCACCTCCAATTGGAGATAGAGAGATTTACTCGGTGACTTTTGATGGACCAAAAGATCCAGAACATCCTCATAACTGGCCACTTAAAACTAAATTGATACTTTGTTGGTGCGTGGCTATTTTAGCACTTAGTGCCTCCGTCGGTTCTGCTATTTTCGCTGAAGCAGGAGCGGATGTTAAAAAGGTATTCCACGTCGGAAGAGAAGTGGCTACATTGGGTACATCGTTGTATGTTTTTGGATTTGCATCTGGTCCAGTTGTTTGGGGTCCATTGTCCGAATTATACGGAAGATTCACCGTTATGATTCCAGCTTGTTTCATTTTTGCATGTTTTTCATTTGCATGTGCTACAGGTAAAGATATCCAAACAATTTTGCTTTGTAGATTCTTTTCGGGGTTCTTCGGGGCAGCTCCAATGGTTGTCGCTCCTGCTTCATTAGCTGATTTATTCAGTGCTGGATCAAGAGGTAAAGCATTGGCAGTTTTTGCGCTGGTTTTATTTGGTGGGCCAATGTTAGGGCCCATTTTCGGTGGTTTCACTGTGAAGAATAGTCTCTTGGGTTGGAGATGGTGTGAATATTTCACAGGTTTAGTCGGTATTCTTGCATTGCTTTTTAGTATTCCCCTTCACAAGGAGACTCATCACCCTTTGATCTTAGTCAGTAAGGCTGAGAACTTAAGAAGAAGAACTGGAAATTGGGCTATTCATGCTCCTCACGAAGAATTCGTTTTATCAATTAACGAAATTGTTACAAAGAACATTGCAAGACCTATGGTCATGTTGTTCACTGAGCCCATTCTTTTCTTCATCACTTTGTATAATGCCTTTATCTACGGGTTGCTTTATCTTATGCTTACAGCCATTCCAATGGTGTTTGAGGGGCAATACGGTTGGAAAGTTGGTGAAGCCCAATTGCCATATCTTTCCATGTTGATTGGTATTTTAATTGGGGTTGTAATTTGTATCTACTTCGAAGGAAAATTCAATGCCAATATGATTGCTAATGGGAAAGCATGTCCAGAAGATAGATTACCTCCAATGATGATTGGAGGTGTTCTCTTTGCTATTGGTTTGTTCTGGTTCGGTTGGACTGGTAACTACCCAGATAAGATTCACTGGATCGTTCCAACGATTTCCTTAGCATTCATTGGATGTGGATTGTTAGCAATTTTCTTGCCATGCATTAATTATATTGTCGATTGTTACTTGATGTTTGCTGCATCTGCATTATCTGGTAATACCTTCTTAAGATCATTGTTTGGGGGTATTTTCCCACTTTTTTCGGTTCAAATGTTTGAAGCTATGCATATTAGATATGCTGGTACTTTGTTAGGTTGTGTTGCACTTATTTTAGTGCCGGTTCCATTCCTTTTCTACTACAAAGGTTCAAGTTTAAGAAAAAGATCAAAGTACACTATCAGCGATATTCAGTAGATCAAAGTTCAAGACCAAAAAGATGAGAGATTGTTTTAATGAAAGGAGGAAAGAAGAAGTAAGGAACTGCCACTCACTTGGTTAAGCACATTGAAACACCATACTAATTGAAAAATCAAAAAATGAAAAAAAAAAAAAAAAAACGAAAAAGAAAAATAAAATAAAAAGTGAAAGCAGCTACAATAGCATAACAATAGTAACAAAAAATAGAAAGAAGCGACAGAGAATATAGAGGAACTACAGACAGCACTGACACACTTCACTAACTACCAGTGTATTTTTAATAAATTAATTACTCATAGTGCTCATTACTGTAGTTGATGAAACCTAATTGCTGCATTTTGCAGCAATTAATCCAATCCAGAAGGTGGTTGTGTGTACAACGACAACGAAATGTGTCACTCAATTTGAATTGAATGCAGAAAGAATACTCTGTCAGAACTTCTTTATAGGGGAAAGATAGGGCTTCATGGCTTCTGAGGATCTGCACTGATGCCAAAGGGCTCATAAGCTTCGCTCTTAGATAAGCAACAGCCATTCCAAATTAGAACTATATGCCGGAAACTCGCTACTCAGATTTTTCTTATAGGATTACTGGGACGACATAGACCCCAATACATCTTTAGATTTTGCCATCTAACGCATGTTGCACATGGATGGTGATAGAAGCTTACACATTTAAGCTGTCAAGGGAGGTACCCCGTCTGTGTAATTCATAATTGATAAGCAAAAATTAGGTATATTACTAATGGTCTCAACTATTGCTTCGGTTTTATTCCTAAAAGGTTTGAAGGTTCACAGCCTCACATAATATGTCCATGTTTGCCTAATAAAATACCACCCACCAGGCATTAATTCCGTCGTCGGGCAGGAAATAAAAAAAAAAAAAAAAAAAAGCAAAACAAGTACTTAAAATTCCTTTGGGCTCGGCTCTAAGAGAAAAAAGCATCGACATAATGACCTGAAGGTATAAAGGGAAAGGAATTTCCACCAAATGCAGTCTTGTGCAAACAGTTTTTCGAATAAGCTTTGTTTTTTCCTGGCAACAACGCACTAGATTTATTATTGTAGCTGAGGAAATTTTCGAATACGTCTTAGTTCATTAAATAAAGGACAGATTGCCTAGTTTAAATTTTTTTATTGGTCGTATAGCATCGAATTTATCAAAATGGCCGGGAGTGGATTTGAGTCGGAATCGTCGTCCACACAAAATCCTAACAAGTCCGACTATGCAGAAGGTGAGGATTATAAACCAGAAGCCTTTGTAGGTCAAGATTTGGAACAGAGCTCCAAAAACAGGAATGCAGCAGGTGATGACGGTGACTTAGATAGGTATGAGCTGAACGCTGCAGCTTCTAGAGAATTGTCTAGAAGAATGACCGGTGCTGACAAGTTAATAGAAGAAGCTAATAATACAGATGAGCCAATGCCGGTAATGGGTGGTGGAAGAGATTACCCACCACCAATCGGAGATAGAGAGATCTACTCCGTAACTTTTGATGGACCAAATGATCCAGACCATCCTCACAATTGGCCACTTAAGACTAAAGTGTTGATCTGTTTCTGTGTGGGAATTATTGCACTTGGATCCACTGTTGGTTCTGCTATTTTCGCTGAAGCCTCCGCAGATCTTGAGAGGATATACCATGTCGGAAGAGAAGTGGCTACTTTGGGTACATCATTTTATGTTTTTGGGTTTGCATCTGGTCCAGTTATTTGGGGTCCATTATCTGAGTTATACGGAAGATTTACCGTTATGATTCCAGCTTGTTTTGTTTTTACATGTTTTTCATTTGCATGTGCCACAGCAAAAGATATACAAACAATTTTGATTTGTAGATTCTTTACTGGGTTCTTCGGAGCAGCCCCAATGGTGGCCGCTCCTGCTGCATTAGCTGATTTATTCAATGCTGGATCAAGAGGTCAAGCCATGGCTCTTTTCGCGCTGGTGTTATTCGGTGGCCCAATGTTAGGACCAATTTTCGGAGGATTCATTGTAAAGAATCCCCACCTTGGATGGAGATGGTGTGAATACTTTACAGGGATTGTAGGAGTCGTTGGTTTACTTTCTAGTGTTCCTTTATACCAGGAAACACATCATCCCTTAATTTTGGTCAAGAAGGCCGAAACCTTGAGAAGAAGGACTGGAAATTGGGGAATTCATGCTCCTCATGAAGAATTTCGCTTGACCATTAAAGAAATTGTTCAAAAAAATATTTCAAGACCACTTATTATGTTGTTCACTGAACCTATTTTATTCTTCATCACTTTGTACAATGCCTTTATTTATGGTTTGCTTTATCTTATGCTTACCGCAGTCCCATTGGTCTTCCAAGGGCAATATGGTTGGGTAGTTGGTGTAGCGCAATTACCATATATTTCTATGTTGATTGGTATTTTAATTGGTGCTGCTATTTGTGTCTACTTTGAGAGTAAGTATAACGTTAAGATGATTGCCAATGGAGGTAAGCCAATTCCAGAAGATAGATTACCCCCAATGATGGTTGGAGGAATACTCTTTGCTATTGGTTTATTCTGGTTCGGTTGGACTGGTAACTACCCAGATAAGATTCATTGGATTGTTCCAACGATTTCCTTGTCATTCATTGGTTGTGGATTGATCACAATTTTCTTACCGTGCCTCAATTATATTATTGATTGCTACTTAATGTTTGCTGCATCTGCATTGGCCGGTAATACCTTCTTGAGATCATTGTTTGGAGGTATCTTCCCGCTCTTTGCAATCCAAATGTTTGAAGCTATGCATATTAGATTCGCTGGTACTTTGTTGGGATGTGTTGCACTTATTTTAGTGCCGGTTCCATTCCTTTTCTACTACAAGGGTAAATACTTAAGAACAAAGTCCAAGTATGCCTTTGTCTTGTAGTGGATGGAAAAGAGATCAGAAATTTGTAAATAGTATAAAGAAGCTGAAGATGAGAGAGTATATCAAACATTAAAGGATTATATAGATACCAATATGAAAGCTATGAAATAAGAAAAAGAAACAGAAACACAACAAAAGAATAGCATGAACAAACTAGTGAACTGTCCATTTTTAAAATAATAATTAACTAATACTAAAGAGTAATGAATTTTATGTAGCCCTTTTTGCACCCAATACGAATGATTGATAAAAACAGCGCCAAAGTATATCGAGAGTGAATTAATGCATCTGAAAGCTCAAATCTTAGTACTAGTAGCTACTAATTGCTAACGGATTAGGACTTGCAGGGAGGCTGCAAATAATTCTCCCCAATGTTATACAAAGACGGCGCTGTACTCCTCCTGCCAATATCAAGTAGAGAAAGAATGAAGGTTCTATGGTTTCATGCAGGACGATATACACCGAATCAGAATGAATTACATTCACCCCAATTGAACTCCATGAAAAAACGAAAAGAACGACTATTTGGCCTCTTTTGTGCTACTTATCAGCTCATTACCTCCGTTCGTGCAATTCTGAACTCTTCTTCTCCACACCATTGGCGTCCTGTTTCCTCTCCACTCCCCCGATGTACCCCCATCTGATCTTGTGGGGTCCTTTATGAGTTTCCTGCATGGGGTCGAAGTTTCTGGAAATCTTCGGAAATTTTTCACAACGTTGGCAAATTTTCCACTTATAATTCTCCCTTTGTCGTTTTTCTCTTTTCTCTTCTTCTTTCTCTTTTCCCTCCTTAGTTTATTTAAGAAGTTTTATATATCACTATGTTAAGATCTACTAATCGTGTTTCAAGAAAGGCTGCACTTCAGCTCGTCCGTAATTACTCCCACAAGGAATTGAAGTTCGGCGTTGAAGGTAGAGCAGCTTTGCTCAAGGGTGTCAACACTTTAGCTGACGCAGTTTCCGTCACCTTAGGCCCAAAGGGTAGAAATGTCTTGATCGAACAACAATTCGGATCTCCAAAGATCACCAAGGATGGTGTTACTGTTGCCAAGTCAATCACCTTGCAAGATAAGTTTGAAGACATGGGTGCCAAGTTGTTGCAAGAAGTTGCATCAAAGACTAACGAATCCGCCGGTGACGGTACCACTTCTGCCACCATTTTGGGACGTTCCATTTTCACTGAATCTGTCAAGAATGTTGCTGCCGGTTGTAACCCAATGGACTTGAGAAGGGGTTCCCAAGCTGCTGTTGAAGCCGTTGTAGAATTCTTACAAAAGAACAAGAAGGAAATCACTACCAGTGAAGAAATTGCCCAAGTTGCAACTATCTCTGCTAACGGTGACCAGCACATCGGTGATCTCTTGGCCTCCGCTATGGAAAAGGTTGGTAAGGAAGGTGTTATCACCGTCAAGGAAGGTAAGACCTTGGAAGATGAATTAGAAGTCACTGAAGGTATGAGATTCGACAGAGGTTTCATTTCCCCATACTTTATCACTGACACCAAGTCTGGTAAGGTTGAATTTGAGAACCCATTGATCTTACTTTCCGAAAAGAAGATCTCTTCTATTCAAGACATCTTGCCATCTTTGGAATTATCTAACCAACAAAGAAGACCATTGTTGATCTTGGCTGAAGACATTGACGGTGAAGCCTTGGCTGCTTGTATCTTGAACAAATTGAGAGGTCAAGTTCAAGTATGTGCTGTTAAGGCCCCAGGTTTTGGTGACAACAGAAAAAACATCTTGGGTGATATTGCCATCTTATCCGGTGGTACCGTTTTCACTGAAGAATTGGACTTGAAGCCAGAAAATGCCACTGTAGACTTGTTGGGATCATGTGGTTCCATCACCATCACCAAGGAAGATACTGTTATCTTGAATGGTGAAGGTTCCAAGGACAACATCTTAGCTAGATGTGAACAAATTAGAAACTCTGTAGACGATTCGCAAACTTCTGAATACGAAAAGGAAAAATTACAAGAAAGATTAGCCAAGTTATCAGGAGGTGTTGCCGTCGTTAGAGTTGGTGGTACTTCAGAAGTGGAAGTTGGCGAAAAGAAGGATCGTTACGACGATGCCTTAAACGCTACCAGAGCTGCTGTCCAAGAAGGTATTCTTCCAGGTGGTGGTACTGCTTTAATCAAGGCATCCAGAATCTTAGACGAAGTTAAGGCCAACGCAGCCAACTTTGACCAAAAGTTAGGTGTCGAAATCATTAAGTCTGCTATCACTAAGCCAGCCAGAAGAATCATCGAAAACGCCGGTGAAGAAGGTTCAGTTATTGTTGGTAAGATCTACGATAACGGTGAATTCAACCAAGGTTACGATTCAGCTAAAGGTGAATTTACTGATATGATCGCTGCCGGTATCATTGATCCATTCAAGGTTGTTAAGAACGGATTAGTTGACGCCAGCGGTGTTGCCTCATTATTGGCCACCACCGAATGTGCTATTGTCGATGCTCCAGAACCAAAGGGTGCTGCTGCTGCTCCACCTCCAGGAATGGGTGGTATGGGTGGTATGCCAGGAATGGGATTCTAAGCGACACTCCGTAAATAGAAAGAGGTTATTTAATTTGTAAATAGTAATGTAATAAGTAAAATAAAGAAGACGAAGAAGAAGATAAAGATGAAAAAAAAAAATGAAAAAAACCCCCTAGACTTCAATTTTCATCGACTTATCTCGACTGTAGCCAAGTTGAACCATGTAAATTTACTTATCGTAGCGTATAGGACTCTACTCATGGCAGTGTGTAGCCCAAGCAGTGGTGAAGAGTGAGTTTTGTGTTCCTGCATATACAGCGCATCTCATTACCTTAAGAAGTCCGTCCTACCCAACTGCAACCTCTTGGTTAACCACTTCTTTACTCTGCTCTGGGTCTGCTTCCTCATGTTTGAAAACTTCTATGTTGGCCAGAACGAATCCAAACGGAACAATAATAAGGAGTATAAACTAAACCTTTTATTACAAAAGTATGTGGAGTTGCAAAAGATAGATCAGCTCGGCTTAACGGTACAGCAGAGGAACATTCTTAAGAAAAGTAAAAGATCCAAGCGGCTAGTTACCAAGCTTATCCGTGAGAGATTGACCAAGAGGTTAAAGCCTGAGGAAACATTTGAAATATGGCACTCGCAGAACAATTTAAACGTAAACTTAGAGAAGCAAATGCCATTCAAAGACGTAGGGGATATTATAGATGAGCAGGGGAATGATGCTAGTAAGTCCCTAGAAACCTCCGACTCAGAAGCTGAAACCGAGTCTCATAAGAATATTGAATCCCAGCTTAACAAATTTATTAGTACCTTTGACAGCAGTGATAGCTGGACGAAGGCTAACTTGTTGATACGCACCAGAGGTTTGGAGACGCTTCCACAGACTAACTCTGGAGAGGACTGCTACCCCAGAGGAACGCCGGGATTTAGTAAATATCACGTAACGAACCTCAGGAACTTGCTCCATTTGAATATGCTTCGCAGAAATTGGGACCTTGCTTATAAGGTGTTCTGTTTATTGGTTAGGCTTCCACATGTAGATATCAGATCAATTTGGTCATTGGGAATAGAGATATTGCAACAACAAAGGAATGCGCAAGGACTGGCACAAGATGAACATTTGCTGCTGCTGCTGCTGTTATTCAAAGACGAGCGATTCTTTGATTGGTTGTCGTCCTTTTATATAATTACTAGGTCGACTGTGTCCAATTCTCGACTTGTCGCTGCTCCTATTTGGAGATCAGGTTCCAGAACTCATGCTCCCTTGTACGTAATAACATCGCTTTGGAACCTTTTGATTAAGGGAGAAGTGCTGAAGGTCCTGGAAAGACTTGAAGAGCTTTTGTTGGAGCCTCCTTTCAACACAGACGGGGCATTCTACTTCCTTTTAGCACTTTGCCAGTTGGCTAAATGCTTTGATGGGGAGGATGTTGCTACCAACATTGCCTTGATTAAAAAGAATTTGGATAAGTGTAAACAATACAAATTCGAGTACCCTAAGGAATTAATAGAAAAAGAGTTAAAGCAGGTCTTTAACAAGGATAACTATAGTATTGATCTAAGCAGGAACGAAGACGCATCATCTGATGAGGACGAAGAGGAAGACGAGGTAATAAGGACAAGTTCAGGCACTGGCACCCAAGAAATTCATCATGTTTCAATACCTATGGATCCTTTTGATGAGTTTAATGATTTTGAGGAAGATATTCCTGATCTACTAGAGTCACTGCCAACAAAGGTAGCAGTGGAAGAGAAGGGTATGGAATTCGATTTCGATTTAGATTAGATAGAGCGAACACTGCTAATACATATTATTTATTTACCATATTTTATACATTTATACATATTCCTATACCCAATTACCTACCTTAGATTTACGAAGCTAATGACCATTATGCTTCGTTTGCATTTGCGTTGTTACTAGTGGAGCCACCGTTTCGTTCAAGAGGAGAGCCCCTCAAGAGCTCCATTTCCTCTCCGTTTCTTGCTCTTCTCTTTAAAGTAAGTTTACCTTTTAATTTGTTGGAAAAGCTGATTTTATAATCGTTCCCATCTCTTTCGATGGGTAGTGGAGTCCAATTCGGTGGGATTTGAACGCTGCTTGGTAATACAAGTGTTTGCCTGCCATCGTGGTCTGGAGAAGGAACTATATCGAAGGAGTCCAGCTCTGGAGGTTGTGAGGAGTCCGTATTTTCACCACTATCGCCATTACTTGTGCGCTCTTGCTGTGCATTATGGGCTTCTTGCCTGGCATTCATCATCCTCGTTTGTTCTTCCCTCAAAACTTTTTCTCTCTGTAATTCTTCTGGAGTCATGAATACCTTCCTCCTACACAATGGGCAATTTTCTGATCTTTCTAACCAATCCTTGAGACATCCCATGTGGATAATATGGCTACAAGCGAGTTTCTTTGGGTATTTTCTGGAACTTATAGGTCTCTTCTTACCAGCTTCGGTTTGGTTATATTGGAGGTATTCTTCAACTGAATGCATGTCTTCACGACAGATAATGCATAGGTTGTCAGAGCTCTCCAACTCTTCTCTGGTGGCATTGGGCAATAAGGTATCCAACTTTTTAGATGATTCAATGAAAACAAAGAGTTGTACTATTTCTTTATAAGTCTGTACAACTGAGGAATATGTTCCTTGAAGCATAGATATAGGTAAGGAGAGCTTCGATGTGACTGTCAAGAGGTATATAAATGAAATGTATGAAATGGCCTTAAGAGAAGACGACGCAATCTCAACAGCCTTAACATAGTAGGCCTTTCTTTCCCATACAAAATCTTCATCATCGTCGACAAACATATCCTGCTCTACCTCGTTCTCAATTTCTGTATCCTCTCCTGCCTCTTCCTCGTTCTCAGTGTCACTTTCCAGCTCTGTTGATCTAAAGAACAAAAGCTCGTACAAATTTAACAACACCTTGCAATAGTACGTCAACAACTCGACCCCTTGTACAGCAAATTGGAAGCCAAACAATAAACAGGTAACAGAATTGATCCCCTTAAAAACATCATACACCAAAAATTTGGCTATACTTAAATCTGCAACTACATTGAGTGGGAGCAACCAAAAGTATAAGTTGGCACAGTAGTCTCGCAACACCTTCTTGGTTGTGATGCTAGAGTCATTATTGGCCAAATTGGCTATCTTCATCAGAACGAAGTCGAATCTGTCTGTTAATACCACATGGAAAACCTTAAAGACAACAGATATACCCAACAATATACAATTGAAAATTAGGTTATCGTTTGAGGTTAAGTTGAATAGGAGATTGATTATAAATATTGGCAACTTTTCTACCAAATGTTCAATTTCGATAATTCTAAGTGACCCGAATACTAAAAGCAAAGATAGCGAGCCGACCCCTATGAATATGAGGAACAAAAGGTTGAGTAGTATACCTAATTTGTACCCATCAGTCATATCCACAATAAGCGTGAAGAACTCTGTGGCCTTATCGAGTGAATCATACAAAGCCCATGCAAAGAGACCAATGGTCGCTGCGGTATAGCAAAGAAAGTATGCAGTGCTTCGCTTCATGGCAATTGGATAGTTCTTGTAAGAAATAGCGAATGGTAGCACTACTAACTGACACCTAGTGTGAACATAGGTGGTGAGATCGTGACGATGTGGAGTTGACACCTATTGAACAGTGATTTATATGCAGGAAACACACCCCATACATAGGAAGGTGCCAAAGCAAGTTCATATAGAGGGGAGCTATAGCCAAGGCTCTTGATATAAGCTACAAAAGTGAGCCATTCTGTTTCTTCTTAATATCTATTAGTTTATATTACAGTTATAGTACAAGTTATTATTACACTGCGAAGTGTATGTCTAAGCACAAAATATAAGCTACTTCTTTGAGTAACAATTCTTATTTTCATTAACATCTTCTTATACCCTTCTCATACCCTTCTCCTCTTTGCATTCTCTTTATCCCAGCTAGAGTTCCTTGTCAATTGTGGAATCTTCGACAATTTGGTTACTTGATTGAAATTTGACTCCTTTATTGGCGACCTATAAGGTGAGGTTGAAGCTCCCCTTATTGGAGATTTCGAAGGAGATCTAATTGGGGATCTTTCAGTATCCATTCCGTTCTTGACTCTACTCAAGCCGTTTTCGATATTTCTCAATTTAACCGAACTCTCTTCATTCTTCTTCATCACAGCAACCTTCATTTCGTCTATCCTTTCCTCTATGAATTTCCCTTCTTGTGAATTTTGTAACTGTACTAATCCTGGCTCCATCTGGTCTTTAATTAACTTGGACATCTTGTCGCTCGTGGTTGAAACTAAATCTGAATTTTTGCTCTGAAACTGTTCAAACTTCACTTTAAGGCGAGTATTCTCATCTAGGGCAATCAGATTAAGTTCTTTGGACTGCTTATACCATTTCTCATGATTGGAACCTATTGCCTGTCTTTCCATGTCACTGAATTCCGTAGATACCTCCTTTAATGAATTCAGTAGGAAAGCCTTCAGCTTGCTGAAAGTTTCCATGGTAATTTGTTCAAGTTTAGTTTTAAGTTCGGATTGCTGTTTCTCTAATTCTATGCCAAGCCTTTCTTCCACTATTTCGTCGACCTTTTTACTGATCATTTTTGAGGTGAGTAAATCTGATTTCAATGAAGCACTGAATTGCTTATTGTTCAACTCTATTCTTTCGACTCCATTTTTGATGTTTATTGAACTTTCATTAATTGAATCTGAAAATTTACTACCTTCATTTTGAAGTTCCTTTAATAGATTAGGGATGTCGGACTGAAATACTATATCCACGCCCTTGCTGATGGAATCCCCAGTCTCGTTTAATTTCTTTACCATTAGCTTTAATTGTTGTTTCAAGGTGCTGGACATCTTGTCCACGCGTGAATTGCTGTCTTGCATTCCAGAAATTATACCATTGACTGAATCAATAGACTCTATAACATTCTTTTGGACAATTTCAGTCATGAATTGGTTAAGCACGGTTTGCTTGCCGCCTAGGAGAGACACCTTCTCCTTATATTTACTTAATTGCTGCTCATAGTTAGCGCATTTTAAGTTCAGTGCCTTTTGTTTAATCCGCAATTGTTCAGCTTCAGCCTTACCTTCTTCTATGATGTTTTTCAACTTTGTAATCTCCTCCTCATTAGCAAGTCTTTCTGCATGTAACTTTTGCACCTTTTCTGTTAAGCCATTCAAATTTGCCCTTTGCTCTTTGAAATCAGCTTTCATCGACTCATTTAAGGTCAACATTTCACTGTAATTCGATTCTTCGAGCCAAATCCCATTCTTGGTCCTAGTCGCGATTAAATCGTTACTAAGTTTGGACATCTCTCGAGCCATGTCTTTCAACAATGTTTTTTTCAACATCAACTCAGAGTTTTGGCCAATCTGCGGCTTATTTTGAATGTTCTTAGCTCTTGACGCATACTCGAGAGTTGAGGTAGTTTCTTCCGAATTCACCTTTGCTGGTGAGATAGTAGCAATAAGTGCAGTTTTTGTTTGTCCTCCGAGTGAGTCTTGAAGGAGTCGAGTAAGTTTGGACTCTCTGTATGGAATGTGGTCGATTTTCTTCACATCGCTTTTCTTCCTGCCACCTAAAGCTTCTGGTGAGGTCTGGCTATCGCTCAAGCAATTTATTACCCTGCCTAACGTCAACAAACTTTGGTTAATATTCCCAGCTTCCTTTGCCCTCTGGTTAACTGCACCTGACCTGCTCACATTCTCACTTCCAGCCAAGTCTACTAAATTCATCTTAGAAATCCTGTACAATTCCGAGTCCGAATTCATTCCGTTTTTCTTATACAAGTTTATGGTAAAGATGGTATGCGACCGAGATGAGACATCATTAAGCTTGGTGCTAGCTGTCTTTCTCTTTATCAATCCTTTCTTTAGTAATTGGAGCCCGTTTTTGCTGTTGGGGACATAAACCTCCGACAAGTTTTGGATCAAGATCGACAGATCCCTTTCACTCTTTTTGGATTCATAAATCCTCAATTTTCCGCCATTGTTGGTACCGTTATTGTCTCCATCCAACAAATCCTTCAACTCCTCGTTATACAATTCAATAAACGAAACTTTCACCATGTAGTCCGAAACGTCTTGTTTCTTCAATTCATTGAACAATTCGCTCAAGATTCTGGGTATTATCCCGGCGTCTTCTCCCAATGTGAGTTTGCTATTGCTACTGCTGCTGTTGCTATTGCTGCTGTCAGTGGTGACATCCCCACACATGGTGTATGTCTTCCCAGTTCCCGTCTGGCCATACGCTAAGATAGTCACATTGAATCCATTCATAAAATCTTTGAAAAGCGGAGCCGCCACCTGGTTGTATATTGATGCCTGGTCCGTCTGAGATCCATAGACTTGGTCTACCGTATAGGTTTTCAGGTGGATTGAGGACAAGTACTCTGAGGTTGAAGGTAGTGAAGTCGATGAGACTTGATGCTCTTGAGTATTGATCGTGATGGACGGGGTTGTGGCAGTGTCTTCCGGTAGCTCTATCACTATAGGGGACTTGGATTCTATTTCACGCAAGTTCCTTCCCCTACATCTGACGACTACTTGAATGTTTGACATTGTTAACGATGAATACAGCAGTTCAGCAGTGTCCTATGTGTGCTCCACTTCTTCTGTTTCTTTGTTTGTTTGTTTGTTTTTGGTGTGGGTGCGTATGCAGGATTTTCACAATCGCGATCGGTGTGCATATAGCGGAGTGTCTACCGTGCAACACTGGCCATGGAAGTGGTTAGTTTGAAGAGATGGCTGGGTAAATGTGAGTAGATAAGCTTATTTGAAAGTATATGGAGACGATGTAAGAGTAAGAATTTCGTGTAGTGTGCAATTGTTTGATATTTGAAATTGTTGCTCGATTTCACTGAGTTGTAGTGTTTAAAGCGCTGCTCTGGCATGGTATGGAACAACTATCCACTTTATTACTCTTTCACTAATCACTACTGGTATGGGTCCTTATTCAAAGAGCTGAGCTGTTTTGCTCATGGATCTTAGATTTGAGGTGAGGACTCTACTTAAGCGAACGTCGTTTTTTTTTTTTTTGGAATCGTAGGCTGACTTCCCTACCTGATCACCTTATTCTCCTCAGGGAGCAGGGCGAACAAATACCGTATGGCTGCGAACGCCATACACCCTACATTTCAGTACTACTATTAATATATTATTCCTATTTACTTCCCACACCTCTACTTCAGTTATGTTTCAGCTACTTCGGCGTACTTCTTGTCTCCTCCACTCTGTCGTCCTTCCCCTCTTTAATCGAAAAAGTCGTCGTCTTCGTCATCTTCAACGGTGGTTCTTCTGTTGAACACAATTTTAGACTGGGTCTGCTTCTTCTCATCTCTGCTCAAGCTATCCAATATCTCAACCAACTCACTCTCTCCAATTTTTCTTTGAAGCGATCCCGTCGTTGCCAACTTGATAAGATACTGTTCTACAGCGTCAGCTCTGTCGGATCTAACTATCCTCACTCTGGAAAGCCTTTCTCTAGCCTGGGGTTCCAATATTTGCGCTAGCATGGAAGTTTTCACCTGATCCTTCTGCGATTCAGCACCTGATCCTGATGATGATCCAGACTGACCAGAATTTTTCTGTAACTCGGCCAATCTTGCAGACCTAATAGCGTTTAATTCAGCGTCATCCATATTTATCTCTCTGGCTAGCTTGTTCCTTTACCCTACCTCTAATTTGGTACTGCCCGTTGCACCTTGTTTCTTTTTTTTCACTTTTTCACTCGCTTTTTCGCTTTCGTGAACTTCGTTGCTCGTTTTTCATTTTCATAGGCAAATTTTTAAATTCCTTTGGGGAACGTTGAACGAGAAAAACTGAGAAGGAACAAAAAGTTCAGCACTGGTTGTAGTTACCTTCCATAGAGAGTGAATAGTTAAAGTAGTCATGAGTACTGATAAGAGTGGTACATTACGTAAATACAAAATTGTATTTCTCGGAGATCAAAGTGGTATGTATAACTAATGCAATTTCTGGAACAGAAAGAATGAACAGTGTTAAGGAATGACCACAAAGGGTGCGATAGAAGATAATGAGCTAAAATAAAAGTAGTCGGAAGTGGACGGTCAATGTAGATCTGAGTGCAGGGCTAACTAATGAGAAAGTGGTACTACATTCATTGGGTAGCACCAGAGCATGGTAGAAGCAGAAGAAAAACGTTGAAAAAAGAAAGAAAGATAAGAAATTATGAAACACTCCTGAAGGACAACTGTCACGAATAGCTTACGGAACTAAAGAGTTGCCGAAAAGCACAAAGATTGCTGTTGAAATGTGTGCATTTACAGGAGACAATGTACGGTCGCGAGACTATGTCTTGATTGAGTGAGAATTACTTGTCAAAGCTATGACTGTACCTTGCTCGGGTCTCAGTTACAAGCCATAGCCCAAAGCCACCCAGGCCCAAAGAAGCAAGCTAAGACAAGATTTTAGAAATATGCAAAGTTGGTTCACAGCAAGTGGCAATGTTTCGGCTGATATCACATATAATGCCCATGCACAAAGATGTAACTAAGACAAGATACTACAGATATAGAACGTTGGTTCTCAGCGAGTAGTAGCACTCTGGCTGACATCACATATCATGCTCAGATGTGAAGGTCAAAGTTCCTAGAAATGGAAAAGACCTAAACAATATTTCATGCTACATTTTTCTTGAAGCGATGTCCAACCTGACAGTTGGTATACACTTGTGACATGTTAAATTGAAAAAGCTAGGCTGTGATTCACCTCCGATGACTTGACTCATGAAGCAACTTTAACTCGGCCTGTGTGGGTGGTTATTATATCTGACACAAAGAGCAGACGTAAGGCAAAGATTCATGAAACTAGGTCATATTGATCTTGATTGATTTCTTGTTGTTACAAGTCAAGCTTAGCTTGATCTGGAACAAACTTTAGAATTGGGCCGTACTCTCTACAATAATATTTGGCGTCATTGAGATCATAAGACAGTCATGACATGCTTTAAACTCAACGACATACTTCACATATTCTGTTCCTTTCATTGATCTTTTCTTTTGATACTAACATAACTAGTCGGTAAAACTTCCCTCATAACGAGGTTTATGTATGACACCTTCGATGAACAGTATGCTGCCACTATAGGAATTGATTTCCTCTCCAAAACAATGTATTTGGAAGATAACAAAACGATTAGATTACAATTATGGGACACTGCTGGGCAAGAAAGATTTCGACTGTTGATTCCGCTGTACATACGTGATCTGCACGTCGCTGTGATTTGTTATGATATCACTTCAAAGAAGTCTTTTGACAATTTAACCAATTGGATTAATGATGTGAAGTTAGAAAGAGGAGATGAAGTGATTATTGTAATTGTTGGAAACAAATCAGACTTAGGTAATAAGAGGCAAGTTACTCAAGAAGAGTGTGATGAATTAGTAAAGAAAGTCGGGGCTAAATTTGCATTGGAAACAAGTACAAAAGCCAATCATAATGTTAAGTTGTTATTTAAGAAAATTGCATCTTGCTTGCCAGATTTCAATGAAGTAGAAGAGAGGAATGAACCAGAAACTATTGACGTTAACATCGAGCAAAGTGAAAATACCAGTAGTTGTTGTTAGATGTGTAATTAGACAGAAGGGTGGAAATTTTGAACGGATTTCGCTGTAAAAGTGAATTATCTTGAAGTCAAAGAAAACTATTGCATGAATTATGTTGAGAATAAGAGAGAATGCTTGAGTATGCGTATTGAAACTGAAAAGCAGGACCCTTAGTTTGGGCATTGAAGGGAGGGATTAGAAAGGCTATCTTTTTCCATTCTAAATTCGGTCAAATGTAAACTTCGAGAGTTAAGCGAGATGAGTACATCTGATTGTTACTACTAATATAATCGAAAGAAACAACATCTTAGTTTAAGGCATGTTTACAATTGATCTTAGAATGGACTTTATGAATGGTGCCTGGAAATAGAGGAAGAGGTAAACTGTCCACAAGTTGGATAGAAGTGAACTGTGGTAATCTGAAATGAACCTGAAGCAAGATATGGGATAAGACCCTATATTCATGGTAGAAACGTCCAAAGGACGAAATTTGCACTCTACTGAAAAATGGTCATTTTCAATGAATTGAGAGGGTTTGGGGCTAAACGTGGATTAAAAGAACCATAACAATTAAAGTAAATAAGTTTAAATAAACATTAAAAAAATTATAGATACAGAGAGTCGGTTAAAAAAACTAATGAAATTCATCTTTTGTAGTCAGCATGTAGCAACGGCTATTCAAGTTGAAAAATAAATTCTAGACTTGAAGATAAAAAAAGACTATTAACATTGGAGAAAAGCGTTTAACCGGACGTAAGAGGGGTTAAAGCATGAAAAAGGTACTGCTATTATAATTTGAAATAGACAGGTTTCCTTAGAGTCAATCTGGTAACATAATTATTTCAATTTGACTACTTAGGGAAATTCGGACTACTGAAACTTTTTCGGACTTTATTTGAGGAGAAGGAGCCTAACTGGAAATGCGGGGGAGAAGAAATTTGAGTGATGGCCATTCAAAGCGAACAAAGCAAAAAAGACAAAGAAAAAGGCAAAAAACAAATAAAAATAAAATATAAAATAAAATAAAAATAAAAATAAAGTATAATTCCAAAGTGGTAATGTTGAATTGGATATCCAAATGAATGGCTGATGGCAGTAAGCGGAGGTAGGGTCACAGTATATTGCCGAATAGCATGAAGTAAACCAAAATTTCAGTCGACTAGGCGCCAGTTACTAAGTCGAGATTAATCCGTAATTAAGCAGTGTGTGAGCCGAGCGCTGCGTCCGGGCATTACTTAGTATTTCCGCTTCTTGCCTTTCAAAGTTACGGGTAGGAATTAAGGCTCTGCCAGATTCACCTCACTTGAAATTTTTCACTTTGTCAAGTGGTGTCAGGGAGAGTTGTGGATGGACTCTAATTAGGCGAGACTGAAGTGATGTCACATATAGAAGTGAAAGTGAAATTTTTAAAGGGGTTCTGAGTTGAAATCGTATTTTCTATTATTCCCTCCTGATTTAATTTTTTTTTTTTTCTTTTTTTCCCCTTTCATCAACTTTTTTATTAGATAAGGTTGTCATGAAAGCCGTTAAAAATATGGCCTGCGTATACGCAAATACCTCAAATATCTCGAGATTATGCGTCATGAATGAAATAGAGAAAGTGAAAGAACATCCAGGATTAAGTTTACGAGACTAAAGGTTCAGTCTTCTGCTATTTTTTCTTTCTTTTGGATTTTTTGAAGGATGCGACCACACGCTAGTCAACGTAGCATCAAAGTCGTTTCTATGTAAGCGGCATGGCGTCATTTTTGGCAGGTCTTATACCTAATATTCCCATTTAATCCGTCGTGTCCTGGTTCGTGAAAAATATAAACAATGGCGAGTATTGACATTCGCACATTAATCGTCTCTCACTATACGAACCAAATTAGAGTGAGAGGGCGCCCAAAAGATCTTCATGCATGGTATTTTTTGATAAATGTGGAAAGAACACGATTCTGTAATTCATGATTTAGCTATGCTCCTCTGACCGGTTAAAAGAACCATACAATTCCCAATGGAGAAGGTGAACGCTAAAAGGTAGCGGAGTGGTAAAATATCCCAGCTTTCTTTTTTTTGTAAACAGTTGGTTACTAGGAGGGCCACCTAGTACAATTGCTAGGGCCAGTTGAAGTTTACCTTCCTAAATTTTAACTTTATTTTTTAAGAGTAAGGCTCTTTCGCTCCCAATTTCTCGATTATGGTCATAAAAATAAACAAGAGAAAAGCTGGAACAGAGAGACTCCGGTCATTATTTTCTTTGCTTATATTCTTGGATTGCTCAACCAAGCCTTTGCTTCTACAATCTAAGATTAAGCTCTCAGGCTCAATATGCCTATTATTTTCTCTCTGGCGTAGTTGTACCTGGCTTGGAAAATATCCCACAGAAGAGAGACATGCAAAAAATAAAGGGACACACAGTGTCGTGAAAGCGAAAAAAATATTTGACTCACTTACATTACAGTACATACATGAGATTATGATCCAAGGAACACAGTTCCACGAGTATAGTGATGAATAGCTCAGTAATAATATTTTCTCTGCAATTCTCAATCCTATGGAACTGGAAATTGAACATACCCGTTTCATTATCTCTTATTGGTCCTTATCGTTATTTAGAAATGCAACATTAGGTGAAATGACCCAAAAAAAAAAAAAGCTTTGGAAAATGTATTAGAGAGGAAAAACAAAAAAAAAAAAAATAGAAAAGGAAAAGAGAGCGAAAAAAAAGAATTATTAGCATTTACAGAAAACAATTGCAGAAATACGTTTGGGCACACAATAAGATCGTTAATTAATTAAACTCTTGCATAAACCCCATCAGGATGAAAGAGTAATCGAATATTGGCGAAATCGAATTAAATTAGTAGAGTGTGTGTGTGAGTGTGTGTGATAAACAGAAACAGAAATAGAGAAAGTGGTTTATTTTAACGAAGCTCCACCTTAAAGCAGGGTTCTTAAACCCTCTCATTGACCCGAGAAAATTAATTACCACTTCTGAGATGTGGAAAGAAGAGTGACACAGTGTAGCCCAAGTAGCTTTTTTCTCTCGAACAAAGACTTTCTAAACCCGGTGTGAAATTGGTGCCACACCCCACTCTTCTCTCAACCAACCCTGGCAATAAAGTTTCCCCAAAAGGTTACTGTGTTGAATTCCTCATCTCAATTACCAATTTTTAACCTTCTCTGAGTTTGGAACGGAGCTATACAGCTCTTCTTATTTCTCTCTTCTTCGACGACACTGGGGCTCGATTTCCTAAGGGTACATAAAAAATATTTACTTCCATATCACTTTGCTTTCTTTTTTTTTTTTGTTTTTTTGTTTTTTATTTCAATCATTTTTTTTTTTTCTGATAACCTACTTGCAAGGAAAAGCGCCTTACGTCTCTGCATACAGTCCCTTTCTGTTCCTTACTGTATGTGCGCGTCCCGACGCCTCCATTTAAAGGAGTAGGGGTACCCAGTGTTTTCATGTACTCATTTGATACATAACAGATTGTCAATACAGAGGCAACCGAACGCCAAAAGGTATATATTTGTGGACTTATTAAATACACTAGAAGCGAGCTGGTAAATTCAATAGCCGAAAAAATACTTAACGAAGTCATCCTACCAACTGGCCATTTTCCAGTTTATCAGTTGATCAATTTCTCTTTCTCCCATTGTTCTGCCCTCTTGATCAGGTGGTCTATCCGAGTGTGAACCCACAGAAACAAAGAAAAAAAAACCGCTTCACAAAAATAGAAGAAATAAAAAAAAAAGAAATTGCGCTGAGACTTCTTTTGGTGCATTCCCCTAATCGAGTTCTTCTTTAAAAACAAAGAATAAGGTGGAACATAAAAAAAAAAAAAAAAATTAAAATAAAAAATAAAAAATAAAACCTAAGGTCACAAAAAATTCACTGAGCTCTCTCAGTAGTTTAAATTCATTTATATAAGAGCAAAGTCATTTCAAATACCCGACAGTTCTTTTCCAGTATTGTAGTGAAAGCAAAAACGAGATTCGAAACCTGTTATAATCAGTTCCCTTCTCATCTTCATTCACCACAACCCCAACTTCATACTTTTTCTAAGTCCGTTATTTTGTGACACTATCCTTCACCATTACACTCAGGCACAACGGTCTTAACAAAATTTATTTTTTAGATCTCAGCAGGAAAAAATTCGTATAAGACACAGAAAAATCCCACTGGAGGAAAAGAAAGCTTAACATAGCCAGCAACAACAACGAACCCTTTAGATTAAGGAAATCCCTCAGCATCTATTCTATATAACCTTGCAGCTGATCAACAAGCGACACCAGAAACGGCGAAGGATTCCTGAGTAAATTTCGGCTTTTTTTGTTTCCAAAAATTTTTAACTAGAACAGCGCCAGCCAAAATTTTCAAAACAAGAGTGCCACACGTTTACTGAAACACACACACATATACATACATACATACATACGGTGGTATATCCCATTTAACACAGCACTTCAACTCTCTCACATCAACACACGCCGCATAAGCATGTCCCTTACAGAAATAGACCGAGTAGGCGGAACCCACTTGATGGGCCCACAGACCTCCGTCGCCGGAGAAGAACCCCATAGGGAGGTGTCGCGAGCATCTTCAACTTCATCTTCATCAACAACACCTAGCCCAGCCAAGCTGGAAGGTGCTGCTAACGACGACTTACTAGATGATAAGGAAAGCAATGGATCCAGGAAAAGGATCCCTAAGGGAAGAGTGTTTCAGTGCACTGGTTATCCAGACTGTAGCATGTCATTCACAAGGTCCGAGCATTTGGCTAGACATAAAAGGAAGCACACTGGTGAAAGGCCTTTCACTTGTCCACATTGCTCAAAGAACTTTTCAAGGTTGGATAACTTGAGGCAGCATAAACAAACAGTTCACGCGTACGAGATATTCAGCGTACACGAACAGAAGGAAAACCAGAATCATCAGCAGCTTGGTCAACAGGGCCAGCACCTGCTCCAACATCAACATCAACATCAACACCAGTATTCTAGCCACCAGCCAGCTCACCACCAATCACAAGTGCACCAACACCAGTCAATACACCAGCACCACATACCTCCCCCTCCTGCTCCAATTCCAATAGGAAGCCAAATGACCTCACATCACATTATGGTGCCTTCCTCCCGTCTCGTTTTACCAGAAAAGCTGTCCAATCCCGAAACTCCAAATACCACTGTGTTCCTGTCCGGTTCAAATATACCATCGAGTAGCTCTTCCGTCGGTAGCAATCACCAATATTCCGGTACTGCCAATTCCCCAATTTCATATTACAGCACCTACATGCACCATCCGCTTAATTCGTCTTCCTCGGCCACTTCGTCCAATGGGATAATTAAGCCGCTCTCTGATATCAGATCTAGGAATAAGAGGAGACCAAGACCGTTATCCTTACTGCATTCATTCTACGGACCATCACCACAACCGTCTGCTACGTCTTCACTGACTTTGCTTCTGCTGCAGTACATAGTACCACCATTAAAATCAGCTCCTTTGATTGCCTCTAACAAAACCATAATATATGGGCCAAAATCTGCTTCCCTAACTCCAAATATGATATCCCCCTTGCTGCCGCTTTTCCATCATCTGTTTAGTCAAACCATTCAGAGTCCATATCAGATGAACTCCTTTCTGATCCCCACATCCGCTGGTGGAAATAGTAATGGAAGTAGCGGTAACAATCTGACTACAACTTTACCCCCGGTGACTGGTTCACATTTCAGCATTCCTTCAGCAATACAGTTAACTCCAGTTCAGGTGAACAAAAGGAAGAATTCGTTTACATCTACTAATCCATCAGGATTGGGCTTGGGTATGAGTTCTGGTTCTGGTTCTGGTTCTGGACATGGGTCAGTCTCGTCCAACTCTTCAATAACTCCTCCGCTTGTAGCACCAATTGAATCTTCCAATTCTGGCAAAACTGAATATGGAAATGGTACATCTAAGCAGTGGTTGAGAGGGGTTTTGAATGAAGAGCCAGCTCCAAGTAAGCTTCTGGCTCCAGTTCAGCTTGAATCCAAGAAACCAACAATCAACCTGCTTTTATCACCGTATTAGAGTAAAGATTAGGATTCACTATGATGGTATCGATCTTTGTATCGTTTGGGAATATATATACACATAAATATATAAGTAATTTTTATTTAGGATAGGAAATTTTAGTAAGGTAAAAAAATAAATTATAGAACTTCAATTAAGTGTAGTACGGTAAGAAGTAGCTATTGACGCCGCTCTACCCTTAATGTCATTGTGGAGGGTGTCCATGGTATCATATAAGAAAGAAACGAGAGCGAATATATGAGAGAATTGAGAGCATACAAGTTAGCAGACAACCCAACCAGTAGAGCGGCGTTAACTAAAGAAGAACTTTTCGTTGATACCCTTAAGTAGGTCCATTTTTTCCGCTTACCCACTTCATGAAGTACAGCCCTTTTCCGCTTACATAGTATGTTACATCTATTTTGCGCTGACAAATGTATAAGGTAATCTGATTTGCGCTTATCTAATCCTACCTTAGCCACCTTATGCACTGCAAATCGGGGATGAACGATTCAAGGGCAACATTTGACCAATAATGATGGACGGAAAAAGCATCGCGTTCTTGCAGTAGGCAAATGCGGAAAGGGAGCTAGTACGACAGGAAAGCGCCTTCTCGAGACGGCTGTACACCTGCATGACTGCAACTCAAGTTTTGCAATATGAAATTATCCATGAACGATTTTGAGTATGGTTCCTAAACAATGAAAAGAATGGTGAAGTATGTGATATGACGTTTCAAAGATGGTAACGACGGCAAGAACAATTTCAATTGAGTGAGTCCCTAAAAGTGAGAGTATATTAAAAAATTTCATAAATTGCTAGATGTACCAACTGAATGAAATTTAAGTCCGGTGCTACTCAGTCTGAAATGGCGATTTCCGCTCATTTTCCTCTCATTTTCTACGGCAAAAGTAGGCGATTAGTGGCAAGAGAGAAGGTATTTAGATTTTTAAGTAAAAGAACGATCCATTGAAGATCGTTCCGTTCACCAAAACGGATACGAATTTTCTCGGGGAAACTTCTCATGTCCATGCACCTGCGACTAAGAGTAATCAAAATACAGCTAAGAGAAATGTAAAATCACCATGTCCAGATACGCATGCCTGTCTGGCATTGAGATAATCAAGGGCCAATCTTAAGCTAATCTTACACAGTACACGATGCCCCTAAAACAAGGTTCGTATTCCACGCCGCATGTTGATTTTTTCATCACTACTTTTTATTGTCCCTTATGTGGAGTTAACTCGATTGGAGATAAAAGCTCCGGAGTTAATACAGCTAAGCCAACACATTAGTCCTCTGGTACGACGTGCAGCTCTTGTTCAGCCATATTTCAAGACCCTAGCCATACGGAAACATTCCTCCTTTATCCTCACTTACAGTGATGGAACATCAACTTTAGCGCTCACGCCAATCAGATTGTTCCCAAACCTTTTTTTGCCATGGAGGCAAAAAAAAGAGAGTTGTTGCCATCTGCATATGCGGGGCTTGGATAGTGGCAATTTTTGCTCGAGCGCATACATATTGATGCAAGTTCGCGGCATCTTGAAAGAAGAATGGCTAGGAAAAAATATATGCAACATTTTTACGCATAGAATCAGGTCCATTTGTATAAAAGCGCAGGTATATCTTGCATTTGCATAGACATAAATATACTAAAGAGAGAGAGATATCTAGGAATATAGAGATATATATACGCAGCTGTTTTGGGGCTGATAACAATTACTAGACTGCTTCACTTCTAACATGAGTGATGAAGTTTTGGAAATAGGTCCTGAGTATGAACCTCAGAGACGTTTACTTTCAAGATTCATAAAAGGTGAATATCCAATTCCAACAGAAGAGGAAAGACAGCCACACGGTTATGCTAAAGCTAATTTACTAAGTAAAATTTTTTTTTGGTGGGTTACTCCTATTTTGAAGACTGGATATTCGCGTACGATAAGACCCAGGGATCTTTTCTATCTTACCGATGATTTGAAGATCGCCAACATGGCCAGAGAATTCGATGAGAATCTTCAAGCCAGAGTAGCAGTATGTAGACACGCTTGGGAACTGGATCCTGCTAACGAGGGGAAACCATTTAGAACCTGGCCCAAATTAACCCTCGCAAAGACGGTTGTTAGTACATTGAGACATGATGTAGTTAAAGCGACCGTGCTTGGGTCACTTTGTATTATATTTATGTCATTGATGCCATTGTTAATGAAACAGCTTCTTAAGTTTGTAGAAGCATATGAACTTCCATACAGTACTCAACCTTTAGGCCCCGGTATAGGTTATGCTGTTGGAAGCAGTTTGGCAATTATGGTAATGGGGTTCTTATTTAACCACTACATAAATGCAGCTTTGCATTTAGGTATTAAAACCAAATCCATATTGATAACATTGGTATTGGAAAAATCGTTCAGATTACTGGCAAGTTCTAGAAAGAAGCACACTGCTGGAAAGATAACTTCTTTAATGGGAACTGATCTTTCAAGAGTTGATTTGGGTATGATGATGCAGCCATTGCTTATCGTGTTACCTATCGGTGTGGTAATTGGAATTGTCATATTGGCCGTAAATTTGGGCATTGCTACACTCATCGGTTTGGGTGTTTTCTTGTTTTTCATTGTGCTTATTGGAGCTGGAACTGCTAAAATGTTTTCCTATAGAGAGGCTGTAACAAAGTTAACAGATAATCGTGTGGACATAATCAAAGAAGTTTTGGGTAACTTAAAAATGATTAAATTTTATTCATGGGAAATCCCATACATGTCTAAAATTATTGAAGCAAGAAGTGCTGAAATTAGTGCAATGTTAAAGATTCAAGCTGCAAGAAACATAGTCGATGCACTTGCATTAAATTTAACAGGTATCACGTCCTTTATTACCTTCGTTTGTCTTTACAAAATCCATGGAACATCGAAGGGTCCAGCGGCTATATTCTCTTCAGTTTCGGCATTTAATGCTTTGGCTACTGTGACATTCTTGTTACCTATGTGTTTGGCACTTGGTGTCGATTTATTGCATGCATTTAGAAGAGTGGAAAGATTATTAGCCTGTGAGGAGCTTGTTGTTGATGAGAACTATATTACAATTCAAGACGACAATTCTGATGTATCTATTGATATTCAGAGCGCAGATTTCTCTTGGGATACTTCAGTAGTACCAGATGATGAAGATGAAGTAAAGGAAAAGATTAAGGCAGAGAAAGCTAAGGAAAAGAAAATCGCCAAGTTGAAAAAGCAAGGGAAATATGATGAAGAAAAGGAAAAGAAAGATAAGAAAGAAAACTCAACCACTCAAAACGAAAACTCTAACTTCCCCGGGTTACTCAATGTCGATCTTACTGTTCAAAAGGGGGAATTCATTGTCATCACAGGTGTTATTGGTTCAGGTAAGTCTTCCTTACTTAATGCCATTGCTGGTAATATGAAACTTGATAATGGTAAGGTAATTGTGAATGGTGAATACTTATTGTGCGGTGAGCCATGGGTTCAAAATGCTACAATTAAGGATAATATTGTTTTTGGTTCGGAATTTGATGAAAAGTTATATAAAAGAGTCATTCATGCCTGCTCATTGCAACAAGATTTGAATTCTTTTGATGCAGGTGATTACACTGAAGTTGGTGAAAGGGGTATTACTCTTTCTGGTGGCCAAAAGGCAAGAATCAATTTAGCAAGAGCAGTATATGCGCAACCTGATATCATCTTATTGGATGATGTATTAAGTGCCGTAGATGCAAGAGTTGGTAAACATATCATGACAAACTGTATCTTAGGACAATTAAGCGATACTACAAGAATATTAGCTACTCATCAACTTTCCTTAATTGAAAGTGCTCATAAGATTATATTCTTGAATGGTGACGGATCAATGGACAATGGAACATTCGAGGATTTGAGGAACAAAAATGAAGGATTTAGGAATTTGATGAGCTTTAGTAGCACCAAGAAGGATTTGGAAGAAGAAATTGTTTTGAGCCCACAAGTTCCAGGCACTCCCACCAGTATTGATGAAAAGTATCAGTATTTTGATGGCAAGATTATATCCGCAAAGTCTACTAAAAAAGAAGGATTTGACGATGACTGTGAACTGAACTTAGAAGAAAAAGATAAAGATTTTACAAAAGGAAAATTGCATGAGGACGAAGAAAAAGCCGTGAATAGAATTAAATGGAAAATATATCATAGGTATATAAAGTCTGGTGCTGGGAAATTAGGAGTGAAAGGATTCCTTGTTTTGTTTCCTATTTCAGCTGCATTGTCTACATTTACAAACCTTTTCACCAACACTTGGTTATCATTTTGGGTTTCTGACAAATTTGAAGGTAGGGATAGCTCTTTCTGGATGGGTCTCTATGCTTTATTCACTTTTACTGCGGTTATATTCGTATGTCTCGAATTTTTCCTTTTGATCAACACATCTACCAATGCTTCAAAGAATCTTAACCTTGCTGCAGTAAAAAATTTGTTGCATGCACCAATGTCCTTTATTGATACAACACCAACAGGAAGAATTTTAAATAGGTTTACTAAAGACACAGATGCTTTAGATAATGAAATCAGTGAAAATTTAAGATTCTTATTTTATGGAATGGCCAACTTAATTGGTATTTTGATTTTATGTTGCATTTATTTACCATGGATCTTAATTGCGGTACCAGTATTTGGTGGGGTCTTTGTTTGTGTTGCAAATTACTTCCAAGCATCAACTAGAGAAATTAAGAGAATTGAAGCAGTACAGAGATCTTTCATTCATAATAATTATTCTGAAACTTTAAATGGTATGTCTACTATCAAAGCATTTAGAGCTGAGAGAAGATTTATCGGAAAAAACAATGCTTGTATTGATTCCACCAATGAAGCTTCTCTTCTTGTTGTTGCCAACCAAAGATGGTTAGCTCAGATGTTAGAAGTTATGGTGTTTTTTTTCACTTTATTAATTACATTGTTGTGTGTAAATAAAGTGTTCAATATAAGCGCATCATCGACTGGTTTGATTATAAGTTATGCCTTTAGTATTGGAAATGAGTTATCTCAATTTATTAGATTATATACTCAAGTTGAGAATGATATGAATTCTGCTGAAAGATTGGAAGCATACGCCTACCGTATGCCCCAAGAAGCTCCTTTTGAGATCTCCCACACTAAACCAGAAACTTCCTGGCCAAGAAAGGGTGATTTGGAATTCAGGAATGTTTCATTAAGTTATAGACCATTGTTACCTCTTGTGTTGAAGGATTTGAGCTTTAAAGTTCAACCTGGTGAAAAGATTGGTATTTGCGGTAGAACAGGAGCTGGTAAATCATCAATTATGACAGCATTATTCAGAATTGCAGAGTTACATCTGGGAAGTATTGTGATCGATGGAATCGACATCAGTTCTATTGGGTTACATGACTTAAGGTCGAATTTATCAATTATTCCGCAAGATCCCGTATTATTCAATGGTACAATTAGAAAAAACTTGGATCCGTTTAATGAGCAAGATGATGAAGCCATTTGGGACGCATTAAGGAGAGCTGGTGTTATTGAGGAGAGTGAGTTCAAGCAGGTTAAGGAGTCTTCCTTCGAAACGAATGGAGATTTACACAAGTTTCATTTAGATCAAATTGTAGAGGAACAAGGTGCCAATTTTTCATTAGGAGAAAGACAATTAATTTCTTTTGCAAGAGCTTTATTAAAGAATACAAAGATATTGATTCTTGATGAAGCAACCAGTTCTGTTGATTATGAGACTGACAGTAAAATACAGAAAACCATTATTAGAGAGTTTGGTGACTGTACAATTTTATGTATTGCTCATAGATTAAAGACAATCATTAATTATGACAAAATCTTAACCTTAGATGATGGATGTTTGTCAGAATTTGATACTCCTTGGGCATTATTCAAGGGAGATGGAATTTTCAGCCAAATTTGTGAAAAGTCAGGAATAGTGGACTCCGACTTTATTAGGAGATAGATCCAAGCATCTTTATATTAATATATGAATAACAAAGAAAATAGCTCGAGCCACGCATACAAATAAATTATGAATAGACATATGTACATACATTTTTACAAATACTTTACAAAAATAAAGATTAGATATAACATGTAGGATGCATTTGCAGCCATGAAAGCATCGTTAAGCTTCTTTTTTATCCTCTTCTAATCTTTCCAGTGTCGATAGAAGTGTCATGACTAGACCAACATCAAGAGCATGGTGAAAAATCGTAAAAAAGTGAAAAATAAAAATAAAAATAAAAAAAAAAAAAAAAAAAAAGATTAGATTAATATACTACACACTCTAAAAGATACACATTACAATATCATATATTGAGTATGACATTATTTTAATGCATGCTTCCTTATCTTATCAGATACAGTGCTTTGTATGAGCATTTTCCAGTGATTCCATTCTCTTGATTATTTAACTATCAGGGCAGTTATTTTTACCCATTTAGATTTTCTTTCTTGGCGCCTGAGTAAATAGTACTTTAATTTTAATGCTTCTCTATTGTACACTGCTTCTCAGTATATGCATGCTGATAGAGAAAATAATTTGGGGAAATGCCTTTTTTTTATAGGCCCATCGTATATGTTTAAATAATAAAATGGTGGCTAATTCACCTTCAAAAATAGTTTCTTATTTCTTGATCTATATGTTAGAAAATTGATCGTTTTTTTGTTATTTATTTGATTGTGTGGCCATTATATTGAAGGGCTTTTAAGTTATTGAAGAAAAAAAAAAGGGACAAAAAAACAAAGAGAACCATTTCATGTCAAAAGCTGAAACTGAAACAGAGCTGTCACCTGAAATTTCACTTGATATCTCAAGCTCTCATAAGGAATATCTTGTAGAAAGACATGGTAGATTCGACCTAGATCCATTGCCGCAAAGCAGCGATGAAGATCCGCTCAACTGGCTGCCTTTTATCAAGATGGCTCAGCTTGTCATGGTGGCCTTCCATGCGTTCTCTACCACATTCATGGCTGCGGGGTTGATCCCTGCGTTTGCAATGCTAGCTGAAAGGTTCAATACTTCTATAACTGCATGCACGTATCTAACGTCAGCTCAGATTATCATATTGGGATGCTTTCCCTTCTTGTGGATTCCTATTATGAATAGATATGGCCGTAGACAGCTACTATTGGTCTCCACGTTGGGGTCTATGATTTTCAATATTGGTTGCATGTACTCCAACACTTATGGGAAGATGATGGTTTGCAGAATATTTGCAGCTTTCATGATTTCACCTGCGGTTTCTGTTGGTGGTCCGGTTGTTTCTGAAGTTAGTTTTAGTCATCAGAGAGGTTCCAGAACCGGTTTATGGGCAGTCATGATTACCTTAGGTACACATTTCGGTCCATTTTTGATGGGGTTTGTGGAGTATCAGACTGGGCACATTAGGAATGTGTTTTTGATATTTGTGGTGATGAATGCCATACAGTTTTTGGGATATCTAATCATTGGTAGAGAAACAGTCTACGATAAGAATATATGGCATCCGGGCATAAACACATTGTGGAAAATACAGCCCAAGACATGCTATGCTTTGCATTGGAAGGTTTTCATTCAGCCTTTGACTTTGTTTCTTAACATCAAAGTCCTTTTCGCTACCATAGCATATTCAATTTGCTTCTCCTACGCCAACATTGCTTTAGGAGTAGAATTGACCACATTATACCACGAAAAATATGCATTCAATTCCCAACAGATTGGCCTTCAATTTATTGGGCTCATTTTAGGATCAATCTTGGGAGAAATCTTGGGAGGGAAGATGAGTGATATGTGGATGAACAAAAAGAGGAAAGCATCTAACCTCTACAGTGGTCCACCAGAGTATAGACTTTGGCTAAGCTATATTGGATATGTCTTTGTCATTGTGGGGCTTATAGTATACGGTGTCATGCTCGATCGAGATGACAGTTGGACTGTTGTGCCAGTGGTGGGGCTTGCCTTGGCAGGTTTTGGATTGCAAACTGTTTCCACTGTGCTAATAACTTATGCAATTGACACTTTACCGACTAGGGCTTCAGATATATCGCTCTTTGTAACTTTGGTTAGACAAGTGTTGGGATTTGTGGGACCTTTCTACTTTCCTCCAATGTTGGAAAATCCCGTTCTAAAAATCCTGGGAACCTACTGCCTTTTAGCTGGTCTTGTAGTCGTATTTGCAGTCATTCCAACCTTCTATTTGCATCTACAAAGAAATTAATAATAGGTCTCTGTATCAATAGAGTATATTTATAAATAATAATAATTTTGCATTCCTTCATTTCGTATACACTTTCAAGTATTCGGGTCGTCTCCCAAAGTTCCAGACTTCAAAAGTATCTTCCCAGTTCCTATACTCTTCCCTCAGTTAAGTAACTTCTGATTTGATGTATTACTCTTAACTTTTGCTCAAGGATTCTAATCTCTTCGCCATCAATTTCTTCTTCCATTAAATTACTCAATTTTTCACAAGCGATAATCAACCTATTTAACTGCTCTACATACAATGTATAGTTACTCCATAGTTTACTCTCAGCCGATGTCTTCTCGTCCAATTGCCTCAACTTGATGTCCAGAAACAGCTGGGCTCTATATCTCTCTATATCTTCACGCATCTTAGGTAAGACGTCGCTAACTATAAACATCTCATAATCTTGTATTATTTGAAACAACTGCTGGTTCTTAGCTGAGTTGGAATCGCGAAGTATCTTTAGCCTTGCGATGTCTTTCCTAAGTTGTGCTACTCTGGGTACCTCACTCCGACCAACGTCAGAAGGTATCCTTATTTGATCTAATTTATATTTCTCCTGTAAGAACAAGCTTAGTATGTCTTCATGTTCTGCTGCTGGTGTCTTTATTTCTTCTATTCTTTTGTCTATATCTGGGTAATCAAATTTATGATCAATCACTTTCGTTAATCTATCTATAATATCTTGGTTCTCAGCTATCTTGTGATTTAAACTATCAATTAGCTTCAAAAGTGGCTCAAAGTTTTCGGTTTGCAAGAGAAAGAAACTGCTACCATTCTCATAAACTGACATCTTTAGCTTCTACAGCCTATTTCATTCACTACAAGCACTGCCAGCTACAAGTATACTCTCTAAACATTCTTTCTTATTGTCGTGTATGTACAGGCGCACGGAAATGGAAAAAAGGTTCTGGTTATGGTGCACCGCGTTTCAAAATGAACATAATCATCAATCGTTGTTACTCGGTTTATCTGTAACTCTACGAACCACATTGGTTTAAGGGGACTTTCATGGAATGACAATGCTCCAATCTCTTCTATCCTCCCTTCTTTTCCAATTTCGTGTTTACCATGCGTAAAATCATATATTACTTTGCTTTTTATTTAATAATGTGTCTCTCTATTTGACGGTCGGAAATGGCTCTTATGAAAAATGAGTTACTGGAATCAAATTTTCAGTGTATACTATGTCTTCATTTGATAGCGTAGCCATCTACAAAGGGTAGAAACCTCCAACTGCACTAGGGAATCCTCTGGCATTTATACAACCGGTATCCTGAGACCTTTATAGTTCAAAATAAAGTGGTCCTTGCTTTGCAGTATAAGTTCGGCTTCAGAAGCTACATCACTTTCTCTTTCTCTTTTTTCTCATTTTCCTTGTTAACATCATCTTCATCACCTGCTCAACTGTTGTTGTTGTAGTTGTGCACTCTTCCTCTCTTGTTTACCCTTTTTCATCACTTGTTTCAATGCTACGCTGTCCAATGGATCTAGTAATTCAAACAGACACAATAATTCATCATTTACACTCATAACTGCACCCCAATTATCAAACTCTCCACAGTAATTTGGTGCAGAGAATACTGTAACCAAAGTACGGTCGTTGAAAAACTCATACCCATCTTCAACAACCATATGAGCTCTACAAACCAAATCAAATTCGAATTTCAGTAAGAACTTATTTATGGCCACTTTAGAAAATACGTATGAAACCCCACGCTCGTTATCTTCCCATTCATTCATTGTATCCGCAGGATCTGACCATAGTAAATCATTAAGTAAGCCAAAATCGGGAACGTCAGTTGGTCTTGCAATATTTCTAATTTCATCCATAGAATTCAACACAGGAGAAAGTCCTCCGTGCACACAGAATATCTTTCCGGCGACAATAGCTGCAATGGGTAATGTGTTAAAGGTGTCGATGAATAACTTCCATGTCTTGATGTTACATCTTCTCTTACATTCATCGTAGAATCCATATACTCTGGTGACGTTAGCACATTCATGGTTCCCTCGTAAAAGAAAGAAGTTCTCTGGATATTTGATCTTATAGCAAAGTAATAATAAAATTGTTTCCAATGACTGCTTCCCTCTATCTACGTAATCCCCTAAGAATAAATAGTTTGTCAGCGGGGGGAAACCGCACTTGGTGAAGATACGAATCAAGTCTCCGTATTGACCATGTACATCACCTACAACTTTCACTGGAGGTGATAATTCGAGTAGTGACGGCTGCAGAAGGAATATTTCTCTTGCCTTCAGACAGACAAGTTGGATTTCGGTATTTTTGAGGCACACATTCTTTGTACGTTTACCAGAGTAACCGGCATCTAGCAATCTTTGTATAAGGTCTTCAATGTCCACACTATTCAGTGGCAGCAGTTCCAGCAGTTGCTGTTGTAACGTGTTTTGCTGTATATTACTACTCCTGGATGTTGTACGTGACACTTCGTTTGAAACTACCGGCGTAGCGACATTCAACGGGGTGCTTGTATTTGTATTATTTCTTTCTATTGGAACACCATCTATCATCAAATTTTGCAATTTCTCATACTCCTTTTCATCCCTGTACGACCCGTTTGTCGGTTGCGGAGATAACGGGAAATTATTAGCTGAATAATTCGAACCTCTGGTTGAAGTTCTACTGATGGCAGAGCTTCCCACGAGCAAATTCGAACTCGAAGTGGTGCCATTGGGTGATCCATTGATAAATTCGCTTTTCCTTGGTGACATGGGGAATTCACTGTCATTCGTATTCCTCCTCATTAAAATCGGTTGCTTTGGTTCCACCTGGAGCATTGAAGGTGGCAAGTCTCCTCCTCCATTGCTTACGGATGAGTTTGTATTTATGTTCAAGGAGGATAGGGATGATGACAAATTCGGTACACCTCCCATATCTTGTGCAGACGAAGAAGAGCCCTTCCTCAGGAGCACCTTGGGGGACTTGGGGGCAAGCATGGGCGATTCAGATGCCGCTGTCTTGAAACTGGAGTCATCTCTGGACATCCTGGACCGGGTGGACCTGGTGGACTTTGTGGAATTAGAAGTATCCGTTCTGGTTAAAGGTGGTCCCCTTTTATCTTTAGAAGGCGAATTACCCATGGTAGTTAGCGGGAAAGTTCTATTCTAATACTGGTTTCAATAGGTGTCAAGACGATGTGAAGTCGGTCTATCGTTTCTCCTTTTTTTAATACGTTCGTTATAGATACAGGTTAAAGTAAGCAATCTATCCTCTCTATCTCTCGCTAAATGTCTTACTGAACTCTTATCACTTATATAATCATACAACAGCGGACGCGATTCTCTATAATTAGAATACGAAGGCAGTTATGGTATCGGATACGTTTATTGAGGGGCTTGTAAGACTTTTTTTGGTCTCTTCAGTTTTTTTTCCTTTGCTTTTGCTTTTGCTTTTTGTACGGGGAAAAAACAAAAAAAAAATAAAAAATTAAAGAATGGTCCAAGTGTTTCAAAAAGACGGTTCTGGTAAACTTGGGTTTAGGAATGTGTTTCTGTCTTGCTTTCACTTGTAAAATGGAGAAGTATGCAGGACTTTTTGAAAAAAAGCTCGAAAAGGGTATATCTTTGCAACTGTACTATATTTAAGTACTAGATTAGGTGTCTGTATAACGTGTGGTATAAAATACTTTCAGATTGTTCCATTTTTCTCATTTTTTTATTTTCTATATTTTTTCAAATTTGCGAGAGAGTGAAAGTTAGATAAAAGGGTCAATATACAGGACCCAGATTGTTATTAGTCTACAAGCTTAAATTGCTAGGGAAAAAACATGGAGTCACCATGGGGTTACTAGGCAGTGATCAGCGGGAGCGGTGGACGGAACGACAACAGACAAAGAAAATAATCAATCAAATTCATGGCTTTGACAGGGAGATATTTATAGATTGTTAGCGGTTAACTTAGCTTTTTCTGTGCTTAGAGGTTAGGGAGTAGTGAGGTGTGTCAGATTCTATGCAAGAAATTTAGTAAGGCGGGATCTGCTATTTTTGGATCTCATGTAGGCTAAGCAATTAGGGAGTGAGGGAGTGGGAGAGGGAGAGTAAAGCAGAGCAACGAAGAGTGTGTGTGTGTGACAGAAAAAGGGACAGAAAAAGAATTTGGAAATACGAAGAATGGAGCACGGAACATGGAAACATGAAAACATGGAAAATGGAAAATGTTAACATGGCCTGAAAATACCAATTTAATCTTATGATAATGACTCAGTTCCACGATGTTTCGTTTATTTGCTAGTATTTTAGGCAAAGTTCTCAAACGTTATTCATTGATAGTCTAATTATTCTTTTTTTTTTTTTAATTCTTATTTTGGCTTTTCCTTTACATGGTAATACTTGTGCTACCTAGTGAAATACGGAGGAGTGCCTTAAAGGTTATCGTATATACGCCTTTTGGTTAAGTAATCGGAAAATTGGGGGCTAAAAATCGCGTTCACATGAGCAGCATCATGCAGGACGACCCCAAAAATCAAAATTCGCAGTTTTCTATTTTTTATTTAAAACTGACTATACGGTTCTGCATATACAGGAAAGAGAGATGGTGTTATATGCAGGTATTCATTGACGCTATAGTGAAAAATAAAAAAAATTAAGTACCAGTGCCTAGCTAGTTCACCTTGGAAACTACCATTTTTCGTGCAATGTTGTCTCGATTTCGCAAGCAAGCTATTGAATGCTCCCGATCTTTCCATAGTTCTCCTTATTTCCAACAAAAAGATGAAAAATTGCACTTTGGAAAGTTTTCTCAGAAGGAATACGATGAAGCTGCAAAGATAGTCCAGGAACAAGTGACCAGGCTAGAAAAGCTGATCAAAGGTGAAATTGATCCCAGATCTAAGATGGGAACCATGCCAACGATACCTATATCACCGTCCTTGGCTTCTTCCAAGGGGATCAACTCACTCTCGGATATATTGATCCAATCAATTAATACCACCGGCCCCATCTCACTCTCTGCATATATGAGGCAATGTCTAACTCATCCGGAATATGGCTACTACACAACGAGAGATCCACTCGACTCCACTACGGGAGATTTCATAACCTCGCCGGAAATTTCACTGGTTTTTGGTGAAATGATAGGTGTGTGGCTTTACTCGGTCTGGGTGGCCCAAGGGCTGCCCGATAATGTTCGAATCATTGAGTTTGGGCCCGGGAAAGGGACCCTTATGCATGATGTACTTCAAAGTTTCAATAAATTGAGGAAAGACAAGGTAGTTAATACCAAAATTGTCATGATAGAAGCCTCGCCTGTATTGAGAATGGAACAATGGAAGCTTTTATGCAAGAGCGATATGACGGGTACGACCCATGCCGCCGAATTATCTGACAACTTGACATCAACCACTATGTGGGGGAACTCAATAGAATGGGTAGATACTGAAAAAGATATCGAAAGCGATGCAAAGCTCACAAACTATATACTTGCGCATGAATTCTTTGACGCACTTCCTATCAAATCTTTCCAAAAGGTTGAAGATGGCTGGAGAGAATTACTTGTGGAGCACTCTGGTAGTGTGAACAATACTCAACCGAAAATCGAGAGCGCTTCAAACTCTACAGACTCCACTTTAGTATCGGATGATCTCCTCAACACTGATTTCCACTTGACCATGGCCCCCAAGGAAACACCCTCATCATTCATCCCTAAGAACAATCCCAGATTTGCTGAGCTCCCTATAGATTCTAGAATCGAGATATGTCCTGACTCTGGCCTTTATGCAAACAAAATGGCCGATTTGGTTAAAGAAAGTGGTGCTTGTTTGATTATGGATTATGGTCTCTCTCTGGGAGTGCCAGACAACACGCTCCGTGGAATCTATAAGCACAAGTTTGTCTCACCCTTTTACAAACCAGGAGAAGTTGATCTTTCCATCGACGTGGACTTTGAAAGCATAAAGCAGATGACTTCTGGTATATGCAATGTGTACGGTCCAGTGCAACAAGGAGACTGGTTACATGAAGTTGGAATTGGCTATAGAGTAGACCAGTTAATCAAATCTACCAATGATTACAAGGAGCAGGAGAAGATTTATGATTCGTACGTGAGACTCACTGCAAAGGACGACAAATCCATGGGTAAAGTATATAAATTTTTGACGTTGTTGCCGAAATCAACTTCAGCTGCTCCGATCGGCTTCTTAAACTTGTAAATAAACAATAGACCATTCCATCTCAATTACTCCCTTCACCCATCCTTATTGAACAAATTCACATTTCGAATATTTTGCCCTATTCCTGTAAATATCAAACAATAGTGTCTCAAGAGTAACTTAATTTCCTCCACTTCGTCTACTAGCTCTAAAGAAGAAATCCTGTTGAATTCTTCCTTGGTTATCCAAGACTGTCCCTCTTTCTCATATCCACCTATCACGCTCAAATCGGTAACATTAGCATTGTTGAATCCAAAGCCGGTGTAGAATTGTTTCCTCGAATCCAAGTCTGGGAACTTCTCGAACGTTGGTAAGGTAATCCCACGCCCTGAGAGGTTCTTTACCATGGTTTTACCAAATGAATCATTGAGTGACATTGGCTCATATATAAGAAAAGCCATTGTAGCAGTTGGACATGAGGAAGTGAACATATCTGTCCAGTAGCTCAAAATTTGGACATTCTCCTCCGGAGTCAAGTAACATAAGACGCATTCACTGATAATGATTGTTGGAAGCGTTGGGTCAACATGAGGGAATTCAACTGAGGAAGATGTTAATTTCCTAAGGTCTAGTCCGTACAAATGATATACACTTGTGTGGAAATCGGACTTGAGAGACTCAAACTCCTCTCGAGAAGATACAGCAACATTCTCGATTAGATCTCCGCTTTTAATTAACTTCATGATTTCACTGTTATTCACAATTGCTGCTCTTTTGATCTTTGTTGACTCTGGGAAGTCAATCTCGTGGTATATCACTCCAGAATCAGGGTACTTTTCTAACGTACGAAAGGCTCTTGTATCCGAGCCACTTCCAAGAGAGACTATTTGGCACTTGTTCTCGTGCTGGGAAATGAAATCATCCAATACTATATCAATTGATTTAGTTCTAAAGTATGTTCCACGATTTATGAGAGGTAGTTTGGGTTCTTGAAATGCTGCTCTTAATGTCCTATTCACCAGAAGATTGGTGTAGCCTTGACAGAAGGGTAAATGTTTCTGATAAGATCGAATCATTTCTGGAATGTACTTATCTGGAGGGATGAAATACCCTCTTTGGTTGGCATTGAACCTACAACTAAGAGCATCCAAGTCAGTAGCTCTAACTAATTTGTCGTGTCTTTGCAATGGAGATATCATAGTTAATTGTAAACAGATAGTAAGAATAATGAAATGATAAATTTATATCACAAGCGAGTCAGTTGAAATTTTTTGGTACCTGAAAAAATACGAAACAAGAGAGATCGCAACTACACTAAGAAGGAATTTTTCATTATCAACACATACTTACAAACTAAGCATTCAATTCTGTATTGTCAGGCGACAAGAAGAAAGTTAATGCGAAAATTACAAGAATCAAAGAGAGACAAATTGAAACTGAATGCAGCTGAGGTGCAGAGCTTACACGTTCACAAATTTTAACACATTTCGCTAAGCAATAAAGAAGAGGTCGGCCATTGATCTGCGATAAATTATGTATATACCATATATTTCGTTACCTACTCATTTTTTATTACACACCACCAATTATCTTTCTCGTATCCTTCTCTTACAACCAGTCCTCCAGCCTTGATAGCATTTTCGTGAAGCTCACCTTTTTTATATAAGTGATAGTATCTGTACTTCGTTTGCTCCTCTTTAGCCTTTTGCTCATCTTGCACCTTTTCTTCTTCAATTTTAGTCTCTTCCATCTCGTCCGCCTTGGGTTCGGTTGCTTTCAAATCTAATGAATCTAGCTGATTTTCTATAGCTGTCTTTTTTGACTTTCTCTGTTTCTTAACCTTCGGCTTCTTTTCTTGCTTCTTTTGCAAGACCCATGGAATCAAAATATCTTGTTCATCTCCATCCTTGTAACCTCTTCTCGAGTTTTCTTGTTCTAGGGCCCAACAGTACACCAATAATTCACCACCTTTCCTTAATTTTGATAATATGTGACGTATAGCTTCGATTCTTCTGTCTTCGTTTGCAAAGTGATGTATAACTGCAATGGAAATGGCAAAATCAAATTTCCCATTTTCATGTGGTAAGTTCAATCCATCTGCAACACCTACATTGTACTGACCCTTAGATATTTCATGACCACATGTGATTAATCCGTCCGACCTATCGGTACCTATCATGTAAAGCTTTTCATTTACACCAAGATATTTACCATTTCCACACCCAACGTCTAGCCCTATGGAATAATCAGGCCTAGTTTTCAAGAAGTCTTCCACGATGGGCCAAGGCTTATATCTTGTTTGTGAGAAATGCGATGCAATATCATTATACACACTATGTACAAATTCTTGCTCTTGAAAGTTAGGTTCTAATGCCTTCTCTATAGCAATGGAGGGTACTGACATTCTGTGACAATCTGAAGGAAGTACCTAGAAAAGAAAAGAACTAATATGCTTCCTATGTCTGACCTGCACCCATCTCATCGATGATCAAGGCTTCGGGCTCAATTTTTTGATTTCGCAGCCTAATTTTTCAAATATTATCAACAATATATGCACACCAGGTCTTCTTTATTTAGGCTTTGGTGTTACGTTTCTTCAAAACAAACAAATTATATGGCAATCTCCTTCTATATTAACCATGTTGTATCGAATAGCGGTATCCATTCTCATACTGTTGATAATATTTTTGAATCTCTTCTCTCCCACAGTCCCACTCTCCTTGAAGAAAAACTCCGAATTCCCCCCATTAGTTCTTCCTATACATGTGCGATTTGGTGATGAAGGCTATATATTCCCAGATCTAGTTGAAGCTGCCCAATTGCAGGTTAATTCCGAATTGGAAAACTTACAGATTAAAAATTGGAAAGTATTATTAGTAGATGAGTTAGAAGAATCGAGAAATATTGATAGAGAGAAGAATTCATTGAAGGTGACAGAATCTAAATTGATATCTGGGGTAGATGAAAAATCACAGAACAGAAACCAAGAAATTTCCAATGATGTGTACTCTATAGTATTATTTAGATCGGGTGATATTTCTGTCGGGGTAGACACAGAACAGTGTAAGACGTACTTGTTTTATACGGCAAGTGCTGTGTATGCCAATGATTTACCATTCTTTATCACACAAGCCGTAATTCACCATTTCATGAAATCAGAAATTTTGATGCTCCAAAATGATGAACATGAGATTAATTTACCACTGAATTTGACTGTCAATTTTGCAACTCCTCTACAAGACGATCCGATAAACCAATTGGATTGGAGTTCTGCTATGCAAATGATATTCCAGCCATTTTATGAAATTTTGTACCAGAAGGCAGGCATGGTTGTAGATCTGTTTAAAATACAAAGAGATTGGAGTCCTATAAATAATCTCGACGACGGTGAGCTTACTTACTATTGCAGTCAAAACGTGAGTTTTTATCCGAATTATAAGTATATAGCAACAAATCCAGAACTAATGAAATTCATTTCTGATAGTATATATGCCATTGAAAAACAGATGGGTATTCCAGAGCACCCCGACAATAATCTTAGATTAAAGTTGCAAATGGTTAAGAGAGTAGTGGCAGTTAGAAAGCTAAGGAAAGTAAGAGAGTTGCTAATGGAATTGATATCAAAGGGTGTAATATCTTCAAAGAGCTATGTGGAAGAATATGAAAATTTGGTTGGCACTGGCGGGATGCAACCAGGGCCAGCAGATGATGAGATCAGCGCATGGGAGCAATTTTTTGACCGTTGTGAAAAATTATTGCAAAAGATTGAACTAGTAGAAGAAAATGGTGGTAGTATATTGAGATTGTATTATAAGATTGTTTGGAATTATTTTGATTTGGTGCTAAGCTTTCTAATTGGGATGTTATTATTTACTCTCTATATAGGGTGAAGAGGAAAACGAAAAGGAAATAAATAAGGTTGCATAAGGTATGTATTATCTAGAATTTGAAATTCAAGACAAGAACCAAGAACCATTCTGAGAAATCTTGATTCTCAACTGTTTCTTTGAATTATTGTAAATAATTGTAGGGATAACGAATATGGTCTAATTTCAATTGCCGAGATAAGGAGTAAGTTTGAGAGCAAGTTAGCATTTAGGTCAAGTGCCAACCTACGTTCTATTCAGAGCCTTGAGCCTTGAGAGCTTCTGAGGCTTCTTAGCGGTTTTCAGTTCTGCATATAGTTCAAATACAGATCCTTCTTAACCTAGTTCTACCTTGCTGAGACTTGGGTTCACTATTCTTTCTGATACACTTGGTAGATACATTTAAGGAGTACTCTAGCTGTAAAAATATATCGCAGTCATCCCCTTCCTCTTAATATACATACACATATCTTGAAATATGTCTGAGACGGATGAAAGCTTATCTGACGTTAGTCTAGATGAAGAAGATGAAGAATTGATCTGGAGAGTATTTTATGGAGATTATGAAAGTAAGATAAATTCAAACAATAACTCTGGTTACCCCTCTGATTATGAATCTGAGGAATATAGTAGTAGTCGAGCTCTGGCACTGGCGGAGCCTGAGAGTTCCGGCTTAAAGCGCAAAAGAGAAGCTGATGATGATGATGAACTAAACCTCTCCGATATAGATGACCCAGAACTTATAGCCAAATATGAAAGTCTCAAGTCACTCCAAGACTTGCCAGTATCTGAACTTCCGGTATTAAATGAAGAGGAAAAGAAGCGTTTAATAATTTCATCGTTTACTGATGAACAGATGGATAAATTTGAATCGTATCGTAGAATGACTGTAAATAAGCCTGGGGTTAAAAAGGTTTGCAATGGAGTATTGGGTCACCTGATAGCGCAGAATATAGCAGTGGTACTTGCTGGGTTATCCAAGCTGTTTTTGGGTGAAATCATAACCAGAGCCATGGAAATTCAACAACGTAACTATAGGGCCAAGTTGATTGTAGATGTAGAAAATAAGAAGAAACAGAAGAGAGAAATATTGAAGAGCTTGGAAAGTGGCAAGGATGTTGAAGTAGAGGACGTGAAATTAGAATATTTGGGAGATAAACAGCATTCATTGCAACCTGAACATATCAGAGAGGCATGGAGATTATATAACTTGGAAAGCAGTAGCGCATTGAATGCTAGTTGGAGACAGCAGGGAGACTCCAGTGGTAAAATGTTCAGGTAATGTTCAGATAAATGGGACCACGGTTAGGGAATGAAAATTAAATTAAATTAGACGAGATAGATTGAGTTAATAGTTAAATAAGATAAGTACTCATTATAAAAAAAGTCACTAAATGCAATTTCACATATCTTATATCTGCATTTTACATTTGGGTTTATAATCAAAGAAGATCAATTTTATTTACCTATTTATGTAATCCATCAATTCATGAATTATATTCTCCAAAGATGAGTAGAACGCACAATAATCATTGATATCGACAAAATTGTTTCTCAAGTCATAGTAAATCTTTTCATTCAATTGCATTAACTCAGCTTCTCTCACATGGTTGTTACTTTCGTTAATCTGCTGTGAAGATATTATACTATTAGTAAAGAATATTGAATTTGAAGAAGTACTATTTTTTTTCACATTGTCATTGTTGTTGCTCTTGCCATTCTCTCCGGTTTGCTTAATGTTTCCATTCTCTAAAGATCTTCTGTTGTTCATTTCAGAGGCACTTCTAACTTTATTCAATACGGGCTGTGGGACATCCATGACGTTGAAAAGTTCATTCATATTAAGATAACCAGTAACTTGATAATCAAAGAACTCTATCCTTCCCAGAGGCTTCCCAGAGTCTCCAAACCCTCCTTCTGAATTTCCTCCATTACCAGATCCTTCATTCTGAATTTCCATTTGCTGGCTATGTTGATTGATAATATTAATAATATTGTACTTTTTCAACATAAATTCCCATGTCAAATTGGCGAGTGAAAGCATTCTCTTATATTTTTCATTCTTAAACCACTTCCTGTTTAAAATAAAAAGTGACTTATTGATTAGTTTGACATAAACACCTATTTCATTTATGGTCATGAACTCGTATTTAAACTTGACAGTTATTACAATAAACATCAAAATAATCAGATCCAACGGGATTGTACGTTTCACATACCAGTTGTATTTACCAAACTTGATGAAGTCGTTGTACTTGAGGAAGTCATTCAAATTATGAAGAATAGATGGAATAAGATTGTTATGGAGATTCAGGTAGGTAAAATCTTCATATTGATTGAATTTTAGCTGAGAAATAGTAGAACCATCGAAATTGGAAATTATGTTGGCCTCTTGTACAAGTCCAAAAGTGTCTTCGTACTCGCCAAAAGAAAGTCCTCGAGAGGAATTGGCCAAAAGAGCACTCAATTGTCTTCCACTCTCACTTTTTATGTCATCATAGCTACCACTGTGCTTATTCGTAAGTCCACCCATTTCTGCAGATTTTCTAGCATTCTTCCCCCTGAAATGTGGGTCACCTAGTAAAATTTTCTTGTGTAACAACATCAAAGCCCTATCAACATAACTCCAGGAATGATTTTTGATAAAATTTATCAAATTCATTTCTTGAACTGTCAGAGGGGGGTTAACCCTATAATGATCTGCCATTTTATCCATACATTCCTGAATGTACTCGAAAAGCTCTACAATCATAGTCTTTATCAATTCAGTATCTTCTGGGCTTATGTCTACCGTTAACCCATGTAACCTGTAGACTAATTCGCTCAATATTCTATCATACTTAAACTTAATCTTCAAACTTAGCACCCCCACATTCAATTTATACCCATTGACAACATTATTGCCATTTTCTATTGGTTCATCTTCCAGTGGCATCAAAACGTTGAAGTCATCAAATTTACAAACTGGCGGTAAGCAAAAATTATGACTGGTTAAGGAATCTAATCCAAATATACACCACCAAAGCATTCTTCTAAATTTAACAACTTTCCAATCCGTGATTCTTAACGTGATAATAGGGTCCTTATGCATATGGAGGAACTTGGCATATCTAATGATTTGTGACATTTCCATAGTCGATGGATTGGGTGATGTAGACTGTATAATAACATTACCAAGAAGTAATGGAATGGTTTTAAGCCCGTGGGGATAGTTATAGTATTGACAGATTTTGTTGAATGCTTTCAAGTAAAGATTTATATCTTGATTAAGGAGTAAATTGTCATACTCTTCAAATTCTGAGATGGTCGCTGCGTATAAAATTGGAAAGTAGAGAGTATAGAATTGAAGTATATCTAGATCTGTCGCTGGGCTGTTGCTGCTCCCATTATTTGAGCTAGCTCCGGATACACTCCCATTCGTACTGCTCGTAGGACTGAAGGAGCCTCCCGCGCTAGATTTCTTTTTCACTCGATCCATATGATCCCAGAACTTATCGTGTTCGTATAAAAAGCCTTCCATCTTGTTGCACATAACTGGAAGTAAAATATGCACAGAGTTTACGTAACGATCAGTAAGTTCATATGATCTCTCTCTGCTTAATGGAAGATGTTTGAGAAGCTCTTCAAGGAGTTGCTCATTGTTATAGTTTGTATTGGTACCATAAAGGTAATTCATTGTAGTTTCAGGATTTGATGGGAAGGCATTCAAGGAATTATGGAGCCCTGGATTATTTGGCTGAGGTCTTGCAGCCTTCACCACTGAATTGTTTACTTCCATGTGTTGATGTTGCAGAGGAGTTCTCTGATCTTGCGGTGAGACTTGTTGCAGCTCAGTCTGGTTCTGGTTCTGGTTCTGGTTTTGTTGCTGGTTTTGCTGCTGGTCAATAAAATTTGTAAAGTTCTGCGGTGGGAAGTTAAGTACTTGCGGAGTTCCATTTACCTGTGGCAGCTCTGCGGCACCTGGAAAAACAAATGTAGACATACTAAAGTTGTATGGATCACCACCTTCTTGTGGCGTCTGGTTTGAATAGTTTGTGTTAAAAAAGTTGTTCGTTATGTTATTACTATTGGTGTTCATAACTGGTGTTTGGAGGACGGAATTGATGGAAGGAGGAACCTGTTGTTGCTGTTGTTGTTGTTGTTGCTGATGGTGATGATGCTGTTGCTGTTGCTGACTTTCAAGGGATTGAACTGGAAGGTGCTCCCTCTTTTGTTCCATTATGTAGTTGAAGTTAAGGTCACTCACTTGAGGGAGCGAATCTGAGCTCTCGGATGTGGCCTCACTGTTTCTATTCGAATGCATGCCCTCATGACTCCTGTCGCTATTATTGTTACTACCAGTCAGAAGTGGAGAGTCGTGTGGCTGTCTCACCGTGGTAAATTGGGAATTGTCCAATGCTTTGTTTGCATCTGTATCCCCATTGGAATCTAGTCCGCCAATAGCAACACCAGCATGAACATGCTGCGGACTCTCGTCGTCATCTGAGCAACCTGACATGGGTTCGTTCTTTATGTCGATTAACTCAGAATCATTTTCCTTCTTCTTACCACCTCTGGAAACTCTCTTGTTTACAAAGTACTGGCAGGTGATCCCCAACTTATCACAATTATTACACACCGGCTGGACCCTGGAGCACTTGATCTTCTTAGAGTGGCAGTGAATACAACTGAGGATTTTCCTCTGCCGTGTCTTCTGCACCTTCATTACCTTACCATCGGCCAAATATTTTACATGGGCAGCCTTGCTAGCTGCTATGGTGTCAGGCACCGAATCTTCTAACTGCATCGTACGTTTCAAACAAATGTAACTCGGAGATAGGTGTGAGATGTAGTACAACTATAACTTGTTCAAAAATAAAAAACACCCTTGAGTAAACACTTCTTTGGCCTTACTCGATAGCTGAATAAACGAAATGTACCTCTTCACTAGACAAATTTGTTGCTTAAGAACGTTACTTCTACAATGCTTCTCGAGGATTTTTCTCCTCTGTTCTCTTTCGCTCGGACTTTGATTTTTCTTTTTAGGAAAAAGAGAAAAACTTAACTGAAATACCGTGCGGAGATTGGCAAATCTTGACTAAAAAATTGATCTACGGGGACAAAAACTGTTATGAGAAATATGATGCAGTAGGAGTCGATCAAGTCTTTTGTTGGCAGTCCGGTGCTGGTATATGGACGCAGGTTGAGTGGCGGGCTTTCTGATTGGCTGTGCTTATGTGTTGAGATGTTCAAAAGACTTCTACTGTGGGGAAATGCACAAAAAAAAAGCAAAAAATAAATAAATAAAAAGTTTATTCTACAATAGCAATGTAGTGAATATAGTAAATGTAGGGCGTAGAACAAAAAATAGCGACGCAGCGTTAAGCGCCCGCGCACGGTGTTAGCGACAACACTAGCGATGAGAGACATAAAAAGATTCTCAACATTTCTGGGGAAGCTTGGAAAGGAATTTAGGATCATTGATTTCTAATATGAATAATCTAGATAACAGTAGCATGAGAGCTTCATTGTTCAGTGTGAAGAATAATGATGAATATGGGGAATGTAGTGAATAGACGTGGATTACTGGGGCATATTCCCTTGCCTTTCTTACATTATCCTTTTTTTTTGCTTTATACTTTCCCAATCGCTCAGATTATTTTCACAGCCATTGAATGGCAATTGTTATAGCGTTTGTAAGAAGACCGCAAAACGAAAAAAAGCAGAAAGGGACCATTTTTTGTTCAGGGAAATTTCTCGCTCTGAACCTCTTGCTTTATCTGCTATCAAGCCATATTGCGCTGTTCAATGTGAACTTGTGTATCTACTGAATTGAAACATCATTCGAGGTCGAAGCTCGTATGCTTAACCCCGCGCGCTCCATACCCCGGACCCTAAATGCAAGGAAATTCTCGGTGTAAGGATGTTTTCGCACTTCAATTATTTACGCCGTAAAGGGCAGCTTGATGCACTCACATCCACAGCCATAAACGTCTTTCCGGACTTAGGGAGATAAGAAACCTGGAGATCTTCAAGTCTAACTGATGTGATGAGGCTATGACATAAACGTGATACTGAAAAATTGTGGGATAAGAAGCTTAAGCGTCCAATTTCTTTTGAACTTAAACTGAAAAGTCGAAATGGCCACAATTTAGCGATTTTGAAGTAACATTGGGGTTTAGTTATGGCCATTTCTTTTAGTTAACTGGGCCCAAAATCAGTAAAAACTTATACTGCATTCCAATATATTACTTCCAAAGAGTCCATACTCAATTTGGAAGGGTGGAACAAAGCATTAATCCCTCAGACATATGTAGCAACACTTCTCCTACGTCTTTTAGCCTATTTGCACTATCAAGTTGCATATTTTGTCACATGCAACAGCAATCAATGTGAATATAAAGGAAGTCCGTTTTCTCACTGATCAAGAACTGACACCTTTCGTACTGGAAATTTAAAATTATTGGAATATAGGGCCACCTTTGTTGTGCAATTGTGTTCTTTTATTAATTCTTTTATTTACCAATAAAAAATGGCAATTGTATTAATAACTGGAGGTACCGGTTATGTAGGTACATTTTCCATAATCGAAGCGCTTGTAAAAGGTTACACTGTAAGAACGACTGTCAGAAGCTTGAAAAAATCTTCATCTTTAAAGGAGTCTATCTTGAAAACTGCAGATGGTAAACTTGACAAAGAAACAATTGATTCAAAGTTAACTTTTTATGAAGCGGATTTGACTACAGATGAAGGATGGGAAGAAGCTATTAACGGAGCGCAATACATTCTACATGTGGCATCGCCATTTCCGACATCAGAGCCTAAAAATGAGAATGACTTGATTATTCCGGCAAAGGAAGGTACCTTAAGAGTCTTGAAAATTGCAAGCAAAGTAGGTGGTGTTACTAAAATTGTATTAACCTCATCATTCGCAGCCATTGGGTATGGACATCCAAATCATACAAGTATTTCTGAGAAGGATTGGACAAATGTAAACAATACTCCTGGCGCATACGTTAAATCCAAGTATTATTCAGAAAAGGCCGCATGGGACTTTGTCAAATCTAACACCTCGAATCCATTTGAGCTCACGGCTATTAACCCTGTTCTAATTATTGGTCCGGTTGTTTCTGGACTGCCTGGTGTGTCGTCTTCCATTGACCTAATTAAACGAATTGTTGGAGGGGAGACTAAGGTAGGCGCTCCAAAGATTTACATGGGGCTTATTGACATTAGGGATGTTGCCAAGATTCACGTAGAGGCTCTTACAAACGAAAAATCAAATGGGGAAAGGTTTTTGTTAGTAAGTGGCGGAAAAGAGTACTCTATGCTTGAAATTGGGAAGATATATAAGAAAGTTTTAGATCCCAAGGATCCCAATGTTCACAATTTACCTACTAGAAATGTACCCACTTGGATATTGAAAGCAGGAGGTTTAGTAGTTCCCAAATTAAAGGATGCTGCCAACTTTGCTGATAGACAGATGAAGTATAATGCATCCAAGGCAGAGAGTGTATTTGACTGGACCCCAATATCTGTGGAACAAAGTCTTACTGATACTTATAATAGTCTCAAGGCTGAGAAGGCCCTATGATCGCGAAAGCTGGCATTTCTATCTCTTGTTTTTACTTAATTGAAATAAATATGCTGTTTTAACTTCATGTTGATTTAAAATGTGTTCTCTATTTCCAAACAGTAGTTCTCAATTTTTTGGTTATTTCTTCGTATACTCTTCGTATACCATTGCTGCTTCATTGTTGTTTGCTCACCGCTGAATCTACTGTCATAGCTTTCTAATTCTTTTTTTTTTTTTTTTTTTAATTTGCCTTTCATGTTATCTATTGTATTCTCTACCACCTAGCGTCAATTCTCTTTGTTTGTTTCTTTGTTTACGTCTTCTTTAAATACTCTTATCCAATTCCGTTTCGCTGTATCCCACTGCGGGTGAATTACAACCATGACCCCGGACTTATTTTTTTTTTTGTCATTTCCCTGCATGATTGTCTACCTCGTATCTCGCATGTGTTAGTATTTCTTTTTTCTTGCAAAATAGCCTTTAGGTTTACATTTTTAGACCATCTTGCATTCGATAGAGCGAAAGCTTATTGCAAGTAATAGTTTAGGTTGTTTTACGTTATTTCAGTTATGTTCGAATTATCGTTTAATAGCATACTATACATAAAAAAAGTTAGCCCGTTTAGAATAAACAAGCAATTAAGGAACCTACGGTCAATAAAGTGACACCAATGGCAGAGTTGGAAGCACCACTATCAGCAGTAGAAACGACGGCAGCTGAAGAAGATGCAGCAGCTGATGAAGATGCAGCAGCGGAAGAAGCAGCAGAAGTTTCGGCAGCAGAAGTCTCAACAGCAGAACTGGAAGCAGCAGCAGAAGAAGCAGCAGCAGTAGAAGAAGCAGCAGTGGTTTCAGCTTCTGCAGTGAGTGCAGCTTCGATTCTGGAGTACCATGGGAGAGCCTTGGCAAAAGATTCAATAGCAGCAACATCAATGTTACCAGAGTCTAATAAAGTGGTGTAGGAGTCATCAGTGTAAGTTTGGACTTCCAAAGCCAAAGCGGTAACACCAGCTGGGACACCAGTAGCAGTAGCAACGTAACCTAAGTATGAAGCTTCGTTGGCTTTTAAATCGTTAACCAAAACGGTAAGGAATTCGATTTCAGCAGCATCGACAGCTAAAGCGGTAGCAGCAAGAGCAGAGACGGAGATTAATTGAGAGGCCTTCATATTTGAATTAGTAATGAGCGAGTGTTGTTATAATGGGGTATTTATATTATTGTTCGATAGCGAAATTTATAAATTCTAAAACCATGATTCGAAGGAAACTTGGTGTCTATTTATGCTAGTGTATCCCCTCCTTTCATCTGGAGGATCTGGGGCCGTCTGTATCATAATTTGTGTGAAATTTTGATTATGAAATGTATTATGCCACAATATTTTTGGCATGACAGCCGCCATGGTGCCATGGACCAATGGGCAATTCTACTTGAGCAGCTACCTTGCTGAATTGAATCAAATTCCACCTAAAAAATAAATTGCAGCCATCCTTTTTGGAGATGCACGCCTCCCAATTAGTCGAATGAAAATATTTTTAATCACCTTAAGACTAGCTTAACGGGGTTGTTTTGAAACTACCCCATTCACATGTAAGCCTCACGGGGTTCATTCGCTGAGAGTATTATTTTACTGGCCAGAGCTCGGTAGAGAAGGACGCTTAGAACGAAGTAAAAGAAAAAAAATTTTACCCCACATTTATATACGGTTTTCAATTTTACCACACATTATACATTCGAAATTAGATGCTTTTTAAACTTTCAACGTGGATTTAGAGAAGTTCATCTGTCTGTAATCTAATATTTCTACGCGATGTAGACTAATTGACTTATAAATAAACCGAAATTGGCCAGACCAAATTTCAACTTAAAACACAGTCAATTGAAAAAAGACGCCAAACCTCCAAATAGGAGACAAGTGTAGCCGGGTATAATAATTAGTAATGCCTTTTCTAGTCAGCCCAGTTGTGTTAGCCAGAAGCCGACTTTCCCCCAATTTGCCCTGGAAAATACGGAGATGATGAAAAATGACGGGGGGTAGCAAAGAGGGGCTCGAGGGCTTTTGGCGCAATTTGTGGTACTTTCTCCAGCTGAGACTTAAAAAATATTTTTAATCCCCCCGGGTCGTGCTCCAACCACAATGATAATATGCATCCACAGAGGGTAAGCTGAACACCGATTAAGACATTTGAATAATAAAAGGAGCTGCAAAATGTATTAACGTCTGAGGTGAAGAGGATATTCAGCCACATAGTAGTGAAAGAAGGAATTAATGGATTAGAGTGTCCGGAGATAATAAGATGGACTGATTAGTTGTTTAAAGAGAAAAATTTGCCATTTATATCTTGGTAGAAATCCTTAATCAGAAGTGTGTGATGGTACGAGCTGCAACAAAAAAGCTGCAATGTATGGCCGTCACTGCGCTTTTCTTTGCTCACACCGTTACCGCTAACGCATTATTGCTTTTTCTGCTGGTAAAGTAGACCATAATGCGAAGCATATGGAAGAAATCAAAACTAGGCAGGTTATCTACCTGACAACACTACAGCATGTGGGATAACTTTTTTCAATTGAAACTAAATATTAATATTTAAAGTCGGAAAGCTTAGAATAAGCAAGCAATTAAAGAACCAATGGTGATGAGTCTAGCATCAACAATGTTCAAGACACCAGCAGCCTGGGATGAGGTAGAAGAGGCAGCAGCACTGGATGAAGCTGCGGAGGAAGCACCGGATGAAGCTGCGGAGGAAGTACCGGATGAAGCAGAAGAAGCTTCAGATGAAGCACCGGATGAAGCACCGGATGCAGCAGAAGAAGCTTCAGATGAAGCAGATGAAGCAGCAGAGGTGATTGAAGCAGATCCGGATTCAGAAGCTGAAGCTGAAGCAGAAGCTGCAGATGAAGCACCGGAAGTAGAAGCAGCGACTGAAGAACCAGAAGCAGAACCAGATGCAGAAGCGGATCCAGAACCAGAAGCGGATCCAGATGCAGCACCGGTAAGTTGAGCTTCAAGTCTGGTGTACCATGGGAGACCGGCAGCGAAAGATTCAATGGCAGCAACATCAATGTTACCAGAGTCTAACAAGGTGGTGTAAGAGTCATCAGTGTAAGTTTGGACTTCTAATGCTAAAGCAGTAACACCAGATGGGATATCAGTGGCAGTGGCAACGTAACCCAAGTATGAAGCTTGGTTGGACTTTAAATCGTTAACCAAAACGGTAAGGAATTCAATTTCAGAAGCTGGTACTGAAGTAGCACCTAAGACAGCGGTGGAAAGAGCTGAAGCAGTAATTAATTGAGAGGCCTTCATTTTATTATTATTATATTATTATTATTAACACTTGTGGATAATTATGGAACAGAAAGTAGAAGAAAAAGAACAAAAAATATGTTTCCCCCCGCAATTGAAAAATATCGCTCAATATTTATATGAAAAATTTCATGTTAGCAATTTTAACCTGGATTTTCCAACTTGGAATGCAATGGCAATTCCAAGTGAATAACAGGGGTGGGGAGGTACGGGCGCTGTAGTTTCTCTAGGTGAGGAGAATAAATCCATACTCAAGAAATATTTTTAATGCGAATTTTCATCTTGGTGCATGAAAATGCATCATATTTTGATTACATGTAGGAATTTTCATCTCAAAATTGGGTAGGTAGAGCCAAATTAAGCCAAGACGACTAAATATGGCCCGAGACGGACCATTATGAAAGCATAAAAAAAAAAAAAAAAAAGAAAATGCTTGAATAACAACCAAAATTTTGACTTGTATTTTAACACCCTTTAGGACGATGCACGTTGGCAGAGGGGTAATGAAGAATAAGCCATAGAAAAAGCAAAAAGTAACGAACAAAGTGTGGAGCGGGAGCCTGCCTAAACTTTCCCTTGAGGGCTCAGTGTATGTACTCATTTATTATATAATTACATGTAGCAATTGAATACTCGTAGATACGGGGCTAGATGGCAAGCAGGTAGGGCTTCTCTGAGGGCTTGTCAGACCTTCATGTCTCGACTGCTCATAGAAGGTCAGAGAAGCCCTACATTTCTTCATCCATCGCGTATAATTTCTTCTGAATTCTGCGGTTGTATGAATATTTTTTCAAAGCCATTCTAAAAATAAGAAACCCAATTCTTTCGACGGGTTTGGAAGTTGCCTAGAAGCTATGGGCCTACTCTTCGAGAGAATGCACTCAGGGCATTGAATCCAGTGTAAACCTCCGAATTAATATCAATTATTTACCCTTACCCACTCATTAATTGGCCTGGAGATTAAACACTGTGGGCGGCTGCTCAAGTATTTACATATGTATGTATTCTGCGAAGCGAATTTTTCGTCATGCAAGAAATGCATGAATATATTTGACGCCCTTTACCTGAACCTTAATTACAAGAAATTTCAAATATACAGTTTCCACATATTTTAACGTCTTTATACTCTGGACAATGGGTGTTGCGAGAGCACCGCCCGTTGAATTTTTCATGGCAATTGAACCAGGGAGAAGGAAAACTGTGAACCCTTTCTTTTTGTTAACTCCATATATTTTTAAGGTTTTCCCGGACTGCGGCTCGTTTCTAGTGATGGAATACAGTCGCGAGTCGTGAGGCGTATTTCTTTGCCAAAAGCAAAAACTGGTCACACAGTTGTTGTGCCAATTGTTCAGCACCAGACCATTCAATTATGTAGAAGTCAACTTATTGTTCTAAAAATGTTGAGTAGTAGGCGGTATTTTCTGGACTGTTTTCTGGTACCGGTCAAATCCATTTTCTGAATTGTATTCCAATCCAGGTTATTGAATGATTTTAGCAGGACTTGGCAAGCGCCTTCCCGCTCATCCAGGGAAGCTCCTGTTCTCGTAGATTTAGACTTTGCTGCTGTCTACACGCGCAGTGCGGAAAGCGTGAGATAATTGCGGGGCATTTCAGTAAGCTTGGATGGGTTCACGGGTCCAGTGCATTCGTATAATCATTGGGATATGAACCTAGTTTCAACGGTTCTATTGTAATTTGACATATCAGAATAAAATTTCTCATAACTCTCGTTTCACTTTGTTCTCTCGTATAACTTGATCTTCAAATTTCTACAGTTAAGCGTATAATTGTTTTCACCATCAGGCCATGAAATTCGGTCTTTAGTTAGATGTCCAATGGGTCGAAACACATTTGAAGTAAAGCTCTTTCTTTTTAACTGTCTTTAATTCGGAAAAAGAAAAAGAAAAAAAATGTTACCAAATATAAGAGCTGCTTTTCCTTGCTACTTGTACTATCAGAAGATCATTGCAAATTCGTTCTCTTCTCTACATCTCACTTAACCATCTACCTCATATTATATTCTCTATTTCTAAATTAAATTAAATTATCCCATAAATACATTGAAAGCTTTAAATTTCTTTCTTTCTAAATTATTAATGACCTTACCTATAAGTTGTTCTTGCAACAAGCCTTAGTAGGATTACCAGCAACTAATTGAGATTTGTTGAAATTGTTGTTAGCTTGTGGTAAATCTAATGCAGGATTTCTAGTGAAAAAGTTGTTAGGTTGTAAGTGAATATTATGAGTTTCAACAGGCATAACTGGGAAATCTTCAACTCTTGGAATATGAGTAAAACCTAAGGTAGCCCAGACGACAATGTCTTCATTTCTAACTGGATCAACACCGTTAGCCCATTCACCAAGACCAGTATCTCTTTGGGATTGATTAGTGAATTCACCGGCAGCGAATAATTGATGGTCGTTGTATTTGGTAACCCACACGGCTTCTGTGGCAAACTTGGCTCTCTTGACGTTGAAAGAGTCCTTATCAGCCAAAATCATTTGTCTTGGTGGGATTTCAACCTTGTAACCAACTGGGGTCTTAGAGATTGGATTGATAACGTTTTCGTTAATAATCTTGTAGGTCCTGTTGGTGAAAGGGGATTGATCAACGGAACCGGCCTTTTCGACATATTTACGGTCAGTCACGAAACCAATACCGAATGGATTCTTAACTGGATGAGTTGGTAACTTAACAACATCATCATAAACAACAGTGTTCTTGTGACCGTCGATGGCTGGATCAATTCTGAATGAAAGAATATGTTGATGGTATGCAGCCATAACATTTGGTCCAACAATAGTTCCCCATGGAACCTTAACGTTTTCGTCGATTGGCATGGTTGAAAGAATACCGGTGGCTCTAGTTTCAATGTCAATGTTACCGTCAACGGCAAACTTAACGTTGATAACGTATTCGTAATTGGCAACGGTAGCAATGGTTTGAACGACAAATTCTCTCTTTCTTGCTACAACGGCGTTATTGGTTCTGTAGTTGACGTGCTTGTACAAGATACCATTATCTTGTTCGTGCATACAGATGGTATTTGGAATAACATGTGGTTCACCAGTGGAGTCAATTCCAACACCATCCAAGTACTTGATGACTCCCAAACAATCACATCCGAGTCCTAATTGGTTACCGTTAACACCGAAACCACAATCACCCAAGTCAAAGGCTTGCTTTCTATGGTATGGAGCTCTTGGATCACCGTATGGAACAGTCATTTCAGAAAGGGCAATTCTGTAAAAGACTTGTCTACCCTTGAAATAAACGTCATATATCACGAAACCCTCTCTAGCGGAACTGGAGACTCTGAATTCCCAACCTTGCCATTTAACCTTGGAACCCTCAATACTGAAAGATGGACCTTCTGGTTGAGAGATCAACAATGGCTTGACGATTCTTGAAGTGGTGTCTTCACCGTTTAAGTCAGGATGGTATTCAACACATGGAACTTCTTGCCATGGTTGAGTTGGTACAGTAGTTTCGTCGTATCCACCTGGAAGGTAGTCAATTCTGATGAATTTCTTGGTGAATGCTTCAAATACTGGAGAAAATTTCAATGGTAAAGAGTAGTGGTTGGATTCAGAGTGTCCATTACCAGCCAAAACGTACATGAAGAATTGAACCAATGGTCTTCTTTCATTGGCGTTATCAGTAGCATAGATCCATGGATCATTTCTAACAGAGTAACCCTTTGGCAACTTCAACTTAGCAATTTCAGCTTGAACCAATGGATGGTTGGTACAGTGTTCTTCCCATTCCATCATGTCTTCTGGTAAGAATGGACCAACAACACCCTTAGGTAATTGAGTCTTGGTGATAATGTGACCAACAGTAACGTTAACCAAGGCCTTGTTGAAATCTAAAGTGTTGGTGTAGTAGTAGCAGTATAACACTCTTGGGATTTCTGGTACCTTCAAGCCCAGCTTTTCAGCTTCCAAGTACTTGATCATAGACTTCTTTGGAGGATCAACCTTATCAATTTGGACAAAGTGAACATTAGCGGAGGCAGGATAAGCATCCTTAACTAACTTGGAAGCTAATCTAACTTCGTAATCTCTGACAGTGTCAAATGGATGAATAGCGACCATTATTTATAAATCTAAGTTTCTGTAATAATAGAGTTTATAATGAATAACTATATAACCTTCATCAAGGGGAACCCTTGTTGCATTTATATATAGTGAATCTACGAGATGCTCAGCACTATCGGACTGCTGCAACTGCCCGATTAGGCAAGCTCGCTAATTTAATGATAATTTTTTTTCGCGTGGTGGAAACTCGTACTACTTATCCGCGCCTAATCTATCCCTTTTGGGATGGTCTAAGCGGATCAGAAGTGGAAAAATAGCCTCTGCCCTCTGTATTAGTCGCTACCAATAATGGGCCCTTCTAACCTTTGTAAGGTTCATTCCCGGATTACATGACTCAGGAAACAGTGAAATATTACCTGTTAGAGGGGAATTAGCGAGTGGCCAGTAAATCGGACTAGGGAACGACATACCATATTGAATAGTTATCGTGATTGTCAATTCTTAGAGAGAATGATATTCCAATTATTTATGAGCTGGGGTAGGATAAGAGGAAATTCTTTTGCAGTTTTGAAACAAAGGATTCCTCTGCGATCAGCTTATCAAAACTATATACATACATTTAGATTAACTTATTATGTGCGATCAAGATGTAATGCCATCAGGCTCATGTGGGTAGAGATCGAAATGCCTTTCATGTCCATGTGCAGTCTTAATTTTTCACACACTGGATAAATGCAGCATTAATCATGATTGGTGTGCTTACTCAAAATTCTTTATTTATGAAAATTACTCTATTTTGCATTTTAGAACCAATAAAATCTTATAGATACGTATCTCGCTCTTTATACTCCACTTATCTTGATTTGACATGTTGTTCGTGGGTTATTATGTTCTCAGCTTGATCTTTTTTTTAAATGTTAATCGAGGTTGAAATATTCACCAAAAATGTGCAAACACGGTTGAAAATAACAAGTTGTGGGTACAAAATTTACTTCAAAAATTACGATAATATATAGATAGAAACATAGTATGAGCAACTTTGTTAGTATCAAAAAGGGCGCAAGACATATAATTGTAGATTCAATTTGTAATAATACAAGCAATTCAGAGGAGATCAGGCACTTCAAGGTAGAGCTTGAGTTCACATCCGTGCACCCACAATATGAATTATACGTTGTAACTTTGAAATATAAACGATAGCGTTCCAAGATCTAAGACCACGATTAAGCGGATGCTATCAAGCCAGATATTTCACATTTTATGTACATGTGTCTACCTATACCTAATATGTCTCTTTCCTAATATGTCTCTTTGCATGGGCGAATTGCAGGAATAAGCACTTGGTCAGCTACAAGTCTTTCGCGGAATGCAGCGCTCAGGTAAGGCATGTAGTAATGAACTCCTATTGGGATGATGGGACTAGTTCCTCATCTTATCTTCGTATGTGTGTACCTCATGTAGGTAATCTAGGTGCACTTTCCTACATAACGTCTTTCCTTTATTCTTCTAGTCCACTTGTATTAATTCTGCAACCACATGCTAAGTTCAGCTAGCGACCAGCAAAAACTGTGGGTGCGAAATATGACTCTGCATAAGTGAACGGCCCATCCAAAGTTATACCCTATTGAAGGTGGAAAACTATGAGCATTATCAGCCTTCTGCTTTCCAACATACGCTAATAATTACACCTCGCGCTATACCTACGCCTCGTTGCAGTCTTTTGTTACAATATTTATATTTGTCTGTTCATTGATTTATGTAATTTACACCAGTATATACTACTACTCTACAATAACTAACCCAGGTTAGTCATTTCATTTAATATTTAATCATTCGTTCGGTCATAACATAGAGAATAAATCCACTTATCACTTAGTAAGTGATGAAGATCCAACTCTCATCTTTGTTTGAGGGTTTATAATTTCTAATGGTTTTTTAATGCGAGGGGTTCTCAGTCTAGGTGATTGTGGAGCCGCAGTCATATTGTTGCTAGGTGAGTGAGTACCACTTCCTGAATAAATATCCTGAATTGAGGTTGGCAGGAATATTGATGCAGTATATGGGTTAAATTTTTTAGCAGGAGGTGAACTCTCAAAATTTTCTGGGATATCAGGACAAAATTCTAGATCATCTTCAATGTCAAAGGATTTGGATAAGTAGTAGCGAAGTCTTGGATTTTGATACGAATTGGAAGACGAGGCTGAGGAGCTGGAGGAGGAGGAAGAAGTTGATGAATAAGAAGAAGAAATTGAACTGGTAGTACTTGCGGTATCCAAAGGATAAGTATTTGCAAAGGTTGGGCTATAGTTTAAGTTGGCATTATTAGGGTGATTGGTTAATAACACATTCTTGTTCGCAGGGAGGGTCTGCTGTTGATATCCGAAAATATATTGGTTTGGCATAATTTATATTATCATGGATGTAACTTTATGACTACTACGAAGCTCACTAAAGATACTGTAATTGTATTTTTCAATTTTTCTATTGTGTATTTCTTTTCCGATGATGGGAAGAGTTGAATGTATTATGTGTTGTAATGTGGGAAAATAATGGGTAGATAAGGGATTTGATTTACTCTCTGTTTTTGGAATTATATAAGATATTACGTAATATTCTCAAATATTAATTGCTTTTTCTACTTTTCTTTCTTTTTTTTTTTTATTTTTGGTTATTCTTATACTGGCTTCGAAATCCGGAGAGAGGAGGCGCTGGTCACGGAAATGGGTGAGTGGGATGACACGAGAGGAGTTTATGCCAGAACGTATTTCATATGAGACAGTTGTATATTCTAGTTTGACTACTCTGTTGAGAATGGATCTTTAAACTCTGCTGGCCCTTAACACAATTTTTTTGCTACCAACGAAGGAAAGTTTCTTTTTTAGAGTTGGCAATACAACGTTGGAACTCTATTAGCACTTTCAGTGAGTGTGTGAAGGACATAAAAAATATAATTTGATTGCAAAGTCTAATTAGGGGGAAATTTTCCAATTTTAGAACGTGCATATGCAGGGAATCAAAAATGGCTGCAACATCTTTCAGCTTATGATGAAGATGGTACAAGATTACCACAAGACTCGAGAGATAGAAGGGGGGATCTACTGGGTGACATCAAGGAAGGAATTCATTTCATTATTGGTTACTAGAATATTGACTGCTGAATTCAAGACGCTTAGCTAGAATTTATTTCTATATTCTGGGGTACCAGCCACTTTTTTAGAGGAGGGATATTCTTTAACTCGCTGCACGAACCTCTCTAAATAATACGAACCCACTCAAGAATGAGTGTTTCCTTCTGTGGGTGGGTATGTTGTACTACCAAATGCATCCAACTGTAGCTAGTTGATTTCATGTTGGGTTGGGTTGTGGTATATCAATCTTTCCTGCTTATCTACTTAGCCTTGTACATTCACTGTGAAACTGTTCAGTAGAAACAGCTCTATGTTTTGGGAATTCTATTTTTTGGGCTTTACTCATAAATAACATTGCCAATGATTCTGATTTTGCCTTTCTTATAAACCTGTACTTGGCCCCTTTAATTTTAATTTCTTTGAATATCTCTTGGATATAGTTTGATGATTTTGCAACCCTCTCTATTTCAGAATGTGTCAACACCTCATGGAGCCCTTTAGAGTTAAGAAACTCAGTTATTTGTTTCATTTTTTCATTTAAGACCACTCTACTATTCAAATTAATGGTGACAGAAGCCCTCTTTGTCGAGAATGGAGATATTTTTTCTTGAAATACCTGTAGAAACTCCTTACTCGTCATATTGCGGATCAATTCGCAATCTATTTCTTCTTCTCCGCATATTGATTTGAAACGATAAGTCCTGTCAATTATTTGTGTCCAACAGTTTTTATGTTGTATGAATTTATCACCAGATGGCTTGGAATCACTTCCTATGGGGGATAGTAGTCCAAAATTTATATTAGACGAACCTACACCTCCTAAGTCTGGTTTATCAAAGTTGTCCAAAAGTGGTTGCAATATTTTTTCTTCAAATATAGTTGAGTCTTTACTTCCCAACAGCTTTTCCAACTCAATACACCATTCGTATAGAAACTCATTAATTTGTTGTGCTAGATACTCCGTTTCGTAAGTTCGACTGATTATAATTATATATACACCAATTGTTGTTCTGTTGATTCTTTGTCCCGTGTAAATATTGTATCCAAGATTTCTCTTCATGCGGAGCTCCATTGGAGCAAGAGACTGGAGTAAAATAGATAATAATTTAGTGAATGTTCTGTCAAACAATGAGTCTCTTTCTCCAATCTGAACATAAGTACTTACTGTGTTTGTCTGGGACTCCTTTGGAGCATCCGATGAGAAAGCGTACTGCTCTCCTGGAACCAAGTAACTACCAAAATTTTGATTTTCCACGTAATAAGAAGGAATCATGTCGTCCTCATCTTGTTGAAGATTCGCATGATTCCTGTCTCCAAATATATCAATGAATTTGGGTGCTAAAGATTCTTCAATATCACCTTCAATAAAAACGGTAGTCATTGTGTCTGAACTACTAACTAGCTGCTGTCCCAATTCAATCAAATCATGTAACTCCAATTCTTCAAGAATTTCTAGCCTTTCGTCAATACTCCAAATGCCAACTTCCAATAACGACTGAGTCCCAGCTAATATTTGTTCAACGCTACCACCACTTGTTATCATTTCTTGATACTTTTTTCTTATAGAAATCCTACTCTTCAGTAAGTTAATATATGATAAAGTTCTTAGGAAGTTTGGTAAATTAAAAATTACTTCCCATATCTTACCCAAAACCATATCAATACCATATGTTAAACCAGTGACTGTTCCTGAGATAGAATTATTGCCGTTCACATTAGGAAGGATGCTCCATGTATATCCAATTTGCTCTGCAGTATATAATTCAGTCCCCAATTGAGAATTACCGATGAGGTAGCACATCAATTCTATAGCAATCGTTGACTTACAGACCAATGGTACAGAGGAGTTATTTGATATTTCGAATGAAACCATTACCCTCTCAGACATATGATGTTGATACTTATACCATAGCTCAATATTGTTTGCAGTTTTCATTAATTTGGGTTCCAGGAAATTCAGTGAATCTTTAACGGTGTATTTATTACACAGAGGATCTGGATCAGATGACATCTGTGTCAACTCTTTGGACATTGTGCTAATGTCTGAGAGTGTATATGCTAAGAATTGGTTTTCAATAGGAAAGTAAGAATTAAGTTCGTTGCAGTTGCTGTAAAATCTGAGTACATCAATGTCAGACAAATTATAGTTAAAGCCATAAAACGGGTCACTTTTCAATTCATTTATGTACTTTAAGTCACTTTTAGCTACTATGTCCTTTAATACAGCTTCTCTCTGACTCATGAGGATTACGTTAAAATTCGAAAACGTCATAATTTCCTTTGATTTAACGATGAACTCATCTATATCGAACAGCTCCAAATTCTCGTAACATATATTCCCAGCTATTATATCATCATTTCCAGTACCAAAAAGGCCTTGTAAAGAACCTGCCAATTCTCCAGATTCCTCCATCGGAGATGGGTGCAAGTCCTTGAAGTAGAAATTTAGCTTATCTATTGTTAAAAACTGGGTAAGATAAGCTGATATTAGTTCTCTCTTAGAGGAAAGAAAGGAGCTGATATAGTTGAAGGTGACGGTAAGTATTTCAAAGAGGCAACGCAAACCCTTCTTAGTTAACCCATATTCCAAGATGAAGATATCTGCGTTCTGAGTGGGATTCAGAGTGTAAGCGTATATCGAGGTTAGACAACCATCCAACTGTATAAACAATGAATTCTTTGACTCGTCTCCTAGCAAACTAGACCAGATTTTGGAGTAGTACTTTAATTTTTGGGAAGTATTCTCAATTGGAAAAACAAGTCTTAAGATTGATTTAGAGGTGTCAGACTTTATGAATAGTACCTTTCCCGTCTTAAAAATTTTATTATTATGTATACTCATGTCGTTATCTTTGGTGTCAGCAAGTTTATTATCCAAACTTACACTAATAGATTTATCAGATCTATTGGATCTGCTCATCACATCGCTGAAGCTGAGCCTACTACGAATAGAAACCGATGACAGAGCCTCTGTTTCCGCTTTCCCTTCTCCTTTAATTCCGTCGAAATATTGAATTGCCAATTTTTGTAACTGATTTGCCAGCTGTGGTCCAATCAAGACCAACCTCATTCGGTCAGCCAAGAAATTGGTTTCGAAATATTCCTTTAGCTTCGATCTTATCAGGGATAACTTTGTTCTATTGAAATTTTCGAGATTTCCCGTAGAAAACCTCTTAAACAGATGGCCATCGCTAGCAAATAACTTTAGACCATAGTACATAATTTTGTTGGTGTCCGACTTATTCAGTTGATGCTCATTATCCACATTCTTTATTTCCATTTCAATATACTTTGGATCAAATATTGGGCTTTTAAAGAAACTAGCAAAGTTTTCTAGCATTTTGTGATACAAAGGATGTCCATTTTCCCCATTGGTAGCGTCAGATGGTAATTGAAATTCAAAGGTTGTCCTGAACCCAGTCGTAAATGCATTGCACGAACCACCTGCCTTGGTGACCGATTCAAAAAAACCTGAAGGGCTAGGGAACTCGTCAGTTCCAGCAAAGAGCATATGCTCACATAAATGTGCCAATCCTGGCAATGCATCAGGATCCTCAGACGACCCTGCTGAAACACAAACAGATGCAGCTGATACTTCCTTTGAAGCATCAGAGATCAATAGGCAAATTAATCCATTGGGAAGAGAAATGAGCCTGTGATTTCGATGTGAGGATGAGAGTGGGATTATGAAATTGGAAGGGATTGTTTTTGCTCGCAAGTATGTCATGATTGTTCAACAACGAATACGTAAAACTATTTAGTTAAACTCCTTTCTAAATCGCTTTCTTATCTCAATTAGCTTGTCTTGGGATGATCTGTGAACTGTGTGTGAGTTTCAAGAAAACTTCCTTTTTGGTAATCGCAATAGGAAATTTCAGATTTCATTTTCGATGAAGATAAATCAGCAATCTGATAGCTTAGCTTCACGCGAGGTATATTGCAACATTACCAAATACAAAGACGCTAGCTATTACATAACAGTATTCAGCTAGTATGCTATTTTGGTGAAAGGGAATGGCTGCAAAAAGTTGGTTCACATATTGAACGAGTGTGCAGGATGCTGCAGATTCAGTATAACCCCGTAGCATGCAGCACAAAATTTCTCATTTGGAGAAAAAAGTCCGAACTGAACTGAGCACCATCTGTCTTTCAATAAAATAGTAATCGAATTACAGTCAAATAAACATATATTAAATATTCATAGGTAATCGAAGCTAATTGAACAATTTATGAAGCTCAAGCAAAAAAATATTCCGATACCGGGAGTCGAACCCGGGTCTGCTCGGTGAAAGCGAACCGTGCTAGCCGTTACACTATATCGGAGTTATCGATATTCAAAGCTTCACCAGGTCAAGGGTGCTACAAACGTTGAAGTATATAAAATAAGATCAAATTTAAAAGTGAACTAAAACTTCAAATAGATTTTGATATTCTACTCACCTAAGCATCGTATTCAAATAGAATGGTTTGGTTTTGATACAAGTCACAAGCATGTGGATTTTGCAAACAAAACTTTGGAACTAATGGACTTGCATCAATGCCAATTGCAACAAGGTACTCTCTAAAATTGAAAATACGTTGTGATACAAAGTTTGTCCTGAAGTAACCTTCAGCATTCTTGTTACCACTCCAGGTGGATTCAGCGAGTGCTGCAGTCCTTGGCCAAATTTTTTGAGTAATCACTGCACTATCTACTTGTTCTGACCACAAGCAAACTTCAGCCCCAAGAACATGAGACTTTTCCGTTTCGGTGAGGTTTTGAGTGAAGTCGTAATCATATATACGTTGCCAAGACTTGTATGGGCCACACCAGCTACCAGCATTGTTTTCATTGAAATCATCATTGGCAGGAACATCAATATACCTAGGATCATTAGTCACAAATCCGCTGAATCCACAGTCTAGGTAAAAATGTAGATACGAAGATACAATGACATCATACCCTTGTGATGTTAAGTTCTTAACATTGGAAGCAACATCCCAAGATTGCAAAATCACATTCTTGGAAACATTACGAGCATGGGTAGTCATCACTACATCTTCCCACATTGTTAATCTTCTATCTGGGGTATTCATGAATATTGGTTCAGTTTTGTCTACCCAAAGTTGAAGTAAATCACTGATCGTTCTACTTTCATCTTCAGCATACCATTCCCTGACCAGCGTTGAGAAATTGTAGCATGTTTCTTGTAATTCATCAGCTCCAACATGGAAAATATTATCATCGAAAAGGGCACTTAATTCGTCGTAAACATCTTGAACTATCTTATAGGTGTCGTTGTTTACGGGATTTAATTGGCCTGGTGCTGGTTCTACAGCACTCTCAGTCCAAAATATATCTGCACATGACACAATTTCAGGGTTGACCTTCTGCCAACCAGCCCTTGAATGGCCTGGCATATCAATTTCAGGAATAATTCTAACTCCTCTAACTTTCCCATAAGCTACAACATCCTTTATATCCTGCTGAGTATACACTTCCCTTGCAGAGTAAGCATCTTCGGTCATTTCGGGATATTTTATAATTTCAATTGGCCAAGATTGAGAGTCATCAATGTGCCAGTGCAACGAATTTAATTTACAAAGACTCATTGCTTCAATTTGCTCTAAAATTTTCTTCTTCTGCAAAAAATTTCTGCCACTATCAATCATTATACCTCTATGTGGGTATAATGGGGCATCCCATATAGAAACCGGCTCTTCGAGAATAAATGATCCATTCTGATAGATAATTAGCTGTTGGAACGTAGTCAACGCATGTAATGCACCCCAAGTAGTAGCGGATGCAATGGATATCTCGCCTGAACCAGATTCAACATCTAGCTTGTAAGATTCATCAACACCTAATTGCAAAGGTATATCTACATCCTCTATATCAATATTTATTCTGCTTACCACAACACCTGACACATCTCTTTTCCTATACGGGGTGGTGACATAGCTAGCTAGTGGCTGTTCTATTGCCGCAGGGTACCACTTTAAGTCAACCACTCTTTCCCAAGTCCTTTCAAATGCCTGGGATACAATCTCGCTGGCATTTCCTAAGTTTAGGCTTAAACTCGGAGAGATCTCGATTGATCCCGAATTACCCCAGGTAATGTTTCGTGGAGCAGGCAACGGGTTTACCACTACAGCTGATACTGAAACTATCAGCTGTAAAGCAATGGCTGAACTTCTGAGTACCAGAGAAAACTTCATTGTACTTGTTATAAAGAATAGCGACAAACATACTGAAGTGAATAGAATTATGCTATCCTTTATAGTAAACCTAGCCCTTACTAGCATCATTGATATGCTCCTGATTTATACTCGGGAAATGCAACGCTCCATCCGAATCATCGGGGGGAACAAGATTTGAGTGGAACATTCAAGGAAAATGCAACCTTAATGTTCCACCTGCATGGAGAAGATAATAATGACGGAGCCATTCCAAAGAGGGAACACTACACATTAGGGTGGTATGTTGCTTATTTAGTTCGTTTAAAACTTTTTTTCCCAAGTTAATTGGCCATTATTGCGTTTCATGGACCTTTAAGATAAGATTTTTTACATTGTTCTGTGCATCATTATATTTCTTTCCATTTGCTTGAGATGCTATCGTCTTGTTTGGTTACATTTTGTTTCATGTTACATTTTTTATCTGTTGGATATTTATCATGATAAAGCTATCTTAGACAAAAATTTCAAGTGACAACATCATAAAGTGCTTCTGCCGAAGATTAGCTATTCAATTCAGAGCGGAATGTGAATCTACATACGTATAGACTAACTATGTGAGTAATTCCCTTTTAATTGACCACCCCCGGTTTGGTGTAACATGGGTGTAACGAGAAGATTTTCATAGGATATCACACAATGACCAGCAAAAGAACTAGAATTATTAGTAAATTCTTCCTTTTTACTCTTTTTACTCTGAATAGAGAAGAAATGTAAGATTTTTTGCGTATCTGTCAAACTGAAGTATAACACCAACACTATTTTTCGATATCTTTGATTGAGTATGCCATCTCATTATCTTTAATATCAGAAATTTGCAGCCAACTATACAAGACATCAGTTACTAAATATTTACTCAAAACGTTTCCCCGAATGAACTAAAGAGAAACAGTAGAAGTCCTCAATTCTTAGCGCATTGGATATCTCGGCCCTTGTCTTCATTTCATGTGGACACCTTACTCTGTCAAGTTGGATTTTAGATAAACTTTTTTTTTTTTTTTTCACGTCTTTTTATTTCTGGTTCATTTTTACAATGTAACATTGATTCAGGTTTCTATTTCATTAAGTATTTTTCTTGCAAGCTACTGAATACTGCAACCATGATTATCGCAGAGCCAGTTATCGTTTCCTTGGAGCAACTTTCTTTAGGGGTGGAAGATCAGATCTTGGAAAATGCATTTGGACCTGATTCTTTAGGGATAATAGTAGTGGAAGGCTTATCTGGAAAATTTCTGGAATTACGAGAGAGGGTGCTCTCATCTGCCTCTGTACTTGCAAATTTACCATCAGATCAACTTGAGAAATTAGAGTCCGAAGAATCTACTTGGCTAACTGGGTGGTCCAGGGGGAAGGAAAAGTTAGCAAATTCTGGTCTTCCTGATAATTTAAAAGGGTCCTTCTATGTAAACTGTGCTTTTCATAAAGACGACACATTAGAAGGACCCACGAAGGAGTTAGTCTCAAAATTTGATGATAATTTCAAAGCGTACACCACTCCTAATTTATGGCCGGCTGAAAGAGAAATATCTGAACTAAAAGACTTCCAAGCTGATCTCAAAAAACTATGTAGTTTTATAATCGATGTAGCACAGTTAGTCGCCTCAAATTGTGATAAGTATATAGGCCAGAAGGTAGACGGGTACGAAAAGAATTACTTGGAAAGAGTAGTAAGAGACTCAACATGCACCAAGGCGAGATTGCTTCATTATTATCCCACCGAAGGTGAAATCGTAGAAAGCGGTAGTGACTCGTGGTGTGGAGAACATCTAGATCATTCTTGTTTAACAGGTTTGACATCTGCTATATTCATAGATGAGTCCAAGGGTTTGACTCACAAACTCGAGCAATCTCCCGACAAAGAAGCAGGTTTATATATTCGTAATAGAAACGCACAGATCGTTAAAGTAAATATCCCAAAACACTGCTTAGCATTCCAATCTGGATCTACATTGCAAGAGGTTTCCAATGGTTCCTTTAAAGCTGTGTCGCATTTCGTAAAGGGCACTAATATGAACCATATCGCAAGAAATACTCTAGCTGTATTTTGCCAACCAGATCTTGACGAAATGGTTAATGCAAAAGAAAATTTTGGAGAGTATGCAAATAGGATACTAGGAGGGAATCATTAAGTAAGAATAAATAGCTTTCAGATATACGTGCTTATGAATAGACGTCAAGCACATCTTAGTGTAGAGCAGCGCAGCATTTTCTTTTTTTGGTAGCGATATGAAAAACCAAAAATATTTAGAAGCCAGAAATTTCAAGAGATGAGTTCTGTAGACAGTTGCTCTTCTCTCAGTCAAAAATGGACGTAGATGCTCTCACTGTAATCAATGAAAGAAAACCAGCAAATCTTGTGAATGCGCCCACAACAGATGATCAAGTACGGAAAGCTCTTCGAGGAATTGGGGAACCAGTGACATATTTTGGAGAAGACAAGGCTGATCGAAGAGCCAGGTTAGTTGACTTATTGAGCAACAGAAATTTGAAGGGAACGGAAGAGGGAAATGGTTTTGGAAGTGAAGATGAATTCGAGGACAGTGATGTAGATGATGAGATGGATGATGACAATGAGGAATTTTACACACCTGGTAGTGATGAACTACTTACCATTCGTAAGGAGATACTATCATACTCACTTGATAAATCTAGGAACAGGTTAGCAGCTCAGAAGAAACATGCATCAAAAAGCACCGATTTTATCAAGATACTTAAATACAGAAGAAGCATCAATTCTAAGTTGGAAGGTTTGGAATTGTACGGCTCTCAATCATTGGCTACCAGAGCACTTTCTAAGATACGATATAGTAGAATTGTAGATAATGGAAAAATGGATAATTTTCTTGCAGTTGGGTCTTGGGATGGCTCTATACACATCCTAGACTCTGACCTTCTGGAAAAGCACAAAAGCATTGGCAAACACACAGAGAAAGTCAGTGCCATTGACTGGAGTCGTGATAATTCCAACGTATTGTCTGGTGGGGGAGAAGGTTCCATCAATGTTTGGAATGTCAAAAGTGAGTCAAATGAAACGATATCTAATGCTCACCCAGCAAGAATCACCGAAACTTTGTACCACCCATCTGGCGCATATTTTGCTTCTACATCTTTCGATCAAACTTGGAAATTGTGGGACGCAACCACGTTGAAAACAATATACCAGCAAGAAGGGCATTCCAAAGAAGTATATTGTGGTTCTTTCCACCCAGACGGTGGGATTTTCTCTTCTGCAGGTCTTGATGCTATAGGGTACATATGGGATTTGAGATCAGGTAGATCTATAAGTATTCTACAAGGACATATACAGGGAATATACTCAATGGATTGGGCACCTAACGGTATACATTTAGCCACAGCAAGTGGGGATTGCTCGGTGAAGATTTGGGACCTTCGAAACCCAACTTCTGAACTCTTCTCCATACCAGCACATAGTAAATTAGTCAGTGAGGTTAGGTTTTTGACATCCAATTCAGTTTTAAAAGGAGTACCAGAGGTCACCGATGAGTTCGGTACGAATCCAGAAAGATTATCCAACGAATTCGTCGATGATAATGCTGGAATTTCGGATGCTGGTTCTTTCTTGGTGACAAGTTCCTACGATGGCTTGGTCAATGTATGGAGTGCGGACAACTGGGTCAAAGTGAAAACCTTGCAGGGACACAATGATAAGGTTATGAGTTGTGATATCTCTCCAACTGGCACAATAGCAAGTTGTGGATGGGATAGAACAGTTAAGATTTGGCAATATTAGTCTCACTAATAAAGAAAATTATGTATTATATGTATTGCATATATGAGTCCATTGGCAACCCCTCTGTACTCATCAATTAATAAAAAAAGTAAAATTTTTTAGGAAGAAAAATTGAGAAGCAGCAAAACGTGAAAATCAAGCACTGAAGTGAGCCAAAGCTTAAAAAGCTCTTTTCATCCAACGAGTTTGCTCTTAAACTAAACAATATTTTGTTTACTTATCTTTCCCACGTCATTTGCACCCAATTCGTGCTACTTTTCGGTCAGATGTACAGACGCACCTGCATATAACCCACATAATCGTATACGGAAATTTCTTTAACAACTTGCAAAAATAAAACAACTACACCTACGAATGTAGTCAATCAATAGTGATTATTTTCCGTAGAATACTTGGGACAGAGATAGAACATTTGGAATATGGATCTCTTGAGAATTTTAGATGGTACTCCTGAACCACCAATTATAGATCTCCATCTTCAGAATTTGAGCACCAGTGGAGATTATGCTCTTCCAACGCCAATGTATGATTTCCAAAAGGAACTAACGGATCAAATCGTTTCATTACACTATCCAGACATTTTGAAATTTTGTGAAACCGATTCCACTAATGATCTGATAATGCAATCATTGCAAATTTGCTACGAAAACTGCATCTTGGTTAGTGTTCATCCTTATTTATTGATTAACCACTATATGCCGAAAAATTTGACCCTGAAGGATATACTGAGTAAGCTAGCAGAGACGAGTGGGAAATTTAATGTCTTGAAAGACTTGGTTAATGTAGTAGTTGGAAGGACCAGTGTGAAAAGAGACAAAAATGTAGGAATTGTGATGTACAATAATGGAAAATTCTTCGATTTGGTGGAGGCCTTGTTATTGGGGAGCAAGGGTAACAAAGTGATTCGAAGATACGTGGGGAATAGTGTTAAGAAGGAGACTAAGAGTAGAGCAGCACAAGCTGCCGCTGCAGCAGCTGCGGCAGCTACCTCCACAAGCAATGGGCAGTCATTGTCTACAACTTCTGGTACATCTTCCAATGGTAGTACTGGTACAACCACGCCAGCACCACCAAGTACACCTTCAGGAAGAGGCGGTAAGTCCAAAGCTGGACCTGTTAATACAACAAATATCCACCTTATCCCTCATGATGGGCAATTGACGCGAGATCAAAGCGTGTTAGACTCTACGAAGTTTGACTTTCTTATTATTTTCGATAGTTATGTGGATACTGAGTCTGAATTTGTTCGTCAGTTAAGAACCCAGCAAAGAGGAGATAATGAGTGCGTTATGATCAGATTAATTCCTATGAAAACAATAGAGCACGTTCAATTCCATTATGGCCAGAAACCACGGAAATCAGACAAGGCTCATCTATACAATCTCATTTCTTCCATAGTCTGTCTTAGAGACCATATAGGAATCCTTCCACCAGATTTGATTCCAATTTATAATCAGAACTTGAATTATTTAAGTCATACATTCTTTGACAATATTATCAAGACAGAAGAAGACAACAGATCTCATAAAGTTGAATTTCCAGCGTGGCCATTACCTGACTTACCTTCCATTCCCTTTTTCAACGCCACTGACGTGGAAAGGAGTTTATTGACAGAAGTTCAATACCATTATACACCGTACGATACTTCAGAGAATTACAATAGCAATGGTGGGTTGACAGCGAACAACAATAACTCGATGAGTGCCAACATTTCGACATTTGGGTCAGGATATAGCTCCAGTGCTACTGCGAATACCAAGAAGACTTATTATCAATCCAAAAGAATTGAACAAAACTATGTGACAAACCCATTGAAGAACGACATGAATGTACTAAGTGGTATCATGCCACTTAGTGGTGGTGCCTCAATTGAAGTTGCACTTACCCATAAGCTCATCATGAGGATGAATACAACTTACATACAATGGAAATTGATTGAAAAGGAACATCAAGAGTTTTTGAAGTATCAAGATGACAATGATAATGGCAATATAGTTTTCGACATTGGTGATCGAATTGAAGGGTTGAAGAAATGTGGAAGACGCCTTTCAGATACCAAAAAAGTACTTTCGTCTATTATTGACGATGTTAACCATGCAAAATTCAGAATCTCATCTGCTGAAAAGAGGTATCAAAAGAAAAGTGATGAAATTGAGCAAGCAAAGAGAGAAATAATCAGCTTTGAATCAACTCTTAAAAATTTTATTTCCGAGTTTAAAATAGTGTCCCCAAAACTCATTACGTACTACGAAAATCAAATCAAAATTTGGTCACTTCAGGCAGAAATCCAAGAAAGCTTAGATAGGATCATTCTGAAGAAAGAAGAAAAATCATACATGCAAGCAGAATATCAGAACGCACAGAATTCATTATTTGAATTTAAAACAAATATGATAGATTTGAAGAAGGAAAATGAGGACCTCAAAAGGAAAGTGAATGAATTGGAAGAGCAACAAGAAGAAGTGTATTCTGAGTTCAAAAAGCGCAAATCTGAGATAGTCGATGAAATTGGACCTGAACGAGAAAAAGGCAAACTTCTAACCATTAAGTTAGGTAAATCTTGGAAGTTCTTGAAGCATACGTCGCATTTAAAGAAAAGGAAGGGGAGAGGTACTCCTCCAGGTAGATAATGTAGATACATACTGAAACAGCAGAGGTATATTTTAGTAGCGAGACAATACTGGGTAGAGTTATTGAGCAACGTAGTAATCTAGAAGTAATAAATGTATTTATAGAAAGGTTAATTGGAAACTTGAAAGTGCTGAGCTTAGTGTAATCTTCTTTTAAATACACCAGAGCTAATTCTTTCAATATGAATTTATAATAAATATCATAAACTATAAATTGGCATTTCTGATCTTATTCCGTCAAGGATTAAACAATTGTTAATTGGTGATTCCTTCTTGCTTAGGAATTGAATCACATCCTGAGCTAAACAGCCTCCTAATATGGCAGCAGTAGGAGAAAATTCGGTAAATGCCTGCTTGCACACCAATTCCACGTACTCATCAGTAATAACGGTACTTGGGATGTTGAGATGCTGACACATATTTATTGCAGCAGCCTTCAATTTCGAGTTGTCTAAATCAGCTTCAATATCAGTTGGACGTTGCCAGTCAAATAGAGTAAATATTAAAGGTAATGAAGCGGAGAGTCTTCTCATTTGTCTTTTATTCAATTGGGAAGATACCTTTTTGGAGGATAGCACATTATCCAATTGTGAGTATACATCTTCAACTTTGACGAGTTCCTTATTGGTTAACTTATTATATTGCACTCCTATTATAGTCTTGTTACCGGATATCAGAGTACCAACCACCCTAGGTTGGTTCCCAATTTCTCTCTCCGCCTCTGATTCATGCCTGATCAAATCGTTGATGATGTAACCAAACATACCATGCAACCCTGATACATATAGAGGTATATTCAGTTCCCTGGTGATTCCATTCAACCATAAGATCTCAGACTTCGATGAGAGCTCTGTGGCGATAACCAAATCAAATTTCTTGAAATAGGAACCCTCATTTTCGTTCAACGGTCTAGTGTTGGAAGTTATGGTAACCCTGTTGTTCAATTCTTGAATCTGCGGCAAGGCATGCAATAATTTCAAGTCACCAACGATACTGTCATCATTGGGCAAGAAAAATTGCGCCAGAAAGTCTTCTTCTTTAACCTTCGAAGAATCAAGAATTTCCAAGGAATTTAATCCTCCTAGAACCAAGTTTTTCACCACCTCTGTACCGACTGCGCTAAGATTGATAACAAGTACTTTAGCTGATCTCAATCTCAACTGAGTCCCCATACCCCATAGCCTAATCTGCCTATCGTACAACGCAATTTCATCTATATGTTAGTACCATTCAATATTCAAGCTATGAATTGAATTAAGCCATGTAAGAGCTTTTTCAAGTTTACTTCCAAGTCCGATACGTTTGGTTGGATTCCATAAGGCTATCATCGAAATATCTTGCGGGCTGACACCATCGAGATATCTTACCTTTATACTCTTAATCTTCGAATTTTAATGATGATACCATCATAATGAATAGTACATACCTGCTGTAAGCGATTCTTGTTCCATATTCGATAATTATACTAAGTACTTACCAAAGCAATTGTGTTGATTACTGAAGAATGGTGCACCAGTTCGCAAGTGAAATGTGTGAAAATTTCAGAACAAGCATAAAAAAAAAAACGGTAGACAGCTAAAATTTTATTGCAAAGGAGAACTGTACGAGCTGCTGCTTTCGGAATTCTTAGGGTATTAGGGCCCTCCCTAGAAAATGTAGTACTAACTAACGGGCCTACAGAGTACATTATTTATAATTATAATCATTTCTTTTCTTTTTTTGTATTCAATACTATCTACTTTTACTTCTAATTTTGACACCTTTGGTCTCAATCGTTTGGTTCTATATCACACGCTTAATGTCGATTATGGGAGGGTACAAAACAAATAAAAAGAAAAAAGAAACCCTATAAGGAGATTCTAATAGCCCAACTCAGTTGGTCTCCTTTTCAGTTGCCCAACAGACGATGAAATTTTTTTTTAACATTCTAGCTCGATCCGGATACAACCAACTTTTGTAAATGGCTCATAAACACTTGTAAACTAACATCATCAGTCAAAACAATGGCACCTCTACTTCCAATCTCATTTTGATTGTTATAAGTAGTACTTGGGTTCAATTTAGAATATAAGAATCTTGCTTGAGAGCCACCTTCTTCAGTGTCAATAAATCTTGGTAATGGGAACCTATCAACCAATAATTCAGCAGCTTCTTGCTTTGGTTCTTCCAATAATTGCTTGAAATTAGCATAATCAGGATTATTTTGATAACCAGCCTTTCTCCATTCTGCGACAGTCTTACCATGGAAGATTAAAATATGGAAGAAAGTATCCAAAAGTAAAATTCTGTCATCTTTAATAGAAACCGAGTCTAATAATACAGCTTCAGGTTCACTATCCAACAGGAAACTGGTTAATGTTGGTTGGATCATAATTAATGAATTATTCGTATCTTCAGTTAATAAAACATGCCTATAGAAAGCAGTTTCATCGGGGGAATTATTGAAGACTTGCAAAAATTGTGATCTTCTCAAATAATATACAAATTGAGGATACAAACTAAATTGTTGTGCCAATCTAAACAGCTCGTCGACATCCTTTCTGTAGTCAGCAAATTTTTGACATAATCTAATAAGCATCCTATCAATCCATCTCAATACATCTGCACCATCGTCTTGTTCAGATTTGAATAAAGTGACTCTTGCCATCAACACGGCAGCAGCTTCTTGATCAAAAGATTGAGTTAAAATCAGCTCATCACCAGTTAAAATGTTGGAAACTGTGGTAACTCTTAATCTGTATGTTCCGGAAGAATGTTGATAATGCGTGATAAATTGGATATATGATTGAGCATTTGGAGGCAATGGTTGTGTGTTGACAACGTCAAAGAAAATGGCATAACTGTGTTGTGGCAGTATTGAACATAATCTATATTGCGAAGTACCACCAATACCAACTTCATTTTCAGATACGTTATTGTTATTTTTACTTTGTAATGAAGATGCATGTCCAATAAGTCCACTAATTTTCAATTCTCTGGATGTCTTAATATCCAAGATACCATTGAATCCCATGGTCAAGTAACCTTCCAGGTCCTTGGCGAAAAGTCTTAAAAAGGATTGTTTGAAAATGGAAGTGGTGAAGGCATCAGTAAGCACCAAGGTACCCCCCGTTAAATTACACAAGTTTTTCATTTCAGACATACCAATTTGATCCAAACATCCAGCAAAGACATCCACAGTGTGGGAGTTCTTAACAATAGTGGCACCAAGAGCATCGTAGTACTTAATTGCCTTCTTGTAGTGCTTAGCAACAGAGTTATCCTTATCGATGTCTGAGTGGGATCTAATTGGTTCTCTCAATTTTTGTCCCACAATGAGACCGGGGCTCAAGGAACATGGACCTGCCGAGAATAACATAATTCTAGCACCGAATCCAGAGAATGTAGCACCCAAGAGGTTTGCAGCGACGTTTAATGCAGAACCAGTAGATCTCAATGGACGGTCACCGTGAGCTACAGACCAAGGGTCAGGAGTCAAGTTTTCCAAAATTGATGTCAATTGAAACTCAACGTCTTCTACTGGGAGGAAGAAACGTTGGAGGGAGTTACTGAAGTTGGCTCCACCAACGCCGTTGGGCAAGCCGCCGTTGAAGGCGTTATTTTGCTGTTGTTGAGGGTGGAGCTGCTGCTTACCCAACATGTCAATGATTTGAGCTTCCGTGTACTCCTTGTCACCTCTGAAGATGTACAGCTTATTTATCGTTTCGCTGCCCAAATCATGGACTTGAACCATAGTACCGAAAGTGATCAACCCAACTAACGCGTTAGGTGGGAGAAGACTCAAACTGATAACCAAAGTTTCCTTCAACGCTTTCAAGCTATCTTCATCTTGACACAAATCGATTACAAAGAAGAATACAGGGTTGTTTTGCACAGGCCTGGCAGTAATGTATTCAATCGTAGACGAACCAGGGTCCAATTCTATTGGCAAGTTCTCCTGCAGAATTCCTTGGTAGTGAACAGGTAATCCATTTCTAGTTTGACAGAGAGGACATATCCAGAACCCATTTGGATCCACTCTACAGTAAGGGTTAAGAATTGCCTTACACGTTTGAGTCTGACAAAAAATTGGGTCGTAAGAGGCTATTGGTAAATCATCTCTTTGCTTTAATGGGGTGTAGAGTGCACCTGTAGGTACCACGACCTTGTTTGCTTCAACTTTCGTGGATGGGAACGTGTTCCAGGCGAAACGGATACCGTTAATATCTTCTGCTTCTTCGAAATCCATTAGCAGTTAGGAATAAGGGATGATATGTTGGTGCTAAGCTGCAATTACTATGGTATGTTATGGACACTATTTAACCTTTGAAGTTTGACTTGTGAATTTTCGAAACTTGGAAAAAAATCAAAAAAGGACAACAACGACAAAATCTCGATTTTGTGTCACCTTGTGGTTCCTCCCAAAAAAAAAAAATTACTTCAGTAGGGAAGGATTAGGCTAAAGGGCGGATGGGTCTGGATGGTTTAAATTTGTTGGTAGTGGGCCCAGGGAGAAGAGCTAGTGTAATAGAACGAGCTTTTCGGAGTATGTTTAAGTCGCTAGATGGTAGTTTTTTATTCTTTAGGTGTAGTTTTTGTAGGCAGCTGTTTTTCTCTGGAGCAAGAGCTTGATGATTCTTAGGCCGTGGCAAAAAAAAAAAAAAAAAATTGTATGGTAATGTCTTGTGGGATGGAGCAGTTACTTAGAAGAGAAACTAGCAGGAGGTGGGCAATAGGACAGCAGCTTAGATGACATTGAGCCCATACTGATGACCCGGAAGAGTATGTGAACGATCCTGTATAAATTGGTTACTAGTGACTGACTTTTAATGGGTCGCTTCCACAGGTAATTTGCAGCCATTGATGATAATGATTTCTGGTTCGGAGTTTTCTTCATTTATCTGATAGTAACGAAACTGTGGGATTGGCTATTCTTTGCTTTTCTTGTTGTTTTTTAGAGTTGAAACCACTCTTCAGCCAAGTTCACATCAGGACTTCAGGTACTTCCAGTCCTACTCCTCTAGCATGCTTCAGCGGTTCTGTGAGTACGCTTCGGCATAGTTCTCGTTTCTTTATCTTTATTTGCATTTCTCTTCAATTGAACCAGCAATTCCACTTCTATTCCCACTTCCACTTCCACTTCCACTTTCACTTCCACTTCCACGGCTACGCATATTACATTTTTCCTTAACAATTCTAAAGCCTGAAAGAACCACTTACCATTGAGGAAGGTCTACCAGCTTTAACGAGCCCAATGGTTGCAGTTAAAGGCTCACAACTAAACTAGGCACCACCAAAGTCTTCTTGGAAGCCGCGGATATTTTAACATCAGAAAAATCCGTGATAGTTTAGTGGCTAGAATTACCGCTTGTCGCGTGGTAGACCGGGGTTCAATTCCCCGTCGCGGAGCTTCTTTCTTACTGCGCAAATGGTTTAGTGGTAAAATCCAACGTTGCCATCGTTGGGCCCCCGGTTCGATTCCGGGTTTGCGCATTCTTTTTTGAATTATTGACATCTTCGCTTAAGTAGTGACATGATCGCCTAATCTAGTATTACCTTTTTTTTTTATCAAGGTCACACACGGGTCTGTTGTTTCATATATTAATGGGCATTACTGGCTCTTCTAGAAGCTGTTACATATTTTCTCAAAAACTTTATACTGTGTGCACTCCCAAAACTAATTAGGAAAAACAACCTAATAACGAAGTAAAATCACTCTGGTGACGAATCTATTAAGCTCAAGGGATATACAATCAAGAACAATAGCTTGGTATAGTCTTAACAAAAGTTGTTTCTGAAGCCATGAGCATACAGGAAGGTAAGTACAGCCAAAATGCATTAACTTTATCAAAATTTTACTTTTATAATTTTTTTTTTATCTTTTCGGATCCCCCGTACTAACCCCCATACAGTAGATGATAAACGAGTGAAGAACAGGTTTGGATGGGTTAAGAGACTCATGCAGGGCCAGGGACCCAGAACTAATGGTACATCTCACAACCTGCTGCTTCCTAGGCAGCATTATGATGCAAACAAGAGGCAATCAAGGCACCCGCGAGGTGATGGAGATGATGATGATGAGGACGAAAGATTAAGAGGTCTTGAAGGAGATGAAGATATTAGTGTAATGACAAACGATACAGAAACACATGTGAGCTTTTACTCTGATAATGTAACTACAGGCTCTTATATGGATAATGTGAGTACAACGCCATTGAAGTCCATTGGGTCTACTCCATCAACCAAATCTCCCTCCGTCTTAAGTGCAGCCATCAATAATGACATTGATAATTCGCTGTATGTTGCTTCCACGACTGAAACGTCAATCACCCCAACGGTGACAAATAACCCACAACTCAGCCACAATTTAAGCTACCCTAACAGTCAATTGAGTAATCTGATTAGTGCAACAGGTTCGGGCTCCGGGGGACCAGATAGACTGGTACAACAAGGAGGCAGTGTCAGTATAAGTAGTGCGGTACCTGGTAGTAATACTGGACCTACAAATGGTGGACCAGTTGATAGAGATAGTGAATCCATTGTGACTTTAGCCAGCAGTTCCCGAAGATTACGGAGAAGATCACTAGACACGAATTGTAGCACTGCCGGTATACCACCGGCTAGTATAATGGAGCGTCTATCAGTAAACCCCACCGCTGCGAATAGTACCTATGCAGTGAGTATGTACGATAGGGGGAGTGTCTACAATAACGATAGAGGTAGTGTTTACAATAATGACAGAGGAAGTTTGAATGATGTTGCTTCTAGTGAGCAAACTAGCGAGCAAATGTCGAGAGAAAATTAACGAAGCAAAAGGGAAAAAACTGATTGAATGAGATCTACAAGCAGAGAAGAGAAGTATCAGCGTACTATGAAATATGTCTTAAGAATATTTTTCTTTTTCTTCCTACTTTGGGAATTCCCTGACTAGAAGGCTAGGGGCTGCCGATTCATTTCGATGGATGCTTACGAGAAACGTGACACTGGCTGCTTTGATAATTTCGCTTGTTACTTACACAGGTAAAAGAACAGAGATTTATACGAGTGGAGAGCAGGTCATGCCCCCGTTTAACCAAGGAGGTTGCAGTGGACTGCATTTTGCAAGAAAACAACAAAAAAGAAAACACTTGAAATTTAGTATATATGTTTGACTGACTTCATAACACCATGGTGCATGTACTTACGTAGTTTATTTACTTTAATTGAATGATTTATGATAATTAAAATGCAAAAATCTTATAAAGACCAATACAAATAGCGTGCGCGGCGTTACCTTAGCATGACAGTAGGCAGTAGGGGCCTCTCAGTTGAGCCTTGGCTGCAAATGTCGTGCATAACGGATAAATTAGACAGCTACAGAAGGAACAAGCCTATTGGAAAAGAGAGACAAGGTAACTCATAAAAGCTACCAATTTTTCGGAGAAATATGCCAGTTTATGAAAAAGCAATACCGCAGCCGTTGATTCCCCTCCTCCTACTTTAGATCATACAGGATATGTTGTTGATATTGTCGGTGCAATCTAATGATTTTTTTATATCTCGGATTTTTTATGCCATTTTTTTATTTTAAATTATTTTTCGTATCGCGGCATGTAATCGATATTTGTCCACCTTCCTGATTAGGATTTCGTAAACAAATTCGTCTGCTTCTTGCATGCGACAGAAGCACATCAAGTCTTGACACTGACTCTCGTATCAAAAAGAGAGACCAGAACCCCTCAAAATAGCGTAGACAAGTCTGATAACCGTTTGCCATATATCCAAATAAATGTACATAAGTATTACAACACGTGTATAATTCGTCCCAATAAGTCATAGGTCATCGCGATAACCGTTGCTCATAGTTACAACTTGTATATCTCTGTTACTCAGGGGACAAGATATGTGAGATATTTTAAGTTTCATATATGCAGGAAACAACATGCGAATCAAAACAACAGAAAGGGAAGGAGAAAATCGTTTAAAAGGGAACTCTGGTCTTTGAAGTAAACAAGCAGTGGTACTAAGCCAATAACGGGGATACAAAACAGATTAGATTGCAAGGAAATTACCTTTAGTTCCACCAATACCCACTTTGTAAGAGGAAATCAAGAGAAGCTACAGAACCCTTCCTAACAACTCTTCACTCACAGACATTCACCCTGCTCATTCTCATGGGTGCCTTCACGAATGATAACTCCATTGAAGGAGAAATCTTTATCCAACGGCTATCGACGTACATCCGACGCAATGAAGAATCTTTGGCAAATGGGCTTCTTTGTTTTTCCAAAAACAGACCTATATCGAATGCCAATGGCAAGCAAATCAAACCCTTGAGGCTCTCGTTTACTATCCACCATTTGTATTATATTCTGGAGAGAATCGAGTCTTCCACGCTCGGTGTGGACGTCGGGCCTTTGAACATTAAATTGGACAACCCAAACCATGAGCCTACCTTTATTTCCTTCATGGCAAACAATGCCAGGCTGTCAAGACACTTTGAGAGTGATACCAAATCCATCTCATCTATTAATTCAATGAAGAGTATAGTAAGCAGTGCCTCCATGTACTGGAGATCTGTGGGGTTCAGTAAAGACCCCAAAGTCATCAATAAAGACCTTAAATACATGTACAGCTCATTCACTAAGATACCCTGCTTGATCTTGAGCCCAAAAACCAAGATGAACAGTATCAGCGGATACGAGGAGTACCCCTGTGATACTTCAGTGCCCTTAAACATGTTCAAGAACTTACAGGTTCTAGAAATTATAGACTATGAACCTAATGAAATCTTTGGGTGGCATATTTTGAGTGAACAGTTGAGAATTTTGATCATCAAGAATAGTAAGATCAGTAGCTTGGGCGAAGTTATATTCAATTTAGTGATTGATGATGAAAGTGGTAGGCTGAGCTTCAGTCATTACAAACAACAGCAAAGTTCTGTAAACTTGAATGGGATATTGGCAGGACTGCTGCCCAATGTGGCAAATAGTGGGTTCACCCATCTGCATAGGAAGACCGAGTCATCTGTCTTCCTTGAAAATGATTCGGAAGATAATGTATTTAAGTATCCAAAACGTGAGAGAGCGTCAACTTATTCTTCATTTACGCATCCAAACTCAAATTCTTCCACCGCCCCTGCTGTCGCAGCTAAGGACTATCATTCTCTTTCGGACAATAAGTGGGCATTCCTCAAACAATTGACCATATCAGAAGCATCCATAACTACCATTCCAGCATATATTTTCAAGCCACTTTGTAACCTTGTGAAATTGAATTTATCTAATAATTTAATGGAGTCGATTCCCGAAGGATTGTCTCAATTAACCAACCTTAAGTATTTAAATTTGGCCGACAACTTGCTCACCAGCCTCGAAGACTTACCAACTAACCTAATTCATTTGTCCACTTTGAATTTAAATAACAATAAACTTGTATCATTACAAGGGTTCAATAATCTTGCATCATTGGAAAAAGTTGACTTGAGGAGAAATAAGTTGAAAGAATTCTCAAGCTTGAAACCAATAGTGCTTCAATTCATTAAAAATCCCGACAAATTTAATAATGTATACTTAGTCAACAACTTGCTTCCTAAAAATTTCAGAATAGATCTCTTCAATCTATTCAATGGGATTAAATACAAAAACAATATTAAGATTGATGACTCTAGACCTGGATATTTCGAAAGTGCATTACTATTAGATTCAGAATCTGCATTCAAAGCATTTGAAAAGTTTTTCGGATTACAATCAGCTGAAAATACTCCAAAGCAGCATAAGACAACCGCTTCCTTGCTTGTAAGCAATGACGAAATAAGTGGTTTATTATTGCCACTTAAGGGGCTAGATTTAGATACCCACAGCATCACATCGAGTAATACATCAATTGCAAACATTAACCCAAATTCACCTTCCGCCAAAAATAACAGCACTAATAATGGTAATAATTTTAAAAACACTAATGCGACGAGCAATAATAATAATACTAATAATAAATCGAAGACATTGTCTCCCTTAAGTACAAATCAAAACTTGACAAACCTACACCCAAGCTCAGAGAACAATAAACTGCTAAAGCAACCGGGACCATTAATACAACCAATAGTCCAAACTGCCAGCACAGAGTCACTATCAGCACCTCCATTTTTACATACATCAAGCTCTGGTTTGATCAAATCTCCTACATTGGCACAGTTTGATTTGGACGGTTCTAGTGCGACAAGCAATAGCGCTGTACCAGGTGTGATTACTCCTATTCAAGTCACTACTAGAATGAGTACTTAAGCTAACTATTTGTATCTCGCATCCCTTTATATCACCTCATTAGCATAGCATTAGCATTTGTATTTTTATGTAATTCATATATGTAAAAGAAAAGCGGTTGTAGCCTCAGTGTAAAATAGCTCTCTTCCTATCTTCTACTACTGATGATTTATGTTTGCAGCCTCTTATATGCCGGAATTTGCAGCCATTTTTTATTGCGCTTTTGTTTGTGGATAATAGGAATCAGAAAATGGCAAACGTAATGCAATACAGTGCTATACCTGTTAGTAATAGCACACCATTACCTTGTTATCAGAAGAAGTTTAGTATTTTTATTCATGAAAATTACAACTTTGATTTTTATTGCAGGATTTATGTCTTCGGTTTCCTCTTTGGAGGTTGGTGAGATGCGGGAGCAATTGGTCTTCACCAAAAACATAACCCATCAAGAATTGAAAAAGAGGGGCAGACATGAAGAATCTCCATTGCTTCAGATATTTGAAGAAAGCAATAAAGATTGTTCACCAAGTTACTACCCATCTCGTAAGTAAATATGATAGCTTCATTATCTTCACACTTGTAAGGCAATTTCCAAACTAACGCATCATTTAGCAAACGGAGGTAGAATGGATAGGATCTGGCAAAAAGCCTATGACAAAGCAAGAAAGCTAGTAGAGAAAATGTCTATTACTGAAAAGGTTAATTTGACTACAGGAACAGGCTGGGGATCAGGACCATGTATTGGAAATACTGGAAGTGTTCCTAGACTCGGGATTCCTAGTCTTTGTCTTCAAGATGGACCTAATGGTGTTAGATTTACTGATTTCATAACTCATTTCCCTTCCGGTCTTGCAACAGGTAGTACTTTTAATAAAGAATTAATCTACCTAAGAGGAAAAGCTCTAGGTAGTGAACATAAAGCGAAGGGTGTTAATGTCGTTCTAGGTCCCACTGTGGGCCCTATTGGCTTAAAGGCAGCAGGAGGAAGGAACTGGGAAAGTTTTGGAGCGGATCCGTATCTACAAGGTATTTGTGGAGCTGCAACAGTAGAAGGCATACAAGATGAAGGTGTTATAGCATGTGTTAGACATCTAATTGGAAATGAGCAAGAACATTTCAGACAAGTAGGAGAGTGGAGTGATGAAGGAGGAGGTTGGGAAAATCTACAAAGTTCAATTAGTGCAAATATTGGTGATCGAGCAATGCATGAGATCTATCTTTGGCCCTTTGCCGACACGATTAGAGCAGGAGCTGGAAGCATTATGTGCTCCTATAATCAAGTCAACAATACTTACGCCTGTGAGAATTCTTATTTGTTAAACTACCTTTTGAAAGAAGAATTAGGGTTTCAAGGGTTTGTTGTTTCCGACTGGGGAGCTCAACATACTGGAGTTGAATCGTCGTTGGCAGGCTTGGATATGACCATGCCTGGTGAAACTTTTGATAATTGGCTCTCAGGAAAATCTTATTGGGGGCCATTATTAACGAGGGCAGTTTATAACCAGACTCTTCCCCAACTGAGATTGAATGATATGGCAATTAGAATTTTGGCTCCATTTTTTGCAATCGAGGCTTGTAATTTATTGCAGGAGAATCATCATCCAAGCTTTTCTTCTTGGACTTTCCATACCTTCGGTCAGGAATTTCCATATCAACATTATGGCCCAATAATGCAACAAAACTGGCACGTTGATGCAAGATCAGCCTTTAGTGACGAAATAGCTTTGAGTGTTGCTAAAGAAGCTATTGTGCTTTTAAAAAACGAAGGTCATAACTTACCTATTGCAAAATCGGACGGGATTAGAAGAGTACTAATTGCCGGTGCTGGAGCTGGTCCTGATCCAAAAGGATATAATTGTAAAGACCAGAGATGCGTTGAAGGTGTTTTAACCTCGGGATGGGGATCTGCAGCTGTCAATAATCCTTACGTGATAACTCCATACGAGGCAATTCAAGAGAAGGCAATTGAGCAAGGAATAGTTGTCGACTATACCTCCGATGTCTGGGAGTTAGATAATGTCGGTGAATTAGCTGATTATGCTGATATGGCCATTGTAGTTGTTGGGGCATCTTCCGGAGAAGGATATATTGAAGTGGATGGAAACTTTGGTGATAGAAATAATCTAACTCTTTGGAATAATGGTGATGAATTAATTTGCGCCATTGCAGAGAGATGTAGAAAAACTATCGTCATCGTCAATTCGGTAGGGCCCGTGAGTTTAGACAAGTGGATTGATAAGGAGAATGTTGTCGCTGTTCTATACTCTGCCCCATTAGGCCAGTTTGTTGGAAAAGCTATGGCTGAAGTATTGTTCGGAGAATTTAATCCTTCTGGGAAGTTACCATTCACAATTGCCAAGAAAAAGCTGCACTATGTTCCTATTATTAGTGATTTAGAGGATTGTGAAAATCCACAAGACAACTTTGATAGAGATATATACTTAGACTACAGGTTCTTCGATAAGCATACGATTAAGCCACTATATGAGTTTGGATATGGCTTATCTTACACATCTTTTACATTATGCGACCTAAAAATAATCGAAATCAATTCACCCTCCGAGTACTTGCCTTATCCAGAAGAGTATCTACCTATATATAACACCTGTGAAGATGATGTATGTGACCCAGAAGATGCATTATTTCCTCATGACGAAATTCGCCCAGTTCCGGGATTTATTTATCCCTACTTGTATAATGAAAACATAAGGTCAGTAGAAGATGACGAAAATTTCGAATATCCCAAAGGGTATAATCCTGATCAAAAAACTTGCCCTCCTTTGGCAGGCGGAGGATTGGGAGGAAATCCGGCACTATGGGATGTACTCTATGAAGTTAGTGCAGAAGTTAAGAATGACGGGAAGTACAAAGGTGGCTATGTAGCTCAATTGTACATAGAGTTCCCTAGTACAATATTACTTCTGCCACCTAAAGTGCTCAGAGGATTTGATAAAGTGTTTATTGAGCCGAATGAGAGCAAGAGAGTTAAGTTTGAAATTTTACACCGTGACTTGAGTATTTGGGATACCGAATCTCAACTGTGGATTATACAAACAGGTACCTACAATGTCTACATTGCTAGCAGCAGTAGAAGAGTCGAGCTTACAGGTGAGATCGATATCGGTTGCTAGCAAAACGTGTGAAAGGGACACCACCTTTAACTTCCATTGGCTGATCTTGCTCTCTCTCAACACTAAAGGCACCCCCTTCCACAGGCTACAAAACATATCTTTAACCGTTATAGTCCATAGGCACAAGGGTTCAACTGTGCCATTGTTAAATTGCTTATACATTATGATTTCTCTTAAAGTTCGCATAACTAAGAGTTTCAGAAGCCGAATCCAATTTCACAATTTGGAGCCATTTGCCAATCGCTTGGAATTTTGCAACACTTTTTCTTAGCATTGTGAAATTTCCAGATTAAGCTTTCACCAAGGCATAGCCGCAACCTGGTTCCGAAAATGGTTTTCTTTGTACAAGAATAATTATTGAAATAATTACCTAATAAAATCTAGTCACCCTGATCAAGGAGATATGAAATTTGCGCTGTTTCTATAAATTAAAGAGTGGAATATGTTGTTTGTGATATCCGGATAAAGAGGGTTACCATAATGACATTTCCGTTTCACATAACGCAGGAGCGCCTTTCCTTTGTCCCGTAGATTTGTAAGGAGATAGCAGGTGGAACTTTGGTACAAGGCAGTTACATTTCTTAATCTAAGTAGAATCCAATACAAATTAGATATATATTGTTTCTTAGAAATAATTTTACATAAGTATATATATATATAGACATATTTAAGAATATATTTGCTCCCTATTTAGTCTAATCTAATAAAAATTGAATTCCTAGTTTTTAGACCTTCCATAGAGAAAATATTGTAAGAAAGTAACTCTCATCTTACATAATGAATGCTGCAAAGTCAAAGTCTGTCACTGTAAGAGTAGCGGAGAAGCGCGAAAGAGGGGAACCGAAGTCTAAGTATAATGAACCATCTAAAGGTCCTGCTCCCGGAGAATTAGCAGATAGACTCGGAGATAGCCACGTCAATATTTTACCTAGGAAACAGCTTGTCGTTGTGTTACTTTCCATCTCCATGGGGATGTTCATTGCCTTTGCCGATCAAACGGCTGTTACCGTTGGCTTAGATGAAATTGGAAGAGAGCTAAATTCTCAAAGCACAATTAATTGGGCTGGGACATCTTCACTTTTAGCTAATACGGTCTGCCAGGTTTTATTTGGTAGATTGTCTGACATTGTTGGGAGGAAGAATGTATTCATTGGTAGTTTAGTTGTTTTGGGAATAGCAGACTTGGCCTGTGGATTTGCTCAAACGGGACCACAATTTTATGTGTTTAGAGCGTTTGCTGGTATTGGGCAAGGTGGGATCTCATCGCTAGCTATGGTGATAATGAGTGATGTAGTTACCTTGAAGCAGAGAGGTAAATACCAGGGAATCTTAGGAACTAGTGTAGGTATTGGTAACTCAGTTGGACCATTTATTATGGCTGCATTTATTTCTGATAACAAGCATTGGAGATATTTTTATCACGTTTTTGCACCCATTATTATCATGATCGCGGTTGCAATTTACTTTTTGTTACCAGGAAAGCCCAAGTCCTCATGTGAAGTGCTCACTCCATTGGAAAAGTTAAAGAAGATAGATTACCTTGGAATCATAACTGCCACTTCTGCTTTGACTTTGATACTAATTCCTTTAAGCGGTGGTGGATCCACTTATCCATGGGACAGCCCCATTGTTATTTCTATGTTTATTGTTGGTGGTGTCTTGCTATTCTCGTTTTTAATTATAGAATGGAAAGTTCCGGAGCTTCCAATGATACCATTGCGGTTATTTTTGAACCCACTGTTGTGTTTAATTCTTGGATCTAATTTCTTTTTTGGAATGGTTTACTATTCATTCTTATTTTACATCCCATACTACTTCCAGATCGTCAGAGGTAAGGATGAGGTGATTTCATCAGTATTCTTACTACCAATAGTATTAACGCAAGCAGGTATGTCCACAGTGCTGGGAAACATCATTTCATACACTGGTCACTATATTTACACTGTATTATTTGGATACACTTTCTGGACACTTGGCTGTGGATTGCTATTAGTCTGGGATGAGCACACCAACTATGGAACATGTGTTGTCATCCTCTTGATTATTGGAATTGGAATTGGAAGTACATTCCAGCCAACAATGGTCGCCGCACAAGCACAAGCTAAGAAAGCAGATAGAGCGGTTGTGATCTCCACCAGAAATGTTCTTAGATCTTTTGGCGGAGCAGTAGGAATTGCAATTGCATCAACAATGATAAGTAACTCACTTCTAAAGGAAATCGGCACTATTGAACTGGACCCTTCGACATATTCCGATATTCCCCAGAGCTATTTGGACGAATTAAAGGAAAACATCTTTAGTAAAATCGATGTTAGCTACTTAAACGCTGATCAGGCCAGCGAGATCCGCCATATTTATATGCTGTCCATTCAGAATTACTTTTATTTATTGGTCCCATTCATTGCAGTATGTTTGATCAGTTCCTTTTTCATTAGAGATAGAGGCTTGCAGTGTCTTGACGAAACACCGGAAGATCAAATTCACAAAGAGGCCCTTTCTGTTAGAACTTCGAGGACTGACTTTTCAACAGATGTGGAGTCAAACAATGACCACGAGGGGGCTAGAGGGGAACCAAGAGAAGTACACCAAGTCTAGTTTAATTTGCACTAGAAGTAAAGAGAATAGATTATTTATATATATATGAATCAAACAATGAATTTAATTGGAAATTTTAGTAAGTTGCAATTCTTGAATGTCTTTGAGCATAAGAAGAAACTTTCCTAAGTCATACTTGAATACACAACGGCGTTTATACAGTCGCACACACATATATATTATTGTATGAAAGCGATTGCAATTTATCGACCTTGCTGTAGAACTCCATCATGTAGCCTACCCCAGCTTTCTTGTGCTCATCACTAAACGCATAGCTCTCCATTTGCGGCTCACAACGCCTAAACTTTTTTATTTTCACGCTTTTAGTTTTGTAAATATTTTTCAATTGATAGAAATGTAAACAATACTTGGGTAGGCTAGACTTGGTTGTAAAAAGCACACTAAAACAGGAAATATGTCTTCTCTCAGGGATAAGTATGAACAGTCAAAAAGAAGAGCTTACATTCCTCGAGAAACACTGGCTGAGAAGTTTTCACCGAGAGAAAAGAAATTGCTGCACTCCTATGAAAGTCATAATGCTTCGACTTATGCGGACGATCTTAGATTCAATGCCGCTACACGAAATAAACAGGATTTCAGCTACAAATTACCTATGAAAGACGACTCCTATGATAGAGATTATTCTTCCATCAACTTCATACCTAAGTATGATAATAATCTTGGCGGAACCGCTGAGGGAGATGATTTCTCACCCATTCGTACCATTCCATTCGCGCTTAGTTCCAAGTATTCTCCTTCTAGCCTTTATAAAACCAAGCCAAAAAAATCTGGCGATGGTATTCTTAAGAGCGGGGCACCGAATGGTGGTGGATACCGTGTATCCAAGCTCAATTCGCAGAAGGGAGGAATCTTGAAGAGACTTGGCCTGTATTTCTTCAATCGAATCATCAAAGAGGAAAACAAGCTGGAAAGTAGTAGTAATCGAAAACGAGTTTTATTTGCTTCTGAAGCTTTACCGCTTACAAAAAATCAAGAAAATTTGACTCCAGTTGATACCTCGGTCTATGAAGATGCTCTAAACGAGGAAAGGGAACGCAATAAACGATTAACTCTGTCGTACGAACAGGAAGTGCGTAGGCTTGAAGATGAGCTAGACTTCAAGGACCAAGAGTACAATTCCATAAAAGAAATGTTGGAGCTAAGAGACAAGAAGGAACAGGAAAATCTTGAAAAATTGGAAGAGTCTTTTAATAAGAGCTTGAGAGAAAATGAGGTGAGACATTTAGAGGACAGACTGAGATTGTTGGAATTGAAGGAGCTGTTGAGTGCAGAACGAACTTTAATCCAGAAAGAGTCAGTAAAGATACAAGATGAGAGAGAAAAACTTATGAAGGAAAAGAGAGATGTCGAAAGCAAATTGAGGAAGTACGAATTAGATCTGAAGCGATTTGTTGATCAACACGTCAACACTCCTGATCGCCGAACGGTGAACGAGCATGCATCTACCAAAGATATTCTACTTAAAGAGAAAGTTGAAATACAAAAGGAGATTGACAATAATAAAGACCAGCACGTAAGGTTTTTTGAAACGTTGTTGAAAATTTCGGATTCACTTCCTCGGTATAACGAAACGTTCTTTCTGAGCTTGGATTCAATTGTAAGTGACCAAAGGGCAATTCCAAAGCCAACTAAGAGACTTGAAAAATTAAAGGTATTGGAGGATAAAGTTAATGAATATTCAAGCACATTTAATCAAATAACTACGTCTACAAAAACGTTGCAGCTTTCCTCACTCTTTGAAAAGTTAGAGAAAAACTTGTCAATATCACTAGAGAAGCGTAAGCGAAATGTCAAGCAACTTGATCATGAAATTTTTAAAGCCAATTTGATTTTGGCAGATGCAGATACCATATCGCAGATTTTAAGTCTGACTTTGAAGTCTGCAAATTACTTAAGGTACCTGAGATTATTCGAACACAAGGGCACTCTCTTGGAAGAGATGAAATTACTAATTGAACTATTACTAAGACTTAATACCTTAACAGTAAAATTGTATGAAAAGGGTGAACTGTTAACCATTAATGATAATAACTTCAGGAATTTAATTACGTCAACACCGCGCAACAAACATGAGCACTCAGGCGAAAGATTATCTCCAATAGACTATTCTACATTCTTCCGTGAGCTTGACCGACTGATACAGCAATTTTAACGAAGATCCAGTACTCAATTGATAATGTACTTCTTCAAAAAATGCTTATTTTGCCTTGGCGCTGGAAAAACGAATGAATCTAGAATTCTCTGAAAATTTCAGTTTCAAGATAGAGAGACCGTTTACTAGCGTATAAAATAAGATAGAGCCACGAATCCCCTTAATCAAAGCCACCGCTCAGCCAAGAGCATCGATCTTGATTTCATATCTAAGCGGAGCAATTCTAGATTACAAGAACATACCTGAAATTAATCATTGATAATAAGGGCATGAAAATAAAATAAAAACAATTGCTCATTAGAATGTTCTTTTGCTGTCAACAGATTATCTTCCCCTCCTCTAGATGGATATCTTCAAAAAGAAAAAAATAAGCGCTGCCCATCGGAATAATTAGGGATCGATTGAAAGTCCCTGCTTTCAAGACATCTGTTAATACAGGAATTTCAGAAGTATCTAAACAATAAGGTATTGAGGATTAAGATTTATTTGCGCGGGAAAATATACTTTGAAGTTAAAAGTTGAAAGGAGTGGAAGGGTCGAAGTGGCATCAGTGAAATGATGAGAGCCAGCCATACTAGTGAGGATGCATACATCCAGTAATGTTAAATACATCTAGGTGATTGACTTTGAAACGTCATGTTCACCCTTCTGAATATTTGGAATCTGACAGGCTAAAACTTCCGTGGGGCATATGGTAGAATCGATCATAACTGATAGAAATTTGAGACCCTATGTATTATTGAGTAAAAGAGCAAAACCCTATATTTCATTCCTTCTATTTCTATTTCTATTTCTATTTCTTTTCTTTTCTTTCCTTTCCTTTTTGAATGTAGTTCGATGTGCTGCAGCTTTTCTTTCTATGCTGACGTACTAATGGGTTCCATGCATGGTTCGCCATGAGCTCACATCACTCGCATCACATGATATATGTCAGCTGATTTAATGTTTATCATTATGTGAAATGCTGATGGATACGCGTACCATAGATCAAGATCCCATCTCCTTTTAAGTATATACAACTAAGTTGCTAAGATTGAAGAGCTATGGATCCGTCTATACTACCAGTGAAGCTACAGGCTTCAAACTTAAGGCCCATTGCCTACAGAATTCTCTCTAAGAAGCATGGCCTAAATGTTAAGACCGACGCGTTGAAATTGCTTACAGAGACTGTGGGCAATAGATTTGGTTCCGATTGGAAGGGCCCACAATCACAATTGTTTTTAGAAGATATAGCCAGAATATGGAAAGTCCAGGATAGGGGCTTATTTATTGACGGAGAAGGTTTAAAGCAAGTTATAAATGAGATGACTAAAGCAGTAGGAAGATCTTCAGTCTCATCTTCATTCAATGGAGGAAAGTCTAAATCTGAGGCTGCAGCAGTTGCTGGAAGATCAGACACAATCGTGGATAACAACAACCTGGAAGTTCTTGAAACTATAGATGTAGATGTAGATGTAGCTCAATTGGATGAAGATGGTCTTAACTGGAAAGACTACTTCAAAACTGTTACCGCAGATAGTCAACCAAAGTATCAAATTGATAAGGTCAGAAAGCAATTTTTCCTTGTACCGCCATTGCAATCATCTTCTGAATTCGAATTGGGTGCTACTTTGAATGCTAAAGTAAACTTTTTCATAAACAGGTATAGTCTCTTGTCGGACAGGCTAGCTAGGAACGAAAATTTCCAAAAGCCGACTTTCCTGTCCATGACGTCCTTCCATACTACCAAGGGAAACAATAGTGGTAGCTTATCTAGGAATAGTAGCAGTCACGAAATTACTCTTATAAAGAACCTTTTAGGAAGAGATGGAAAAAAATTCATACTATTTGGGTTACTCTCGCAGAACTCCAATGGTGACTTTACCCTTGAAGATTCTACAGATTCAATCGTGCTAAACATTACCCAGGCATTCAAAACTGAAGGCTCGTACTATTGTCCAGGCATGTTCTTAGTGGTTGAGGGTATTTATTCAGCATCTGGTGGAGTTACGTCTTCTGCTGCGAATATTATTGGGGGTTGCTTTCATGTGAGTAATATAGGACACCCACCCGCTGAAAAAAGGGAAGCCAGCTTGGAAAATTATGGGAATCTTGACTTCATGGGAATACATGATACAGAATCTCTGACGAATCATATCTCGAGAATTGATAAGGCTTTCAAAAAGAAACTCACTTCCCTTGAAAAGCAATTGGTTGATCATAGACTCATCATTATGGGATCAGACTGCTTCCTTGATAAACTGAAGACAGTAGAAGGTTTAAATAAATTCTTCAGTAAGTTGGAATTAAAAATTGAAAATGGGGACTATGAACCTTTAGCCATAATTTTTACAGGCTCTTATATTTCCACACCGCTTACTGCCACTAATACTTCATCCACGGCGATACCGAATTCAGCTTCCTATAAAAATAACTTTGATTCGTTGGCAACATTGGTTTCTAAATTCCCTAATATTGTAGCCAACGTTAAATTTATCATATTACCAGGGTCGAATGATCCATGGCAATCTACATTTGCATTAGGGGGTTCTAGCACCACCATATGGCCACAATCCCCAATACCTTCAATTTTCACTAACAGATTAGCTAGAGTGTTACCTAAAGGTAATTTATTAATAGGGTGGAATCCCATCAGAATTAACTATCTTTCCCAGGAAATCGCTATTGCACGGGATGACATTTGTCAAAAATTGAAGAGAAATGATATTATTTTCCAAAGTGAAATGGAATTAGAAAAGGAGAACTTGCAAAGAGATAAAGACAGAGAAAAAGAAGGAAAGGGCCAAGAGATTGATATCGAAGAAATATTGAACAAACCTGAGAGTACCGTACCTCTCAAAATACAACAAGCTAGAAAGTTAGTGAAAACTGTATTGGATCAGGGTAACTTGCAGCCATTCAAAATGGACTTGAAAGTTTTTAGGCCATACTATGATCACGTACTCAGATTGGAGCCACTTCCCACGATATTAATATTGAATGACTCCACATGCAACTCATTCGAAGTTACTTACAATGGATGCAAGGTAGTGAATGTTGGATCTTTAATTGGGACCTCAAGGAAGTTGAATTATGCGGAATACCAACCGTCATCAAAAAAATTTACCTTCAAAGAGGTGTTTTTCTGAAAATTTACGCACAATATTTTATAGACCTTAAACAATATATAAGAAGAATCCTTATGGAGTAACGAATTTGTAGTGCAATGCTCTGGCCACTGGTTGTTGTGTTGCTTTCAAGGACTATTTTTATATGCAACATCTGCAACCATTCTTTTTTATGCATCAAGTGTTACCCGGCCGGGCCATCAACTATAAAAGCGACCAGGCAAAAAAAATTCTTTATACATTTTCTGTTTCCTTTTCTTTTCTCTATTGAAAGTTGACGCCGGAACAGAAATTTGACAGTTTCAGTTGATGGGCCTAGTATTCAATGTTCTACCGTTCCTTGTGGGCGGAGTTTAAACGAATTTTCTTGCCTATTAAGTTAGGAAGTTGAAGAGGTTAAATTAACATTGGGTACTAGGTTGATTGTTGTTTGCTGTTGATAATTTTCCGGTCAGATGAAAAGTGGTTACAAAGAATATGTTGAAGTTTTCACTTCTTGATGTCCCGTTAAGCCACGACAATTGAATGCTATTAATAGTGTTTGATGTACTCTGATCTCTGAACTTGTTTCTATTTTTAATGCATTCTCTGGTTTTCCTTTTCTTTTTTCAGCCTTTGTAAGGATGTAGGGATGTTTCCTGTGGGACTGGTGCAGTGTGGGACTGACCTAGTGTAAGTATTTCTTCAGGTTTCCTGACCTACTTAAACGACGGAAGTAAACTTGCTCGTACTACGCTTATAAGGATGCACCTTCTTAAACGCCGCCGATAGTTAAGCAATTGTTGTCGTGTGGGGTTTGGCTGTGGATCACCTGCGATTTTCCTCAGTGAAAAATTACCGTTGTCGCTACTCTAGTGAACCCTCTGAAGAATACTAGTTAAGATTGAAGAAGCCAGACTGACTCACGAATGATTCGATATCTTTAGGTCAACCATCACCAGCGATTTGGCGTTGGATCGTGCTCGGCTATTACTCCATAGTAGCGGGACATCATCATCTTGGCTATCAATGTAGAGTCTCACACAGCCTCATGCAGTCCATCCATGCTGCATTTGGCAAGAGCCATCATTCACCGGCGTAAGACTATACAGCCCTTCTGCATCTGACAATAGACCTCAGTTGGGCAGTTTGTCCTTTCGAGGCAGAAACTATCTATTTCTACTGTGTAATATTGCCCTCAATTGAGGGTGGTCGGCGAGCGCTGTCCTCGAGATCATGACCAGCTTCAGCTGTGGTGCACTCTTTTAGGAAAGCAATTGCAACTTTTCTCAACGACTGTCCCCATCGCCTAACTCTCTCGCTACAGCTGGGGACATTTTTAGCCATTCTAGCTCATCAGCTCTACCCTATCTTCCTATCCTGCCCCCCACTCTCTAGACACCTCCCGTAGCTTTTTTGCGACCTCTCGACCACCCAACCTTGTCCCTAATCTTGTGTTCCCTGGTACCTAGCCCTGAAGCTTATCTACCTGCATAAACTAAATTTGCTTTTCTTGATCAAACCAGAAATTGAGAAATAGAGAGAGCGGTGAAGAAGAAACGTCACAAGCAAGCAAGGAACAGAGTAATCTAGGAAAGCAGTGTGGAAGAGAACCATAGCATAGCATACTTTAATTACAGACTGACACCGAGACTGCTTTATTCAGAATGTTCTCGCGAAAGAAACCTCCTCAATTAACCATTTTGGAAGAACTTCAGAATGCCTACGACGAGTGTTGCAACTTGTCGGTGCACAATCTAACATTGGAAGAGGAAAACAAGCTTGATTCCGCTTTAAAGGGATGGAAGAGTCTACACACCTCTATGTTGTATAGGACAGACATTTTTGACCGACTGCTGCTGAAGATGGACGAGCAGGAGCGGGGCATTCTTCAGGAGTTGAAAAACATACGAGATCAGAATGTCAAGCATTTAATTCGAGTTCAGATGAGGATGGACGAAGCAGAAAGAAGGAGGCCCTCGATAAACCCTCAAGGTCTTTCCACTAACGGAGCGAATGCCAATGGTAGTAGCATGTCTGTACCCTCGTTGAGGTCTACAGGACACCCAGGGTCGTCGAGATCGTTGTCCTCGTCAACTCAAAGTAGACTGATGTTGAAAAGCTTGAGACCACAGGCTGCTAGCGGTAGTTCCAACAAGAAGTCGATGGAGTCTGCTGCCAAGGCAGCTTCGGTTTCATGGAGGCAGCCTGATAAGAGACAACCAAGTGCCCGTAATAGCCACCCTTCAGGGGGCACCTCAAATAGTGGTATGTTCGCCGACTTTGATCAGGACTGGGAAAAGGTCCGTAGCAGACTGCCTACTCCTGATTTGATAGACTTGGACGAAGGAATACATGGGTTGGGATTGAGTGAAGGTTTTACTCGTTCAATGGAAGATGTTAGTACCGGTAGGCAGCCACCCCCTCCTCCTCCACCTAGATCTAGTAAGAACTTGTCAGTTTCGCAGTTAAAACCAAAAATACCTCAGGCATCCAAAAGTACACCAGACGTAAGGTCTAATGGTGGGAGCAACGGCAATGGCAATGGAAATGGCAATGCAGAGCCGAAAAAGTATGTTTATAACCAACCCAAGCCCATGAATGTAAATGGCATGATCAGAGCTCAAGCCAAGAAGAAAGCAGCAGCAGCAGCTTCTGCATCTGCATCTACATCTGCATCTACAACTACAACTACATCTACTCCTACGCATGCTTCTACCTTGGCTACTGCCAAAAAAGTAACCAAAAAGCCAAATCCTACTTCACAAGCTACGAATGTCACATATAAATCTACTACGATTCCTAAAATTTACGTAAAGAAACCAAATCCTACCAGTGGTGCAAAGAAGCCTGCAGGCATCAAGAAAGTTGTGTCTGCTCCACCTGAAATTAATTCACCCACAATGGACGACATTTTGGGTGGCTATGATGAGAATGGAATAGAAGTTGATGATAGAGAACTGATCGATTCGACAGATCAGAAATCAGAAGGAATGTCTGATTCACAAGAAAATCTACTCATAAAATCAATTCGAGGAATTGATTTTGACTCTGCAAAGCAGATCCTTAACGATATAGTTATTCACGGTGATGAAGTTCATTGGACTGATATTGCAGGTTTGGAAAGCGCCAAAAATTCTCTCAAAGAGGCCGTCGTGTACCCATTCCTAAGACCTGATTTATTCAGTGGCTTGAGAGAACCTGCAAGAGGTTTACTTTTGTTTGGACCACCAGGAACTGGAAAAACTATGCTTGCGAGAGCTGTGGCCACAGAATCCAAATCAACTTTTTTTTCTATTAGTGCATCGAGTTTAACTTCTAAGTACCTAGGTGAGTCTGAAAAATTGGTTAAGGCATTATTTTTACTTGCTCGGAAGCTATCTCCTTCCATTGTCTTTGTTGATGAAATAGATTCGTTATTAAGTACCAGAACTGATGGAGAAGTGGACAGTCTGCGCAGAATAAAGAATGAATTTTTAATTCAATGGTCGGAACTATCAAGTGCAGCAGCCGGGAAGGACCCTAGCAGTAATAATAATGTAGATGGAGACGTTTCCAGGGTACTTATTCTTGGAGCTACAAATGTTCCTTGGGCCATAGATGAAGCTGCAAGACGTAGATTTGTCCGGAGACAATATATCCCATTGCCAGAGAATGAAACCAGGAAAGTGCACTTGAACCATTTATTGAGCCATCAGAAACATACATTGAATGAAGAAGATTTTGACGAATTGGTTAAATTGACTCAAGGATTCTCGGGGTCAGATATCACTGCCTTGGCGAAGGATGCGGCAATGGGACCTTTAAGAAGCTTGGGTGATCTTATCTTGGCAACGCCAAGAGACCAGATTAGACCAGTTAGCTTAGAAGATTTTAAAGCCAGTTTACTTTATATCAGGCCCAGTGTGCTGGCTGAAGGACTTGGCCAACATGAAGAATGGGCTGCATTATATGGATCCTACGGGGGCTAAGTAAAGACGCAGGTTCTTTGCTATTACGCTATAGCAGAACTTCTTCTTTCTTTTTTACAATGTGTCTTGTTAAACAAAAGAAACATGAGCTCAAAGAGTAAAAGCCTTTGCCTATCAAATTAGGAATTGGGGAGAGAGAATGAAAGTTGAAAAGTTAAAAGCTGGTGAAATTGCATCGAAAAATCTTGGTAAAATATAGAAGCCGGCAGTCGCATTTCATTCATTCAATTGTACGATGGTAGAAATTAGTTTGGGTTAGCATATACGGATCACTCCATGGAGTAACTCTAATTTACGAGAAATGGAGAGGGGCAAGTATTAGAAATCAAACTCGCATTTTTTTAAATAATTTTAACTATTACATTTAAATCTTAAAGTTCATGTAAGTAAAGCATTCGGTCAAGACCGAATGCACCTAAATAAATTATTTTTTGCATTTAAGGTATTATCATGTCGGGATAAAGATGGGGCTTAGTGATAAATGCTTTCGAATCCATCAGAAGTTAAAGCTAACACCATTATCGTATTGGACATTCTTTCGCAAATGTAGGTGACAGCCCTATATTACTTAGCTGGGTATCTTTTGCAGAATTATGCATGATAAATGGGCAATATTCAAGAAATTACAAAAAATATTTGCAGTCCATCGATACGGAATTATGATCAGGAAGTGAACTCACCGCAAACGCAATGCACCTGCAATGATCTGTGGATGATGCCTGCCTCTGCAGCAGTCTATGAAGTGGATTGACCCACCAGATTCTAGAAAGAAAGATGCATTCCGTACTTCCTATTTGAGGAAGTGCCACTCGAGGTATTGAACAGCTCATATCATGTTCAGTTCAAGGAATCCCTAAAAGGTAGGGCCTGTGAGATTAACCGATGCGCATTCTGCCCCTTTTACTACAGAATTATCTGTGTGTTGAAATTAGTATGCATGAAGTATTCCTTTGACCTCGGGCAATGGAATTTTTTTGTGGCATGTAAATTCCACACTTGCATGTTGCGTCTGATCATTTCTAAAGTCTAAAACACTGATTCACTGGATGGAAGTGAAAAAAAAGCAATGGGAAAAAAGAAACAAGAATAAGTATGTTGTGAAAAAGACTAATGCCTATCATCTGAATTTGAAATGCATCCAGTTGTTCAATTCACAGGCAGGACGCTTATTTCACAACTAGTTTTCAATTTTGCTCATTATTTACGAGATTCGATTTATTCATCTTACATGAAAAAAGAAAAGATCGGAATCAACATGAAAAAAATAATTATAGCGAATGGTTAGAAGAAAAAACAATATTTCAAATTGAGCCTCAAGGGAAGCCAGCCAAGGCTATGGGTACGGTGAAGGATTGAAAGGAGATTAGGCAAGGGAAATATAACTATCGAACCAATAAAAATGAGAGAAGTGATAGATTCTGGCTCCTCAACTAACAACGAATCAACAAAATATGGCTAATATGACACTATTCTTCCTTGCAGGGGAAAAATTTCACGCTAAAGATGCAAACATTGCAGGGGGATGAGTTGAATTCCAATATAAGGTTGTAACGATGTCGTTATTCCCGTATTATTCTTTCCTCTGGTGGGTTTCTCTTTCGTTTGGATAAGACTTCCACGCGCACAAGCATGCATGAAAGGTGATCGCATTGTATGTTTTAGTGTTCTACAACATTGAAGTACTTTAACTACAGTTAAGTAGTACATTGATAAAAAATATTATGTTGAAGACCATTGTGAAGGTAGCATTTTTCGCAAATGGCATTCGGCTCTAATTTTCGGGCGTTCACATTCTGGTATGATCTCTTTTTGCCAAATAATCTTCAGCCCAAGTTTAGAAAGTCGTATTACCGAAGATATTAGCGACTTAACACCCTGGCGAAAATTTTAAAGAAATAGTGGAATGAAATAATGAATAAAATAAAAAATATTTCAACTTAACAACGAGATAGAATGGAACGGATTAGCATTTACTATTCTTTCCTCATCCATTATCCATATATGGTGCCTCTCAATCTTCATGTAATGCAAAGAAAAAACAATTCCCCTTTTAGGCGCTTTTGACATCTGCTGCGATATGCAAAGATGGTGACTTCGGAAGCAGCTTCACGCACGTAGTTTCCATTCATAAATTGAAGCCCCCATTAAAATTGATACAATAAATGTTACATGAACGAATTTCAAGTAATCCCTTAGAATGTGTTTATGGGGTTCAATTTTCCCCTTGCCTTAAATAGAGTTTAATTTCTGAAACTGATAGCCTAGACTTCTGGACTGCAGCTGGCTGAAATGAAGAGTTAAATTTTACTTTGAATTAGTTATATTTAGGTTCCTGAACAATGAATGATACTAAAAAAAAAAAAGTTGGCATTGTGCATTCTCATTCTTTGCAGATTTCTAGATCTTGACTAAAATTCAGCCAATGCCATGAGTTTACTTTTCAAATGAAGAAAAGAAAATATATCTGCATAGCCTTCGATTTCCTATATATCCGCTTTTTCGCTCTCGAGAAGAAAAGAACTTTCCGGGGTAGATCATATGTAAAATGGGTCGATATGGCAACAACGCATATAATTTTCATGAACTGTGGGCAATTTAGCCACGAGATTGTAAAACTCAAAGCGAGCGCTGTAGCCATTTACTAAAATATCAAGAGCTAGAGAAACAGCATTGAGCGAGGTTTAGAAAAATAGATTAACAAGATATAAGTGAGTAGTCGCCTTTACTCATTCACTTGAATTAATGGGCTAGCATATACAGTTCACTCCGCGGAGCAACCTTAGTTTACGAAGGTTACGTTAGCAAAACGGAAAAGGGCCTGCATTAGAAAATAAGCTCGCATTTGTTTTAAATAATATTATCTATCATATCATAATTTTAAATACATGTAGATGCAGCATTCTCGGTCTTGACCGAGTGTATGTGATATTATTTATTTTCATTCATACAAGGTGACGTAATATCGGGATAAGCGTGGGGCTTGAAGCTGAATGCTTTCAAACCCATCAGAAGTGAAAGTTAACACATTAATATCGTATTGAACTATTCTTTGGCACATGTGGGTAGTAGCCCGTGCTTGGATATCCTTTGCAGGATCATGCATAGTAAAGAGGCGATAATCAAGAAAATACAAAAAATATTAACCGTCAATGGACATGGAAATAAAGCAAAAAGTAGATCCACTGAATAAGCATAATGCATCTGCAACGATTGTTGTGCGCGATGCCTTCCTTTTCAACACGTTTGAGAAGAGGATCGGTGGAGCAGATCCTACAAGGAAAGACACACCTATTTTAGATGTTGCTCCTTCTCTCTCAAAATAGTGAGGTTTTGAACAGCTCAAATACGCTCAGTTCAACTCCCCCGTAGTTTCATACAAAGGGTGGAGACTTCGCTTTTAGCCGATACGCATTAGGCCCTCTAAAACACAGAATCCTTTGTGTGTTAGAATATTTATGCATGAAGAATTTTCGACCTCGGCAATGGAAGTTTTTTGTGGCATGTAAATTCCACACTTGCATGTTACATTTGGTTAGTTTTACAAGTTTGAAGTAAATGCTATGCTAAACGGAAATGAAAAAAAATAAAAATTGAACATGAACATGAAAATGCAGTATGATTGAACAATACCAACCCCTATAGTCAGAATCTGGCAATATATTCCGTTGTTCAACATACCAGCATGACGCTTATCTCGTTGCAAGATTTCTATTTTCGATTATTATTTACGAGAATGGATTTATTCATCTTACATGAAAAAAAAAGATCGGGTACAACATAAAAAAATAAAAAATATTTGGAGCGAATGGTTAAGAGAAAAACAAAATAGTGCAATTTGAGCCTCAAGGGAAAGCCAAGGTTGGGGGTATAGGTAAATAAAGAAAAGATATCAAACAAGGGCAGTACAAGTATCAAGCCAATAAATTGAAATAAAAGGATGTATCGGGGACTAGTTCCGCAACTAACAGCAAAGTGATTCAAATCAATTAAATATGGCTTGCAATGGTATTTCTTCTAGTCTGGGGGAAATTCTACGGCAATGATGCAAATCATTGCAGCAGGATGACTTGAGCTCGAATATAAGGTTGTAATGATGTCGTTATCCCCGTTGTGTCCTTTCTTCCGGGGCTATTCCCTTTCGTTTTAAGACTTCCACACGCACAAGCATGCATGAAAGCGATCGCATTTGTACATCAAGTGTTTTGCAAACTAGTTTTAAAGCACTTTGATTACAGCTAAGTAGTACATTGATAAAAAATATTTTTGTTGAAGACCATTGTGAAGGTAGCATTTTTCGTGAACTGCATTCGATTCATGTTTAAAGGTGTTCACATTCTAGTCTGTTTTCTTTGTCAAATAATTTTCTGCCCATGTGTAGAAAGTCATAGCAGGAAAATACGACCAAAGATGCAGATGGTTAGCTACAAAAGAAGAAATTTGATCTTTTTCTAGAATAGGGTAGCACCGAGAGTAATAACGAATAACGACCCAAACAGACAGGCGCAGAACTTCAAACAAAGTGGTACCAAAAAATAGCGGAAATGAAATAATATTTCTCAATCTATGAACGGACAGAATGAAAAAGCTAAAGATTAAAATTTGCAATTTCTCCCTCTTGTATTGTCCATATATGGTGCTTCACAAATTTCTTGTTATGTGAAAAAGAGAAAAAATAATTCTGATTGGTGCGTATTTGACAGCCGCTGCGATATGCACAGCATGGTAAGCTCTGAAGCACCTTTACGCACGTAGTTTCCATTCATGAACTGTAGCCACCACTAAAATTATTCAAAAATAAAATGCTACATGAACAAATTACTTATAATCTCATAGAGGGTGTTTACTGGCATTTTAATTTTCAACAGTTTTAATTTTATTTTTAAATCTTTCATTTTTCATTTGTGAAACTGAGCTGCCTAGCCCTGGTGGACTGCAGCTGGCTGAAATAACGAAATCTTTCTCACTTTAAATTAGTTATATTTAAGTTCCCAAACAATAAAATATCATGAGGAAAAAAAAAAAAAAAAAAAAAAAAACATTGTGCATTCTCTTTCTTTGCAGCATTTTAGATCTTGAATAAAATAAAATATTATTTACCCAATTCCATGACTTTTTTTAATAAAAAGCAAAAAAAAAAAAATCTTTCTGCATAGTCTCGCATTTTCCCACATCCGCTTCCGAGAAGGTATGATTCTTCCAAAGCTGATTAAATATAAAGTGAGTGGATATAGCAACAATGCATAGAAAAGCACGAAGGGCTGTTTGTCAGTTTAGAAATTGTTGTTTATAACTGGTATCTATTGCACAATACAATTATTTCGTTTAGCTTTTTATTTATTATTCATCTTATTATATTCAATTTATTTTTTTTTTTCTTTTTTTTTTTTAATTTTTGTTCTCTCTAAATTAAAAAGAAATAACAACTAGGTCCTTTTTTTCCTTTTTATATCATTCTTTTCTGGTCAGCTTCCCTTGTTTACTGGTAACTAGGGCTATACCAGTCAAAAGATCGACAGCTATACTACCAAAACTGCTATACTGGTGCACTGAGACACTATTGATACCAGTTTCAGCTTTCTAGGCCCACTTCTTGTCGATCGATACGAGAAAGAGAGAGAAAGCACCAAAAGAGGTCCCACACCATATTCACTGTTTCAGAACCAAAGGACTGCTCCTTTAAAAAAAGTTGTTTGCCAATTGACTTGGCATTCTATTGGACACTTCGTGGTAGTCATAACCTACGAATAATATATTTAGCATTACATTGCCTTGATGGCTTTATCAATAAGTTCAACTATGCAAAACGTGAATTTGAATCAGCATAACGATGTCTACGAACAGAAGCGACAGCAGAGCATGCAGAACATACAGAATATCCCCCTGATACTGTACAGCCTGAATGAATATCACTATCCGCCACCAATAGCGCAACAAGCGCATCACCCTCTGTACTACCCGGTCCAGGGCCAGCGCACCTCAGGAGCAGAGACTGAGTATATGTATCCACCTCATATCATGGGACAACAGGTTATTTCACCGTTGTTACCTCCTCCTTCTAGCTTGGCAAGCAGCCATATTGTGCCGTCAGTGCAAGGGCAGGGGGTTGCTGGGCAACATATAAATCATAGCGGTGGTGGTGGTGGTGCACCACATCCACCTGTCCCACCTGTCCCATCTGTTGCTCCTGGTGGTCCACCTGGTCCGATTGGTAGCGTTCCCCATACTGCCCCTCCACTATATGCACCTGGAGGGCCACCTCTGTCTCACCAGTACCAGATGGCTGCAATGCCAATACAACTACCACCCTCTATGCATCAGTCTCCCCACATCTATATGCCCCAGCAAATGTCCTCGCAGTCGGCCAGTGCCCAGTTTGCGCAGTATCCTGGCCCTGGTGGACATGGACCTGGTGGAAACCCTCAAACACCAGGGAGCAACAACCCAGTAGCTGGTCCAAGTGGTTACTACGTCCAACCTAGAACGCAGTACTACTACAGCCAGCCCCAGTATCAAGGCATGACATATTCCAACAATATGATGCTCCCAGTTCACCCATTCAGACCCCGCAAGAAATCTAAGCACTCAACCATATGGACTTCTAGTGAGGATCGCTTACTTCGAGAGTTGAAAGAGGTTCAGAAATTAGGGTGGAGAGAAATGTCGTCTTACTTCAAGGATAGGACTCCCAATGCGTGTCAATTCAGATGGAGACGGTTGGTCAGCGGAGTGACGCAAACGTCGCCCAAGCTGAAAGAATTTGGAGTTAATGAAGAGGATATTCTGGTTGCCAGTCAATTGCAAGGCGAATCCAGTGATAAATTGAATGGAGACAGAGAGAGCACTGGGTCTGACAGCGTCAACTACCTAAACGGTATTAAATTAGAAACTACTGATATCAAAAAAGAAGACGATCCTACAATACCTACCTCTCCAAATTCCCCAACCTCAAACAAATCTCCAACGCCCTCTTCCATAACATCGTCATCTGTATCGTCACCCCAGAAACCTAGAAAGGCGCTGACAGAGGAAGAGAAACATAATCAGTCCATTAACTTCCTACTCAATTGAGGCATCTAATCAAAAAAATACAAGAAAAGTTCATAAATAAAAAAAATACACTATCATACATTTTATAAAATGCATTTGGATAATAGCAATACAACCTTAAAAAACCTACTAAGTTTGCTCTGAAAACAACCAAATATTAAACATGAGAAGGTACCTTCCCCTTTTTTGTTTAATACCTCACCGAATAATGTCACGTATTTTTTGATAGAATTATAAAAACATGTCAATGTTGTTCTCTCACAATTCCCTTGCGTTAGAAGGCATTGGACCAGAAAAGTCGAAGTTTAAAAATAGAGTGACAAAAAGAAATGCATTCGCTAAAAAAGAAAAAGAAGGTTCACTTACAGGTATCAAACCTTGTTTGCTCTACCTTACCCATATAGTACATGTTTCAAATTGCTATTTGAAAGTATGTGCTGGAAGGGGGACTAGTAAAACTTGTTTTAGCTTAGAATGTTACATTGGCCTGACTTTCCTTTTTTTTGAAATGTTCTGAGAAATGAAATTAGCTTTGCAGCTGCATGCGTGATATGTAATTAGAGAAGTGAGCACAGGTTGGTGATGGAATGGAAGGTAAAATGGCTGGCGGAACCAAGATTATAGATCAATAAAGAGATAATTTAATTTGTATTAGTATATTTCACTCATTTATTCTATTATTTTTTTACTCTTTGAGCCAAAATTAACCAAAAATAATAGTGCATGAAGCATAATCGTACCAAGTTCGTTAGCTTTATGGCGTGTGTTGATCACACACACAATGGGCAAGGTTTCTCGTAGACGTACTCGCTTTTAAAATGACAAAGCCATTTGTTGACTAAAGTGGCTAAAGGGATCCAATTATTAAAATTCACTCACCCACATTACATCTGATTTAAGCAGCGTGGCATTGAGGTGCTTAAAATAACCCAAGGACACATTATAATGGAAAACAGCCAATTTCTATAAACAATAACTTTCCGATTAGGTTGCTGTCTTTTTTTTCTTCTTTTGTTGTGGTGCCAGTAGATTTCTGTTCATTGTTCATGGAGATATATAATCAGAATGGCATTCATCGAAGCGAACTAGTATGGAAAAGAATTCCTAGACATACCCGTCTTACATGTCGAATTGGATTTTGTGCGGAATATTTTACAAGGCTAAGCTGACATCAAAGTTCACACTTTTTCGGTAGGCGCTTTCCCTTTTCACTCACCATTATTTTTTTTACTGTATATTGCTCATCACTGTACGTAAGTTACATTTCCAGTGATTGTTTACGAAGACCTTTACTCATATCAAACATTCACAGTTGGTGTGAGCCTAGTCTATAAAAATACCCCCCGCGGCAAAAATCTGCTTTTTGTAGCTAATGGGGCTTGGCGGCGTGCGCATTGTTGCAGAAAGCTGCACCAAAGTAGTCTAAATTTTATGCAGCTCTTCTGACAATGTGGTTTAAACCTGCATGTTAATTCCATCGCCAAATGCATTCGCCAATCTAGGTGGAGGTAAATAAAAGCTTAATTCAAGGAACCAGGCTAGTATAGACGGAGTGGGTGGGAATATACAGTGACAAAAAAATCTTACAGACTTATTAACCAGCTCATTTCAAGAAACATCTAGGACTTAGCACATTTCTATGAGTTGACAGTTCAGATGATGAACTCATACTCTTTTTATTCATACTACTTTTAACACATTTTAAATGCGTTTAAGTTTCTTTTTTTGAAGTAAGCAAAGCCGATAGCAGATATTTTTCTTCGCGCTTTGTCCATGCATTTCTATTATTTTTTGCTGCAGCAGTGTAAAGCACCAGCGATGATCAATATGAATGCCTTTCCCATCGATTCAATCATGGACACTGTATGAACGGTTTGTAATGCGATGTATAGAGGGATAAGCAAGAAGAATGCTAACGAAATTCTCAAAATTTCCCCTCTCACGCACTTTCGATTTGCTATAAAACTTTTCCGATCCGAGGTGCATAACCGATTGACTTTGGCGACATATTATGACTATTTTAAATCGCTCGTCGAGTAAAAGAAAAGATTTGCTCGGCCAAACCCTAACTAACCATAAAATCGTGCGTGTAAGGCGCAATCTCCCGAACAAATAAACCGCTCTACGTTTCCTAATTTCTTTATAGCAATGCGCATGCATGTACGCAACCTGCCTATTGAAGCTTCTTATCGAGCAGTTCAATGCCGGTTTACTACGCGCTGATGAAACGAGTGTAGCCGAGAGAATAGAATGCAGTTTCCATCGAAATTTTCTTCATATAGAAGGCAATTGTAACCGGGATGGAATCCATCTTTCGGCAGCCTCTGCAAAAGACCTTTCAGTTTGCTTGCATATTACTTGATTTTTTCGTTCTCTAGTTCTCTTTTGGGAAAGCCATAGAAATTGCAAGGCACTTCATCAATTCTCCTCATTCCATGCATTATGAAATGCAACACTAGATCAAGATCCTAAACTTGTTGCATACGCTTTATTTTTTGCACGTAACTGCCCTGCTATCTACTACTTTGCAAAATGTGTAAATTTAGGCTGAAAAGCTTATTTCACAGAGATAATCCTTTGGCATATCCATGAGTATAGAAAATTATTTCATGATTAGAAAATAAATGCTCTGATTAGTGTCGTATTGTACATTATTAAACCCGTCTACTTGTTGTCATGCGTAGACTAATTCACATACAGCTAGGTGGTTACAAGTGTCCAATTCTTTTTTTTTTTTTTTACATTTTCAAAAAATTTTACATTTGACGCATTTCTAAATAGGCTACAGGAGAATTCTAACAAACAACTTAACAAGATCTACATGAAGTAGTCAACACTCCTGGCCACCATCATATCTAAGAGAAACTGGTATTACATGGATTATTCTTGGAGTGCTTCGCATTGCAGCATCAGGATTTTCTATTGTTCCTTTATGTTTTTATTTTTTACTGTACCCTTTATTTCTTATCATATGGCCATTTCCTAAACTTTTTGGTAGTTGAGTATGGCATGCAATATGTTGGATCTACCGGATTAAGTACAGGACCACCGGCGGAATCTTGTTCTAGTGATTCCAACAAACTTAAACCTGCAATTCCAAAGCACGTATGGAAAACGTCGGTTTGGTTACCAGGTCTGTCGCAGAATCCTCCACCGAGTTCATCTTGACAACCCAATATGTACTCTTTCAATTTCTTGTCGTCGATCCACGATAATTTGTCCAAAATGGACAATGAGGATAAAACCCACCAACTGTAACAAACATCGGGCAATTTTTCGGGCCTACCATTAAGACCCCCTGAGGGTAACACTTGTCGCTCACTAAGCCATTCGCATAATATTTCTTTATTTTTTATCAAGTGTAAGCTTGAGGTAATGGAGAGCGTTGCAACACATACGAATACCTGCGCTGCATGACTTTCAGCGCCTGGAACCATTCCGAATCCTCCGTCAAAGTTTTCACATTTCATTATGAAATCAACGCCCTTACTAACTAGTTCTGTATCTAGCTCGCCCAATATGGACAATGCATTGATAGCAGTATAGGTAAATCTCGTGTCTATTTCTCCGAATGTGTCACCTTGGAAGGACCCATTTTCCCTTTGAAGTCCCTTTATGTACAGGACTACTTCGTTCTTATGAGGGAAGTCCAACTCCTCCACTTCCTTTTGATAAATAGCCTGGATTTGAATTGCCGAAAGTGTAGACAAAATATGGGCATCATGCCCCGGGAATGAACCGTAACCTCCTTGCGTCAGGTCCCAGCATGATTCTATGTATGTAAAGACATCTTTCTTGGGCAAAGTCTCCTCTAGCACATCTAACGTGACCAATACTACCACACCCCAATATAACCCATTCATACGGAGATGCTCCAGAAGCCAATATTCGTAAGATTTCTGGGTAATCTTGGAATCAAGATCCTTCACATATTGAATATGTTTATCTCTAAGAAACTCTGTCATTAGGTGGGAAATTCTGCCTCGTTAAGCTTGAATGTAATTGCCTTCATTACTAGTTTAAATCCAACTACTGAAAAAAAAAAACTGATTAGACTTTAATTTTTGTAGGACTGCACATAGACTTGATGTATAGTAGGAACAAGTATTCTTTTTATATTCATTGTAAGTACAACCTTCTTACCCATCTGTATCAACCAAGAAAGCAGCTTGGTAAATCGTGAAATGTCTACGTCGGATATAATCTCAACTGTTTTAGTTCACGTTTTCTCCACATTAGTACTAGCATTACGGTACTCAATAATCTCTTTGGAGTACTGTTTAAGTGCATACCCCAAGATTACCACGTATGCTCTCACACTTGTTGCTGTGTATATATCTTACAAACTAATTTTGAAAATGATTAAAATGTGGATAAATTTCATAATTTCCTTAATTAAAATCACATTGTTCTTATTTCTCATTATGTTCCTTGCACTTGTATATCTTAGAGGTTCCAAATTGTTCACCCAAGACTTTGCCTTCATTAGCAATCTTGTTAAAAGTGGAATTAATTTCGATGGATGGTCCTCAATATTTGAAAATGACAGTAGCGCAGCAGATTACCTTGACTCTGTTATAAGGTGGGGCTACTCCAAGGCGAATGGTGGAATTTGGAACCTACTCACGGAATCCTTATTTTTTTTACTGGGTGGAAACCAAAGCCGGGGGAATAAGGGGAATGCTTTTGACTCTGGTTTTGGTTTTGAGTTTGACGAAAGAGCTTTTGAATATGCAAAGCAATTTGCGAAGGAAAACTTAGATAAAGATACAGTAAAAGATTTCGTAGCTGGTAATATGGAAAACATTGAGCATATGATAAGGGATCTGGGGATTGACGTGAATCAAGTATTAAACAATTTCATGCAACATAACCGTTAACTAAGTAGAATAAAAAGTAACTGTATAGCTCTGAATATAATAAATAAACTTAGGAAGGCATCTTATGAAGTGATGTAAAGACTGCGAGAGATCAAATGGTTCGCACCACTGCAAAATGCTGGGACCTAGCCATACAAGCCCGTAAATGAGAGAAATTAACGAGTTGTTGCAGCCCGTAAATGTAAGTGAAAACCGAGTAGTTTATGCCTAATTGGGAAATGGTTGCAAAAATGCGAATTCTCATTTGCAATTCACTGTTGTATGAGGTTCGAAGGTAAGGGCTACAGGCATTTTTGGCTCATAGTGCAGTCTATTATATCATATATGTTCTATTAATCTATTTTTGTTCAATATGAGTCTCATTGGCGCTCTCAGGGGTACTTTCAGGATCATTTTGTTTTTTTTCTTCTTCAGGTATTTCATCCAAACATTGCAATCCTCTATCCTTTACAAAGAAAATGCTAATTAAGCAAACGGCAATCAATGGGATCATTAAGTAGAAGAAATCTTTTACTGATTTCATATACATGCCTCTCACAACATGTGATTGAGATTCAGAAATACCAGTGACTTGAACATGATTGAAAATATGGTCTTTCAAATAATCCAAGTAAGTTTGGGAGATGTCTCCGTAGTCTTGTGGGTTTGCTTCAGCTTTTTTAATTTCGTTCAACAATGAGTTGGATACAATTAAAGAACCAACAGCAATCCCAATGGATCCACCAAGAGATCTGATAACATTTCTAGCGGATATAACGACAGCTCTTTCGGACTTTCTTGCATTTGCCTGTGCTGCAACCAAAGTTGGCTGGAAGGTACAACCCACACCGGAACCCATAACCAACAATATAACCACACAAACTCCATAGTTGGTGTCCACTCCCCAAATAAGTAATAAACAGCAACTAATAAACCAAATTACGTAACCAAATATGATTGTTGGGAGATAATGGCCGGTATACGAAACAACTTGGCCCGCAAAAATGGATACGATTGATTGAGGTAGGACAAGTGGTAACACGAAAATCGTTACGTGAAGGACATCCAAGTTCCTAATAATCAGAAAGTAATATGGCATGTAATACATGAACCCATAATAAGCCATTCCAAAGAAAAAGTTGGATCCTAAGATGATACTTAACAGCAACTTCTTAAACAATCTCAATGGTATCATTGGCAATTTGGCAGTTTTCCACTCAATAATAAGGAAAATACAGACGCAGATACCCCCGACTACAAACATTGCAATAATTAGTGGACTGTTCCACTTGTAGGTGGAGCCTCCTCCACTGACAGGAATCAAGATTAATGTCAATGCAGCGCTTGAAAATAACATACCCAAATAATCTATGCTCTTAAATTTCTCCTTGTTGGATAAAACCAGGTCTAATTTTTCATGAGTTTGATTTTTAACCAAGAAGAAGATCGTTACTGCAACAAGTAGCACCAACGGAGTCATCATATAGTAAAAGTTTCTCCATGACAGATGTGTAATGAAACCTGCCATTATGAAGGGACCAATCGCGTTACCTAAGCCTATATTTGCACCTAAATAGCCTTGATATTTACCTCTATCTTTCAAAGATACAATATCGCTCACAATAACCATTGTCAAAGATTGAATCCCCCCATTACCGATACCAGCAAACGCTCTGAAGATATAAAATTGTACCCCAGTTTGAGCAAATCCACAAGCCAAATCAGAAGCGGCCAATATACACAAGCATGTCATTAACACTGCCTTGCGACCGAATATATCTGAGAGTCTACCGAACAAAATTTGGAAGACACAATTCGCCAACAATGCTGAGGTACCTGCCCAGTTAATAGTATTGTTAGCATCAAGATCAGCCCCAATGTGTGGTAATGCTATTGTAACTGAAGTTTGATCGGAAAAGGAAATAAACAATCCAAGGGACATTGCCGTAAGGCATACTATTAATTTTTTCTTAGGCAATATGTTCAAGTGAGCATTTCCAAGTCTTTCGGAGAGTTCCTTATTATCGTGCAAATAATCCCTCTCTGATGCTATTGCAATTGCAACATCATTACTTAAATTATTATCATGGGCGTCTGAGAGTCTTGTACTATTTATTCTTTCAGCTCTGATGTCTGTCATATTACCTAAAAATACGGTATTGTATGTATTATATTAACTAACACTAGAATACTATTTTGTGATTTGTAATTACAGAGTTATGACTGGATCCGGTTGAACGGTAGGGCAAATTCCCTTATCTTATATACTACCATGCATACTGATATTGAGCCACTCGAAACTTTTCGGAACCGGAGTTCGCAATTAGAATGGGAAATTTTCAAGAGCTCCGAAGGAAAAAGAAAGATGAGCAGCGGGGATGCCCTAATTCCCGGTGGAAAACAAGAGATCACCAACCGCAAACTTAAAACTGTGAGAGAAAAAGCGGAGGCCCACCTTTTTTAATTTCTATCTGAGCTAGTATATACATCTGCCAGCTGATTCACAGAGATGTACGTACGTCTAGCATGCGTTACTGTCAGGGGATTTGATGTGGGAAACACTTCATAAAATAAAAACGTCAATAAAAGGTGTCAAACTCCCATGCGGCAGACTGAATGAAAAATAGAGGAAAAAAAAAAAAAAAAAAAAAAAAAAAAAAAGAAAAAAAAATATTAATAAACTTAATGTTTTATGTGATAGCCCCCGAAGGGATAACGGTAAACACACACGGGACACTTACAGGGACGACGGGAATCTGTGCTCCTTAAAAGAAGCCAGAAAAGAAACGGTTCACAGTATGGTCTGATCCAGAATCGAGTACACCCCACATGAAGTAGCGTGACCATGTACCTAAACTGTAGCTAAGCACGTACGTACAAGTGCCAAAATCTCAGTGGCTGTTCATGCAGTTACAGAAGATTTCTCAAGTAGCTCGAATAACTCCAGGAATATTTCCTCCCCCTCTTGAGAGAATCATTGGGCACGCTGTGTTCGTTTCCTCATACTCCAGTTCCTCCACACTGTCATTACTTGGTTCTGCATATACATCTTCTCTATTCTCTGCGTTGTGCGATATACAAGTCGGGGTTTTGTGTAACTTTTCATCCTCATGGCATGCGTTTTTGTTATTACGATGGCCATGCCATAGCCACGTACTACAACACTTCTCCCAAGGCCCAATTAACCAGTAACAATACAGATCGCGGGAATACAGCAAGCACAGAATGGTTAAAGACACTACATACTATGATATTCTTGAAGTAGAGGTAACGGCCACCGACCTTGAATTAAAAAAGGCGTACAGGAAGAAGGCAATCAAGCTTCATCCTGATAAGAATGCCAACGACCCGGAAGCTGCGGCCAAGTTCCAAGAACTAGGTGAAGCTTACGGAATTTTGCAAGATCCCAACTCAAGAGCAGCTTATGATGAGTTTGGGGTAGAGGGTATGAAAGCGGAAGGTTCTGGCGTGGCCAATGACATAGATCCTTCGGAATTCTTCACGCAAGTGTTCGGAGGTGATGGATTTAAAGATTGGATTGGTGAGTTATCAATGATGAATGAAATGAGCCAGCAAGCTGAAGTATTGGCTGAAGAGGAAGGTGAGGGTAGCGAAACTACCTCCACTACTGATGCTACCACGGCTGCCGATGCTTTCTCCTCCCAAGCTTCTACCCCAACCAGTGCTGCAGCTGGCACTCCAGCTGCTACTGCTAATGTCGCAAGCAGTACCACCGATATTTCGACTGTTAGCGGAAGTAGCACGGCTGCCGGAGGAAGTTCGACACACGTTGATACTTCCAAACCTTCGGAAGTCCCCTCGAAGCAAGAAAACCCAATGTCTGCTGCCTCCATCAAGAAGAAGAAGGCAAAGCTCAGCCAGAAGCAACGTGATGAAATCATCCGCATACACGAGGAAAACAAAAAGGCCAAGCTTGAAAGGATCAACACTCTTGCCGCTAATCTTCTCTCCAGGGTCGAAAAGTATGAATCCACTTATAAGTCCCCAGAAGCTCTTCAGGCTTTTACCAAGCTGTTGGCTATTGAATTTGAAGACTTGAAGATCGAAAGTTTTGGGATTGAATTACTTCACCTTATTGGAAAAATCTATGTCGACCAGGCCACCGCAACCTTAAACTCCCTTAAATCATTTGGTGTCACCAAGTTCTACCTGTCTGTCAAGACCAAATCAAACACTATCAAGAACGGATATGGGATCTTGAAGAGTGCACTCCAAACGCAAACCATGATTCAAGAATTAATGAAGGAGCAAGAATATTTAGAAACGAAAGCCGCTATGGGAATTGAATTGACCGTAGATGAGAGGGCCAGACAAGCAGAGATGGAAAGATTGTTAACTGGTAAAGTTGTCGCAACGGCGTGGGCCCTGACCAAATTCGAAGTTACCAGCGTATTAAATAAGGTTGTAGATAAAGTTTTGAATGACAAGGGAGTGCCTAAAAAAGAAAGATCCATAAGAGCACATGGGGTCAAATTCTTAGGTGAGCTTATGAGCAAGGTTGAAAGATCCGCCGAAGAAGCTGAGGAAGCTCAGATCTTTGAAGAGATGATGGCGGAAGCTAATGCTAAGAAGTCTAATAAGAAGGGAGGTAAGGGAAAGAAAGTGAGCGACAAGGAAATTGAAGAGATATTGAAACAAATGGAAGAAGTTGAAGTTAAAAAGGAAGACGTCTAACTGAGACTAGCTACAATTATTGATAGGTATACATATATATTTATACGTATATATTTTATTTATTTTCTTTCCGCCTGTATGTATATGAATTCAATAGATAACATTAATATGACAAGCATCACTAAGCAACTAGGGGATCAACTGGAGATAAGTAAGAGGGTTCCATAATGTGTAGCCTTAAATCCATGAAAATTTCATTTCCTGCACATAGTCGGTTTTTTTCCCATCTTCACCTTTGAAGATTTGCCATTTAACAATTTACCTGAACTACTGTAGGCTCTTCTTCTGATAACATTTCCAGTTTGAGCACAATGACTACCTCAAAACAGATTTTAGTCCTCTATAAGCAATTATTAGAAAAAGCTTACAAGTTCGACAACTATAATTTTAGAGAATTTGCTAAAAGGAAGGTCACAGATTCCTTCAAGGCTAACAAGGGACTCAGCGATTCCGAAGCGATTACTAACTTTTATAATCAAGGAATACTTGACTTAGCTATGTTAACTAGGCAGACCACTATTTCTCAAATGTATACATTTGAGAAGCTTGTTGTTGAGCCATTAAAGAGACAACGTTAGGTCACACTAAAGTAAAAGTGGAAGGAAAGATAAAAGAGAACGGAGTGTTGAAGCTAGTGGGCTCTTATTGATGAACTAGTTTTTGGTGTTTTCTTGAGCACCGGAAACGTAAAATTATGAAATGCTCCGGAGCAAAAGAAGATAAAATGAACATAAGAGATATTTAATGTATATAAAGAAAACCCCAGAATATTATAATGAAATCAGGTTAAGGTGTAGCGTATTCTTTGATAGGAAACGATGTATTGTGTTCCTCGATAGGAAGTAGGTTTTACAATCATCAAGTAGTAGTATGTAAGAGAATCGGAAACCAAAAAAAATATGTAACAGTGCGACCTCGGTGAGGGTCGAACTCACGATCTTGAGATTAACAGTCTCACGCCTTAGCCAACTTGGCCACGAAGTCTTTGCTGTTTTGTAATTTTGTCAAAAATTTAATATCATAATTTCACTCTTAAGTCGGATCGGTTCCGAGATTTATCCGATATCTGGTGAAAAAATTTTAAGAAAACTAAATGAAAATTCTCTCCAGCAGTCTGTTCACTTTCAACTTCGATCTGTTTTCATCTATACTTCGATACATATATACGTAGTTATTAATGCCAACATGGTATCGGAAATGTAGACAAAATAGCCTCTTAGCCATCTTCCCACTCAAATATGCCTTTTACAACATAAAAAGCTCTAAAATTCTCTAAAAAAATGTTGATTACGTTTCGAATATGTATATTTTAATTGCCTATAAAAATAGTTACAGAATCACAACAATTTAGCGAGTAAACTCTACAAAACAACAAAACACGGTATGAATAAATACAATAGAATGAAAAGTTAATTAATTTAATCTTATATTATCAGTGCTATTATTCTTCCTATTTTCCTGCCTTGACAGCGGCCATCTTGTTTAAAGCAGAACCGTACTTGAACCATTCAATTTGTTCAGCGTTGTAAGTATGAGATAATTCAGTTTCCCAAGTAGCATCACCGTTAGCTGGGTGAACTCTCAAGATCAAGTTCTTACCTGGAGTTAATTCAGTTAATCCGACAATGTCAACTTCATCTTCTGGTTGAATCTTGTCGTAATCAGCAACGTTAGTGAAGTTCAATGGTAATAAACCTTGCTTCTTCAAGTTAGTTTCGTGAATACGAGCAAAAGACTTGGTAATGATAGCGAAACCACCTAAGAATCTTGGCTCTAAGGCAGCGTGTTCTCTGGAAGAACCTTCACCGAAATTTTCGTCACCAATGACAACCCAAGTGTGACCAGCGTCACGGTAGTCACCAGCAGTATCTGGGATACTCTTGTATTCACCAGTGTAGTGGTTCTTAACGTTGTTAATTTCACCGTTTTCAGCGTTAGTGGCACCAATCATGTAATTGTTAGAAATGTTTTGTAAGTGACCACGGTATTTCAACCAAGGACCGGCCATAGAAATATGATCAGTGGTGGTCTTACCAACAGCCTTGATTAAGATTGGTAATCTTTCAGCATCCTTACCGTTCCATGGCTTGAATGGAGTTAATTTTTGTAATCTATCGGAGGTTGGAGCAATGAGAACTTCAACGGCTGATCTGTCAGCTGGTGGAGCTTGGTAAGTGTTAACACCAGCATCGTAACCGTTGGCTGGTAAACCAACACCTTGTGGTGCCTTCAACTTGAATTCCTTACCTTCAGAGTCCAATAAGGTGTCAGTGATAGGGTTGAAACCTAAGTCACCAGAAAGAGCAAATGCAGTGGTGATTTCTGGGGAAGCAACGAAAGCATGAGTTTGTGGGTTACCATCGTTTCTTGAGGTAAAGTTTCTGTTGAAAGAAGAAACAATGGTGTTCTTGTCACCCTTCTTGATGTCTTGTCTGTCCCATTGACCGATACATGGACCACAGGCGTTAGCCATGACAACACCTCCAAAGTCTTCGAAGACCTTCAATTGACCGTCTCTGGCAATGGTGGCTCTAACTTGTTCGGAACCTGGAGAAACAGTGTAAATGGACTTAGCCTTCAAACCGTGGGAAGCAGCGTCTTCAATAATAGAAGCAGCTCTGGTCATATCTTCGTAAGAAGAGTTGGTACAAGAACCAATAAGACCAACCTTAACTTCTAATGGCCATCCGTTAGCAATAGCGGTTTCCTTCATCTTGGAGATTGGGGTAGCTAAATCTGGGGTGAATGGACCGTTAACGTGAGGTTCTAAAGTATTCAAGTCAATTTCAATAACTTGATCATATTCACAACCTTCATCAGCAGAAAGGAAGTCCTTCTTGTATAAGTTAGCAAATTGAGCGATTTCGGATCTACCGGTAGCGTTCAAATAGTCAACCATAGAGTTGTTGAATGGGAAGACTGAGGTGGTGGCACCAATTTCAGCACCCATATTACAGATAGTACCCATACCGGTACAGGAGAAGGTTTCAACACCGGAACCGTAGTATTCAACAATAGCACCAGTACCACCCTTAACGGTGGTGATACCAGCAAGCTTCAAGATGATATCCTTTGGAGAGGTCCAACCACTCATCTTACCGGTTAACTTAACACCGATAATCTTTGGGGCCTTTAATTCCCAAGCCAAGGAAGCCATGACATCGACGGCGTCAGCACCACCGACACCAATAGCTAATTGACCTAAACCACCAGCGTTTGGAGTATGGGAATCAGTACCAATCAATAAAGCACCTGGGAAAGCATAGTTTTCCAAGACAATTTGATGAATAATACCGGAACCTGGCTTCCAGAAACCCAAGTTGTACTTGGCACAGGCAGATGCTAAAAAGTCAAAGACTTCCTTGTTCAAGTCAATGGCTCTAGCAAGATCCTTGGCACCACCGATTTGAGCTTGAATCAAGTGATCACAGTGGACAGTGGATGGAGTAGCAACAGCATCCATACCAGCAGACATGAATTGTAAAATGGCCATTTGAGCGGTGGCATCTTGACAAGCAACTCTGTCAGGCCTCAACTTCAAGTAAGAGACACCTCTTTCGATATCTTGGTTGTGAGGATCATCCAAGTGACCGTATAAAAGCTTTTCAGCGTAAGTCAAAGGTCTGTTCAATCTGTTCTTGACAATTTCGACATTTTCAAGATGCTTCTTGTATTGAATAAATGAAAAGGTTTCAAGGAGATTTTGATTAACCTTAGAGTCTCTAGTTAACCCAGCGGTAGCAAGACTACGACGAGATGTTCTAGCAATTGATCTAGCAGAAAGCATGTTCAGAGTTCTGTAGAGTATATGGGGTAGAATGGGAAGTCAGAAAAGGAGAAAGAAAAGAAAATTTTTCTACCTCCACTAGCTAAAAAATTTGGGGAAATGGTGTTTATTAAATATCGGCGAATTTAGTGGATGGATGGATCCCTCCCCCAAGGAAGGGAAGATTTTTGGGCGCGCGCAGGGAAATTTGTGGATTCACAGCCAATCAAAACTAATAAATTTCAAATCCAGCACATGCAGGAGAAACTATTTCTTGATGATCTGGGCTACAGGAGACGGTGGAAAGGTGAAGTTTTGAGGAGGATGTGTAAGAGATATAATCGGGGGGGCTACTCCGAGCACAATTAGCTGATAATCAGTAGGAAAGAGACGAATATCGACTGGAACGTTCGGTAGTTGTTTCAGATGGTGCATATCATCAATGGGATGTCCGCGATTATTTGCTTGACTTTTTTTTTCCTGCCCCATATTTCAACAGTGCGGCCCACGGTTAAAGTGATGATGGTTCTGCGACGGGGCCGATTCGGTAAATGATCTGGCACACGAAAACTGGAACAAATGCAAGTAAAAAAAAAAAAAAAAAAAGAAATGCTTTGCACACTTTCCTGTAGGGGAATTTTATTTCGGGTGTGTTTTGGTTTAGGCTCTCCAATCGGTCGGACTGGCACTGAACGGGCAATCACAGCCCTTCGTTGATCGTTTGATGGACCTTTGATGTCATTCTGATTCAAAAAGTATCATTGTAAAAGTTTATTCTGATATCTGCATTGCGGTTAGTGTGGGGAAATAGTGTATGTTGTTTGACACATCTTAGGCTCCCTGGTCTGTTTTAGATTATTTTAAATGACATGTTACTGGTGGATATGAAGTTTTGGTTATTGGCACTTTCGGAACCGAAAAAAAATCTGCAACACTTATGTGATGGTAATGGGAGAAAAGAAAAGCGAAAGCAAAGGTACTAAAGTAGGAGGATAACAGACCCTATAAAACATGATGCGACTATTCCGTGTACATGTACATGACCACCACCCACTTTCTTCTACCTCTGTCTTCATTCAATTCTCTCCCTGCCTTAATTAGACTTGGTTATCATGCAATGGATAGAGCCTGGCTTCGTTATATATAGGATTTTTTGGTTGCATGGATTTTCGATCTCTCATTCCACTTGTATGGTAGTAGGGCTAGTCTCGATTTCTTACCTAAAATGGCTCGGGGGCAAGTATAACTGCCCCAGTATACAGTAATTCAATGAATGACTGTATTTATTTCAAGTTTTTCGTTTCTTCCTTTTCCGTGTACATTCACTACTTCCATTTATTGCCTGAGTTTGTTAGATTGATGCAAAAAATACACACTTTAAATGTGGACAATCAACAGAAAGCAGAATTGTCCACTGCAAACCTTAACTAGTCCAATTTCTGTAAAATATTAGTCTATACAGCTTATTGGGAACGTGCGATACTTGAATCACTGTTCTACATTGTTTGTCCTCTTATATATACCCTAAGTACAACTACCTTTGATCTCAGCCCTAAGTAGGGTAGCACATCCAAACACCAACACACTCGTGTGCATTATTTAATTTCAATATCATTCACGTGATCATTCACGTGATTTTAAATATGTAGTATCTTGAATCTTCATGATAGATGTCAAAATCCTATCAGTAGTGGAGCATGATTGTAAAGTAGACTGATAGTTTGGATGACTCTTATATATACATTCGATTTAGTTAGTTCTGTACCCAGTTTACTGAAATGCAGTTTTAGTATTCGCACTCAAATTAGGAAATACAACTGAGTTATGACCAATTACAGTATATTCAGGTAGTTGTTAATGGTTCAAGTTGTAAATCGCGTACTGCATGGGCTCTCTTACTTCTATACCAGTGGTGGAGATCATAACTAAGGTACTTAGGGTTATATCTCTTTCCTAAAGGGGTTTGCTTTATTAACGCATGAGACGACACATCCAAACACCTTGTCTGGAGATAATGTTATGCAGTGACACTTTTAGTATGAAACCTTAGTTTCAATACGCAGTTTAAAATGTTTTGAATAATGGCTAAACTACAGAAAAGTAACCGTAAATTTTCAATTTGTTATTGGCCCTACAATGTCAATTGTCTCACCCTGGCTCACTTAGGGTACAACTCACTCTCGCAACAGTTAAGTGGTTTCATGATGAAGAATAGCTAATGAATTAGGGGTTCAGTGAATTAGGTGTTTCAGCCTCGTGCAATGAAAAATGGAGTTAATGCCGGATATAACATGCAACCAAAAAAAAGACTATAGGCAACTGGAGATAGTAGTATCCAATGAAAGACCTGAGCCATATGATGTTTACCTTGCAATAATAAACTCCATGAATTTCAATTGCGGATATAACATTGCCGCCTTTACAATACATTCCAAAAAATACTTGAATAGGAGAATATCCACCTGAAGTCTCCTGGCTCTAAGCAAGAACAAACACCAATAATTAGTAAAATGAAGGTATTCATCACAGGTGCTTCAGGTTTCATTGGAACCCAAGTTGTTCATGAACTTCTTGCTGCAGGACATGAGGTTGTCGCTTTAGCAAGATCAGATGTTGCGCAAGCTAAAGTAGAAAAGATCAGTTCTAAAGTAGCTGTTCTTCGTGGGGACCTCACTGATGTGGATATTCTTAAGAAAGGTGCTTCAGAATCAGATGGTGTAGTTCACTTGGGATTTGTTCAAAATTTCAGTAAGTTCGAAGAATGTTGTCAGATTGACTACAAAGCGACTATTGCAATGTTAGATGTCCTCGAAGGTACCGATAAACCATTTATTTACACTAGTGGTACCATAAAACTCGATGGAAAAGTAACCATCGAAACAGATCAAAGGGATCCAAAGGAACCTAGCACTAGGGGTAAAACAGAAACCCTAGCATTGGGATACAAGGACAGGGGTGTTAGAGTCACTACTGTGAGATTACCTCTCGTACATGGAGAAGGTGACCATGGGTTTGTTCCGCTTATTTTTGGAATTACGAGAACCAAAGGGTTTTCAGCATACATTGAAGAAGGTCTGAACAAATTTCCAGCAGTTCACGTAAACGATGCTGCAGTTTTATATAGACTTGTTCTTGAGAAAGGTCAGGCTGGACATGCTTATCATGCAGCAGCCGAAGGTATTCTCACTGCCAAGGACTTCGCTGAAGCAATTGGGAAGTCTCTTAATGTTCCTGTTGAATCTATTACCCAAGATAAGGTTATGGGACACTTTGGTTTCCTTGGAATTTTTTTTGGTTTTGACCAACCTACGTCGAGTGAGATCACTCGTGAAGAATTGCAATGGGATCCAAAGGGTGTGACCCTCTTCGAGGATATTAATACCGACTTTTACCGCAACAGCACGTCTACCTTCTAATTATTAGATCACAATATAAGGCGCTAGTAGTTACTATATAAGAATATGAAGTTTATTTAAATGATTGTAGGTTGAAATTTGCACCCATTTGGTTTCGCTTGCTAGCGGCTGAAAACTCAACGAAAAATATATTCAACTACGCCTTGGCGTTGATCGTATATATGTTGGAACACTGCACACCCTAACACCTAGTACTCCTTCTACATATCGACTTTTGTGTCAGCCCTTAAGCTGGTCTGATTAGAGCTATGCAAGAAGTAAGCAAATACATTTGCGTTTTTCCAGATAGTGTAAGTAGTATCGGAAATTTCCCGATACCAGCAAGTTTTACTCGTATTTATTCACCTATGTAATCTCCGAAATGCAGTAGAATGGGAATAAACAGCTAGGAACGGATACAATTTGTAGCATTTTCCATTACCAAAGGTCGCTGCTGAAGAGGTGTTGAGTCACTGTATGACATTCCAACATACAATACCACTTACTGTAGGAGTCAAATGGTGATATGATGGACGAATTTTCTAATCAATTGAATAATTGCAAGTTACAATTTGCACCCATTCGGTACTGCATGCTTATGACAGATACCACCATTAAGTTTGCCTTGCGAAGGGGAACGGCTTTGATTCTCATATATTGAGGAGTACTTTCCGTACTTTCAAACATCAATTGCCAAGTCACTCAAATCCGCTCATAATTGCAACCTTCTAGCCGAGGTTTGCCACCATCAGAGCCAATTAGTAACTTAACCGTTTGCATCTTTCGCGAGAGTGAAATAATATCGGATATTTTCCGGTGCAGAAAATAAAACTCCTGCACACTTTACGGAAATACACATGAAGTGAAAAATACCATAGTGGTGAAGCGTGGAGTTAAGACGGATATAATTTGTAAGCCATAGCAAGTGGTAACCTCTAAGAGTCGTAATTGAAAGAGGAGGGCAGTTCTTACATGACATTCTAACTTACGATAGCACGTATTGAAGGAGTTAGATGCGGAAATAACTGACGATTTGTACGCAATGCATTTTGAAAAGGTATTTAAGTGGCATGTTTCCATGAAGTAAGCTGCAAAAAACAAATCATTATCAATAATTGATAAACGTTAATCAATAATCAAAACTAAAAACTAAAAATTACTTAAAATGAAGGTATTTGTTACAGGTGCTTCCGGTTTCATTGGAACCCAAGTCGTTCGCGAACTTCTTGCTGCAGGACACGAAGTTGTCGCATTAGCAAGATCAGATGCTTCCCAAGCTAAGTTAGAAAAGTTCGGTTCTAAGGTGAGTGTTCTTCGCGGAGACCTTAATGACTTGGACTCTCTCAAGAAAGGTGCAGCAGAATCAGACGGTGTTATTCACTTAGGGTTTGTTCATGACTTTAGTAAGTTTGAAGAGTGTTGCCAAATCGATCGCAAAGCTACTACAACTATGTTAGATGTCCTTGAAGGTACTAACAAGCCATTTATAAACACTAGTGGTCTTTTAAATCAGAGAGGTAAGGTTGCAATTGAAAGTGAATATTACCCTCCTGTTAACACGAGAGCAGGAACTGAAGACTTAGCATTAACTTATAAAGATAAGGGAGTAAGGGTAACATCTATAAGATTATCACCAACAGTCCATGGAGAAGGTGACCATGCTTTCATTCCGATTCTCATTGGAGTTGCTAGAGCCAAAGGAGTTGCAGCATATATTGAAGAGGGACTGAATGTATGGCCAGCAGTTCACGTTAATGATGCTGCAAAGTTATTTGTTCTTGCACTTGAAAAGGGTGTGGCCGGACATGTCTACCATGGAGCTGGTGAAGAAGGGGTCAAGACCAAAGATATTGCCACTGCTATTGGTAAGACTCTTGGTGTCCCTGTAGAGTCTGTAGCCCGCGAAAAGGCTATGGAGCACTTTGGTTTCCTTGGATTCTTTTTTGGCTTTGACCTGCCAAGCTCAAGTGAGATTACTCGCAAGGAATTAGGATGGGAACCAAAAAATATCACCTTATTAGAAGAGATCGCTACAGAATATTATAAAAATTCTACCCCAGGCATGTAAATGATCACTAGTCAGCTAAAAAGCGAAGGTAAAACTTGTTGTGTTTTGAAGTTGGTTATTTAAATCTATTATCTGCTCCCAGATGTAATTTTGCACCCAAAAATCTAAATCTAAATAGGTATATTTTATGGCTCTAATACATGAATTGTTTTTACTTTCATAATGGTGAATAATGTAGTCTGCACTGATGAGGATCAATAGCAGCCTTTAATCTAGGCCTTAAAAAACTTACTAATATTGCTAAGAATTCCGTACGTAGCGTGCACCTAAATTTCTATATCTAAATTCTAAGCATTATCTCACACTTCTTACTACCATCTACACACTCTACATAGTAAGAGGGCTAGTTATTATTTTAATATCTAAGGTCCCAGCACTCTTCTGACACTTGCTACAATCTACATACTTTACACATAAGTTGGGCTACCTAATATGAAGTATTTCCTGGGTGTTTTATAATCTTCTTTATTGTTAATGGGCCTGAATATGAGGCACATCCAAACACCACCAAGAATCCATCTCAAATATAAAAGGGCGACGAGCCCAATATTTTTGAAGTCTAGTAGAGAGGGAGACAAAACAGCCCCCACCTACACTACAAGTTAGGATGGCACACTCTCTTTACGACTCAACTATAGTAATGGCCAAAGGAGCCCTTACATCCCTTGATAGAATCATTACCCAAGCCGAGAAGCATGAAAATTCGGCTACTTTCTTCACCTCAAGACTCACAGAAGATATGAATCCACTCCCATTCCAAGTCCACTACGCTACGTTTCTGGCCCAAGCAGTGGCTGCAGCATTAGCTGGCCACGACTACGAAGAGCCCGAAGAGGATTTAGATTCTTACGAGAAGATGCATGCGCGCATCAACGAAGCCATTGAAGAGTTGGATAAGGCCGATAAAGAGTCGGTCAACAGTGACAGTGAAACAATTACTACCTTCTACTTCCATGAGAGAAAAATGGAAGTACCAGTTAAGTCAGTGGTATGTTTAAAGAATATGCCAAATGTATATTTTCATGTCTCCATGGCATATGCCATCTTGCGCAAGGAAGGTGTCCCGCTAGGCAAAAGGGACTGGAGTAGAGGCTTCGTCACCGGATATGTGTGAAAGTAAACTGGTCCAACCATATTACTTTCATGTCCCCCATTATGAAAATTATCAATATGCAAAATTACGTAGCTAAAAATAGGCGAAAAAAAATAATAATGATAGAGAAAGAGAATAAAAAACCGCATAAAATTTTTGTAGTGTTTCTCGCTTGTATCTCCAGTATACAATTGGCAAAATTCTGTAACCAGTGAACTTCTTGGAATGTTAACTAGAGTTAAGTGTAGATAAAAAAAAAAAATCGCCATTCACGCTTGCAAGCTTGGTATGTCTTACCAGATTTTTTCACTCAGCTGTGTCAGTTCAAATTCTAGAAGCCATGAGAATTATAAATGCTTTTAATTTAACTTAGAGTATAGTATCACCTTGAGCGTGAAATATTTTGTTTATAGCTGCAGAAGGAAGTAAGCTGCAACGGAAGCTATGTCGGGACTGGAATAAACTGCAACATTGTCCAATTCTTTTCCCCACTACTAAAATCACGGCAGCACAACGGAGTTAAATGCGGACTTAGCTTGCAACCTTAAAATATTGCAAATTCTGAAATTTGTTCTCAAAAGCATACCAAAAAGGAGTTAAGACGGACATAAATATCGCAACCAATATGGGCTCTACCTATAAAAGGCAAGAACTTGCAATTGGTTCTGAGTTCTCCCAATTAATATCAATATCAATCCCAATTTCAGTATAGATATTAACAATCAATAACTAAGAATTAATAAAATGAAGGTATTTGTTACAGGTGCTTCAGGTTTCATTGGAACCCAAGTCGTTCGCGAACTTCTTGCTGCAGGACACGAGGTTGTCGCATTAGCAAGATCAGATGCTTCCCAAGCTAAGTTAGAAGAGGTCAGTTCCAAGGTCAGTGTTCTTCGCGGAGACCTTAATGACTTGGACTCTCTCAAGAAAGGTGCAGCAGAATCAGATGGTGTTATTCACTTGGGATTTGTTCACGACTTTACCAGATACGAAGAGTGCTGTCAAATTGATCGCACAGCCACCACCACAATGTTAGACGTCCTCAAAGGTACAAATCGTCCATTTATTTATACCAGTGGTGTTGTCAACCTGAAGGGGAAAGTGGCTGTTGAGACAGATGAAAGAAGCGCGGAAGAAGGCAACACAAGAGCATTGACAGAAAAACTAGCTGTATCTTATAAAGACAAAGATGTAAGAGCATTATCTGTCAGATTGTCTCCTACTGTACATGGAGAAGGTGATCATGGTTTCATTCCAGGTCTCATTGGCATTGCTAGAGGCAAAGGATATTCTGCATATATTGGAGAAGGTTCAAATCCTTGGCCAGCCGTGCATGTCAATGATGCTGCAAAGGTGTTTGTTCTTGCCCTTGAAAAGGGTAAAGCAGGACATGCTTACCATGCAGTAGGTGAAGGCAGTGTCAAGTCGAAAGATATCGCTGAAGCTATCGGAAGCAGTATAAATGTTCCTGTCAAGTCAATCCCCCAAGAAAAGGCTATGGAACACTTCGGATTCCTTGGAATCTTCTTTGGTCTCAGCGTTCCACATTCAAATGAGATTACTCGCAAGGAATTGGGATGGGAACCAACAAATCCTACCCTTTTAGAGGATATCGCTAGTGATTATTATAGCAAGAGTTCGGCTAAGAACCTCTAAATGGGAGATCTGAAGAGTAAAGGACAGTGGATCAAAAAAAGTATATACAAACTTACTAGTTAGCATATAATAATATTGTATTCTACAGCGAGATATGAACCCGTAGGCTGCAATGCTTATTCATTTGCAGCTTGTAATTCAAGGCAAGAAAGGAATCGTAGGTTGCATTCTTCATTCACCTTGCATCTTGTAACCTAAAAAGCCTATGCGTCGTGCGGCGCTTATACAAAACGCCTTTTGCAAAAGAAGATTCATGTCGCATAATACTCACATCTGCACCATATGTCAAATCATACTGGATGCCACATTTTGACGTGCCCTAATCTGTAGCTCATAAGGTGAATGTAATCATATCCAATTTAGGATCAGCCTCATAGGCTCGGCCTTTGAATTGAATTTAAAAGTAGCACGGAACATCCATACACCTAAACAATTACATGCGTTTTCATGCACCGCGACATTTCAGATGGCTCTCCACTACAAAATAATCCACTGAAGGCAATGGCAACAATGAAGAGTAGATAACGGTGTAATCATGCCAATGGAAAATATATAAATAGTAACGTAAAGTCTGCACTTATTTGATGCATATACATATACATAATATATTATACAGTTTGATAAGTAATTTGTAGCGAAGAATTGCTTTCGGTATAATATGGATCAGGTATTCTCATTGCTTGAATCCGAGGATCGAGTCAACTTGATTTCGGTCCCACTGGTGGAAGGGGATACCAAATACCCACAATTGGTTTGCGGCTTGTATTCCTTTTTGCAACCATTAGCTCCTAATAAGGAAAATGCATTCAATCCGTGCTTTGTATCATGGCTTTACATTGCAATAGCTGTAGTGTTTGGTACATTTGGTTTAGTTGAGCTTTTCCTTATTTTCAAAAAGAGAACTTGGTACGGAAACTTGCTCCCCAGGAATACTGGATTCAACCATTGGTTAAGATGTAATTCTGTTTTGATCCAGGCGTTATTGTACGTGGTCTTAACCTTTACCTCGACGAACATTCATGCGAGGTATGCTGACTTTAAGATATTGGCCCAAATTCTTATTTCAATTGTATTGGCTTTCGTGATATTGCCTTTACATTTCGTAGAAGTTGTTGTCAGTCCAACCCCAAGCACTCTTTTGCTTGCATTCTGGCCCATTTTAATCATATTACAGGTGGTATTATTATTCCAGGATAATTATACCAATTGGCCCTTACTCTCAGCAAGATCTGACATCTTCTTGTTTGCATTGGAAATTTTTTCAATTTTCAATTCTGTTTCAATTTTGTTCTACGAAACATTACAGTGGAAACCAAGTCACAAATTGATCCACTCTTTCAAATTAGAAGGATGGGATTACCTACTTGAAAAGCCCAACTTATACTCGGTTATGACCTTCACTTGGATGAATCCTCTTATCCAAAAGGCGTTTATCAATAAGACTTTGACAACCGATGATTTACCTAGTATTTCACATGAACTCTCAGCAGAGTTGGAAACTGCCAAGCTAAGAAAACATTACACTATGGAATCCACGGGCAATAAGAAGAGAAGTTCTTGGAAATTATTTGTGCTGTTGTCGTTAGCATTTGGAAATCTTGTATTTTTGGCATTTTCATGTGAAATGGGCTCTCTGGTGTTGGCCTTTGTTCAACCTCAATTGTTAAGACATTTAATCAGGTTCTTCAGTGAATTTGAGGAAAGTGGAGGTAATGAGCCAATCCTTCGTGCATTGATCATTGCTCTTTCAATGTTCTCAGTTACCATTATGCAAACATGGTTTGATAACCAATACATGATTTTAATCTTGAAGGCAGGCTTGGGTTGCAGGTCTTCGTTAACATCGCTTCTTTTTCAAAAATCGTTGATTCTTTCGGCTGAATCAAAATCAAAATACGCTACTGGTGATATTGTTAATCTTGTATCTACTGATGTGGACAGAATTCAACAAATTACTCAAAACATTCAAACTATAGTCGTAGCTCCAATTGAGCTTATTCTTTGTTTGGTCTCACTCTACTACTTAGTCGGATGGAAGCCTACTTTAGCAAGTTTTGCAGTGCTTTCAATTCTAGTACCATTGAATTCATTCGTCATCAAAATTCTGAAAAGGCTCAGAAAATCTCAAATGAAATTTACTGATTTAAGAAGTCGTACTATAAATGATATATTGACTTCCATAAAAAGTATAAAGCTTTATTCGTGGGAAGAACCAATGAATAAGAAGTTGCAGGAAGTTAGAATCAACCAAGAATTGAAAAACTTGAAGAAAATTCGTTATGTCAACATCTTTGGTAATTTGATTTGGATCCTTATACCATTTTGTCTTACATTTACCACGTTTGCAACCTTTGCCCTTACACTGGATGTTCCATTAACGTCGGATATTGTATTTCCAACTTTATCTCTTTTGAATATGTTGTCTGGTCCACTATTACAATTACCAGGTGTCATTACTCAATTAGTTGATACCTCCGTTTCTTTGAATAGAATTGCAGACTTTTTAGTTTCGTCAGAAATTGATGTTACAATCATTGCGAAGTTACCTAAGGCAGATAAGAATGATGACATTGTTGTTGAGATTAAGAATACTTCATTCCTTTGGGAGAAACCTGTAGATCCGGGAAGAAAAGACGTTGAAGATGGAGAAGATCTCGAATCCAATGTTACTTCAATAAAATATGCACTTAAAAACATTAATTTTAGGGCCAAAAAATCACAATTAAATTGCATTGTGGGAAAAGTTGGAAGTGGTAAATCTACGTTTCTTACATCGATGTTGGGTCAGTTGGAAGCAATCAATAGTATTGATGCATTCAACAGGTTACCAGAAGTCTCAATTCGTGGTTCGATCGCTTATTGTGCTCAATCGCCATGGATTATGAACTCTACTGTAAAAGATAATATTTTATTTGGACATGAATATGACGAGGCCTTTTATCAGAAGACAATTGAATGTTGCCAATTAGGACCTGATATCAAAGTATTACCTGATGGAGATGCAACGTTCGTTGGGGAAAAAGGTATTTCACTTTCTGGGGGACAAAAGGCAAGATTATCTTTAGCGAGAGCAGTTTATGCAAGAAGTGATGTTTATTTGCTAGATGATGTTTTATCAGCTGTTGATAGTCACGTTGGAAAGCAAATCATTGAAAAGGTGTTGTCAAGAGAGCTGGGAATTTTAAAGACCAAGACTATTATCTTGGCTACAAATTCCTTACTGGTATTAAATTATTCAAACTCTATTGATTTATTAGAAAGAGGTGAAATAGTAGAAAGTGGAACATTCAGTGGAATTTTGGCAAACGAAGGAAAAAACGGCAAGTTATATACTTTGTTAAAAGAATTTGGAAAACATGGTTCAAGTGCCACGCCTTCAGCCACTCCAACGCCTATACCTTCAACAGTTCCTTCAACGGCCACTTCCGATAACGAGGAGGATGAAGTAACTAATGCACTTACTAGAACTATTTCAAGTGCCACTTTAGAGGGAGCAACGTTAGCACCATTCAAATGGGAGTCTTTGTCAAATATATTTCACACCAAACCTACTAATAATGCTCCCACTAAAGATCAAAGTCTCAATACTGTGACAGAAGAGGTCACAGTACTGAGGACCAATAAGACTATCGAAAAGCAAGCGATTGGTAGTGTGAAATGGCATGTTTACAAAGAATATATTGATGCGTCTTCCCGAACCGGCTCCATCATTTGGATTATCTCACTCATCATTTCTTGTTCATTTTCAGTTGCCTCTAATTATTGGTTAAAGAATTGGGCAGAACTGAATTCAAATGCTGGTGACAATAAAGATGCAATCAGATATATCGGAATTTATGCACTCCTAGGATTCAGCAGTAGTCTTTTCATTCTTATCAGAAGTGGTCTCTTGTGGACATTTTTATCAATCAATGCTTCAAGAAACATCCATGATAGGATGTCGAAGTCAATATTTTCAGCTCCTATGTCATTCTTCGAAAGAACGCCTATTGGAAGAATAATGAATAGATTTACAAGTGATATTAATAGAGTGGATGATGTCTTACCAAGAGCTTTTGGAGGATTCTTTAATTCAACAATGAACACCTTATTCACCTTAGGTGTAATTGCTGTCGTTGTTCCACCCTTCATACTTGTCATTGCAGTTTTGTCACTTGCCTACTTTTATTACCAAAAATACTTCCTGTCTATCTCTAGAGAATTGAAGAGATTAACTTCTGTGTCAAGGTCTCCCATCTATGCTCATTTTCAGGAAACTTTGAATGGTGTCGATACTGTCAGAGCTTTCAAACAATTTGATAGATTCAAATATTTAGATGATGCTAATCTTGACTTTAATTTGAAATCCCTTTACATGTTGAGGTCATCAAATAGATGGTTATCTTCAAGGTTACAATTTATTGGTTCATTGTCTATTCTTTCAGTCAGTATTCTATCCATTTTAACTTTATTAACGAAATCACCTTTGAGTGCCGGAACTGCTGGTTTTGTTATGACATATGCATTGCAAACTGCGAACTCTTTGAGTTTCGTTGTTAGAATGTCTGCTGAAGTTGAGTCAACTATAGTTGCATTTGAAAGATGTTTAGAATATTGTGAGTTACCAGAAGAACAGAACGAAGATGTTGGGCAATATGAGGAATTACCTGAGCTATTTCCCTCAGAAGGTGCCATTAAATTTGTTAACTATTCTACCAGATACCGTAAGAACCTTGATCTCATTCTAAAGAATGTTTCATTTGAAATTAAGGGAAAGGAAAAAATTGGAGTAGTGGGTAGAACAGGAGCAGGTAAGAGCTCTTTAACTTTAGCCCTCTTCAGAATCATAGAAGCTGTGGAAGGAAGTATTTTCATTGATAATGTGGATATCTCCAAGTTATCGGTCTATGCTTTAAGACAACATCTACTGATCATTCCACAAGATTCACAGGCTTTTGAAGGAACCGTTAGACAAAACTTGGATCCGTTCAACAATTATTCAGATGAAGAGATTTGGAAAGTATTGGAATTGGCGCATTTAAAGGATCATATTCAAGAAGTTCTGCAACATAAAGAACCAAATGCTAATGAAAGCGAATCTGGCAACAATGGGTTGCTATTCAAAATAACTGAAGGTGGATCGAACTTCTCTGCTGGACAGCTTCAATTAATGTGTTTAGCCAGAGCTTTACTTAACAAGTCTAAAATTATAGTCCTCGACGAAGCTACTGCTGCAGTTGATGTACAAACAGACAAAATTATTCAAGATACGATTAGAAGTCATTTTAAAGATAGAACTATCATAACTATTGCTCATAGGTTAGATACTGTTATGGATAGTGACAGAATTATTGCACTTGATCATGGAGAATTAAAAGAATTTGACACCCCTGAAAATTTACTCAACAACAAAGATTCCATATTTTATAACTTATGCGAACAAGGTGGATATTTAAAGTAAATATGATAGCACCCATATAGAAACCACTGAACTAGAGATTATTTGCTAACTGTAAGGTTAAGGACCCACAAGAGGACCATTTCAAATAGCAAACTTGTACAATGTAAGATTAAACTTTACGCTTCGTGAAGCAAGCTAGTCAGCTGATTGTCAAGAAAAGTTGCAGCCGCATTTATATCTGTACGGCTGGAGCGCAGACTTGGCATATCTTTCTACTGCTAATGAACAAATAAGAAAGTAAAACGTTGCAAAGTACTAATCAAGAAATCAAGCTCGGCAGCCTTGATAGAACCTCTTAAATATATTAAAAATAAAGGGCTATTTTCGATAATTTGAATCAATTTCCTCGGTGTTTGGATTTTATGGCATATACCAAATCTTAAAAAGGTAAAAAGCTTATTTTAAGGTTTTCTTGGAACACTTCAGGGAAACTAGCTTGAACTATATATTTAAGTCATACTTGTCGCCCTCCATAGTCATATATTCTAGGCTCTGAAAGCATACACAAATCAAAATCTTTATTCAATCTGCAATGTTATTAGTATTCTTCCTAATTCCTTTCTTGTACTTAATAAAGGACTCAGAATCCAACTTTGTAGAAGAACTCCAAATAAGATCAAGGCCCGTAGTGGATGACTATACGACAACTTTAGATGAAAAAATCTTGTACCCCACAAAGAATGGAGAAAGTTACTTATTTCAATTGGTAGATCCAGCATATTACACCTCGCCAAAGTTTTACTATGATCACGACGAAGAGCAAACCATTGTGTATATTGATAATGGGAAGTTTTATTTGAGGACCACGAATGATTATCTTTCAGCTTACGTTGATCCTCCAGATTATAGCAATGCATTTTCAACTATAAAACAACAAGATGGCAGTGTACGATTGGCCCTAAATCCGAGATCTGAAGCTAACACTTTTAAAGCTTTGGTACAAAGTAATTCCGTGCTGAACAACAAGATTGTCTCGCTACATACTTCCGGCGATTTCATTCTTGATTCTCAAACGTTTTATCTCGAGGGAATATCCAACATCACTGCTTATCACCCCACAACGTCTTCTACATCTTCCAGCACCAGTACCACTATAAGGCGGACCTCTTCGTCTAGATCTTCCACCACCAGATCAATGCTGTCAACTTCTTCAACTTCAAGTGCTGTATTGAGAGGAAATGCGGACAGAGCCAACACGGTGCCAGATATAACATTTTTAATTGGAATTGTTTTGAATATAATGGCGTAGGGGAAGAGTATGGAGACATTCCTGTTAGAAGATCACACAAGAATATACGAGTTTTAAACAATAAAGGTATCAAAGACAGAGAATGAAACATCCTTGGCTGAGTCTAGCAGAAGAAGAAGAATCTAAGGAAAAACTACAGTCGTCTGCTATCTATTTTTCAAAGGAAGAACTACCGGAAAGAAGGGTGCCAACGAGCAAGAACTAACCTTTAAACAGTTCTCTTTCTTTCTTTCCTTTTCTTTCTTTCTTTCCTTCTTATTTTTTTTTTTTTTTTTTTTTTTTTGCACCCAATTAGTGCTGCTTTCCTTACACACAGTACCACTCAAAGTAATTAGTATCAACGGAAATATAAAACAATGTATTCAACAATTTTGCAATAGTAAGAGTCTACATAACCTGCCAGGAACTAATTCTCCTTGGCCTCCTTTCTTCTGCCCAATTCTATTTCCCTCTTAACCCCAACTTTTAATACCAACGTTTTATCCCTTCTACTCATCCTATGCTCTTACACTTCCCTCCAGCTTCCAGTACCTTTATGCCCTTGCTCATCCTTCTGCGGGGTTTGGCTAAACCCACACCGTGCCTGCATACAATTCCGGCTCAGAAGTAACCGATTTTCCCTTGGGGGCCAAAAAAAAAACCAAGAGCCAATCGGTTCAACTAAAGATCGAAATAGTTGTGATTATAGACGACACTTTCCGATATTCTCAAGATGGCATCTACCGCTCAACATGCTTCCAAGTTCACCCGTTACTTGAACTCCGAAACTGGACCAAAAACTGTGCATTTCTGGGCACCAGTCTTGAAATGGTGTATTGTTATTGCAGGGATTAATGATTTACAAAGACCGGTTGAAAAACTTAGTGGTACCCAACAACTTGCCTTAATGTCCACCGGAGTTATATGGACCCGTTGGGCTGGGTTTGTCATCAAACCAAGAAACATGTTATTGGCCAGTGTGAACTTTTTCTTGGGTGGTATTGCAAGTTATCAATTATACAGAATCGTTGACTACAGAAGAACTGCTGGTGATTCTCCAGCGCAAGTGTTCCTGTACATCTTAAAGGGTAACGAAGCTCTTGAACCAGCAGAAGCACCAGCAGCAGTCAAGGACACAATCAAGGCATAGGTTTTTAAGCAGGGCAGTATAGTAAAGAATAGAAAATTGAAAAAAGAGAAACAACCTTAAAGAAATGTACAAGAATAAGATATATATTGTTTGGAGTCACCAAACCAAATGTTAATGGATGTAGGTTTTAATGAAATGGCTATTTATTAGGTGAGCGAGCGTAGCTTAGAGCTGAGTTTCAGGTGCACGATATATCCTTTTCACGTAAGAAGTGCACTTGATATGAAATGGGCCTGTAGGAGTCTTCTTCTCGTTGAGCATAGGTTGGTTGGCCTGTAGCTAGCCGTCAATGTTCATGATATCATCGTCTTCGTCTGCTCCTTGAAGATCGTCCGTGCCGCTAGACGGGGGGTTACCTTCCTCTATGTGTTCTTGGGCTTCTCCATCTTCTGGATCTCGTACGTCCTCTGGACCCACACTAAATTCCAGGTGCTCCGGCTCAACCAGGGCATCTTCTTCTTCTTCTTCTTCTTCTTCTTCTTCTTCTTCTTCTCCTGCTCTTTCCTCGCCCTCGATGTTGTCGTCCCCTGCTTCTTCGTCGTCACGGTCTTGCTCCTCTTGCTCCATGTCTTCGTCTTCGTCTTCCTCCTCCTCCTCCTCCTCGTCGTACTCTTTCAAGTCTTCCTTCTCGCTCTTCCTAATTCTGTCCACCTCCTCGGTGACATTCTCAAGCTTTCTCATAAACTCATTCAATGTGGAGTCTCTTGTGGCCCACTTCTTATTTTTGGCAGTTAACTGCTGCTTTATGATGAGCAAGATCTCGTACTTGATCTTCCTTTGAATTCGAAGTCGAAACTCGATATTAAGCAATGCCCTAAACGTTACAATATCTGGCTTGGGCAATATGCCATCCACATTCAACGAGAATATCTCTGAAAGCGCAATGGCGCTGCCCCCACTAGCGCTATCTGGTAAAAGTCTCCCATCCTCGTACTGCTCCAACGTTTCTCTTGCGAACTGGAAGCTTGGTAGATCAATCTGCTGACAGAATTTCTTGTATTCTCGATGCAAATGCTCTGTTTCGTAATTTATCCGTGATAACTCCCCCAATTTGGAGTTGTATGAGGTGATTTCGTTCTGAACGAACTCGTCTGTGCTTGTGTTTTCCCAGCTCTTGAAATTCTTATGGAATCGGTTCACCTTAAACGAGTCTAGTACAAACTGTTTCTTTAGGAGCTGAAGCTCTGAAGGTTCCAAATTCCCTGAGAGATGATGCGAGAGAAGCTGCTCTGCAGACTGGAACGTAGAAGTGGTCATATTATCTATGATACAGCTCTGTTATCGCAAAAGAAGTCTGTCTCTGCCTGCTTCCACATACATCGAATTTGAAAATTTCTGTTCAGGCAAAATTTCCAAATCTGAAAAATTAAAGAAGGAAAGAAAAGCGAAATCAAAACACAGTTGCAAAGAGAGATACACAGAGCTAGACAGAGTCAATTGGACATTGTTGTTTAGGATCTTAGACTACAGATGTCGGACATACGAATTAAGCTCATTCAGGCGACACAGACGCTAACAAATTTGAACCTTTACCAGGCAGCGAAATGGTCAGCTGAAGCACTTAACGGTTTGGAAGCAATAAGCACAGATCAATCGCACTCACATTCAGACTACAACTTACCACCGCTTGACGCCGACGAGATCTTCGACCAGGACAAGTTCTTGCTAGCCAAAACATACTTCAATTGCAAAGAATTCGACAGAGCAGCGTATGTGTTGAAGGACTGTAGGAGTGGGAATGCTCTCTTCTTAAGACTCTACTCCATGTTGATATCAGCTGATAAGAGATCCATGGAGGAGACAGACGGGAGTATCAAAGTTGGATCCAGCACGTCATTGCTGACCAAGGTGGGCAATATCCACCCAGATGGCAACAAAATAAGCAATAGCGGTGCCGGTGGTGGACCCGGTGGGGCCAGCTCTATGGGCAACGGCTCTGAATTGATCGGCGGTACGTCAGATTTCAATGATTTCTTGAATTCCAAACTTTCCAAGATTCTTCAAGAAATCAACAACTACATAAGTAAACCAAACTCTAAGCCCAACGCATTTCTTTTCTATTTAAATGGGATCATCTACAATAAGAAGAAGAAATATGGCATTGCTCAGACAAACTTATTTCATTCGTTGAGGTTGTTTCCTTACAATTGGTCATGCTGGCAAGAACTCATTGCGTCTTTGACTACATACGAGGAAGCCCTAACCTTTATTGGGAAGTTGAGGAAAACAAAGATTTCGTTGTCTTCCAATATAATGTTTAAATTCTTTGAGGTGGTGATCTACCAGGAATTTTATCAGGAGCTGAATATTTTGAATGAAAACCTAGCATTCTTACTTGTTAAGTTCCCTCATTTCAACTTCTTAAACGTTCAAGAGTTTCTCATAGCATATCACAGCTTGGATTACTTTCAAGCTGAAGTAATATTCGACAAGATCTTAATTAATGACCCCTTAAGATTGGACGACTTGGATACTTATTCTAATATGCTTTACGTCATGGAGAAGAAATCCAAATTATCCTTTTTGGCTCAGTTCCTGTCTCTGATCGATAAATTTAGACCCGAGACTTGCTGCATTATTGCCAACTATCATTCAATGAAGTGCGAACATGAGAAGGCTATTACATATTATAAGAGAGCACTTACGTTGAACAAGAACTGCCTTTCAGCTTGGACTCTCATGGGACACGAATTCGTAGAGTTGAAAAATTCTCATGCTGCAATCGAGTCCTACAGAAGAGCGGTGGATACCAACCCTAAGGACTTTAGAGCTTGGTACGGATTGGGCCAAGCCTATGAAGTATTGGATATGCACATGTATGCCTTGTATTACTATCAAAGAGCTACCAATTTGCAGCCATTGGACAAGAGAATGTGGCAGGCTATTGGGAATTGTTACGAGAAGATTGATAAACTTGAAGAGGCAATCAAGAGTTTTGAAAAGGCTCTTCATATCGATAGCTATAACAATAGCATCAACGGTGCGGAATCTGAAGCTGATACCGCTGTTGTGGAACCTCACATAACTTATAAATTAGCGACGTTTTCTGAGAAGCTAGGGTTATGGAAAGATACTGTGAAGTACATGAAAATGTGCTTAGAGCTGGAGTTGGAGTGGGGAATTACTGACGAGACTTCCAAAGCAAGACTCTGGCTAGCAAGAAGTGCTTTGGAAAATAGGAGGTTCGAAGAAGCTCTTGCCCTAGCGAAAGATTTAAATCATAGCAATGCTCACGACATCGAAGAGGCCAGGTCCATTGCAAGAGAGGCAAGAAACAGAATGCTGAGGTAATTTTTGGGAAAGGAAATATATTTTTAATTAATGATATTAATATATACTATTTGGTTATGTAATTATGGAAGTAAGATATTAGTTAGGGAGTAAACAAATTATGTCCCAAAAAAAAAAAGAATTTATGTAAGTTATGACCAGATTAATCAATACTTAGTGTATTTAAGAAGTTCATCTTCTAAAGATAATAATCTGGCTTCGTTGGAAACAGATTTACAAACTTTATTAACAATAATTTCCAAAGTTTGAGCAAGTAAGTCTAATTCCTTTAATGAGGCACCACTGTTGACCATAATTAACAATTGAGGAGATATCACAGGCAAATTCTCATGATCGAGAATACTCTTTGATCTTGTAATAAGAATATTTGATTCAAAGAGTACGCCATCGATGATTTTTTGTAAAAGGAAGGATTCTATGTTGTACGCTTTCGAGAATTCATTTAAGCTTCTAGCTTGCTTACCAGTGTTCAAAAAATGAGTGTTCCCGTAAAATGCTGGCAAACCTAAGGCCTTTCTGTATTGATGTGAAAGTGAGATATGAATTATTGGAGAATTGCTATTGGATGTGACCTTAAAGAAAGTCGTCTTTATTGAAGTCAACTTGGAGTAGAGGTGTGAAGTCCTTTCATGCAATTGGGCGATCAATTTAGAATTTCCGGCTGCGGTTCGTTCATTCATAATTTCCTTAATTGACTGAGAAGAAGCAATAGCTGAGTATGGTGGTAACGATGCGCTAAAGGTATAAGCATTAGAATTAATTCTCTGATGCTGAACCATTGGTTTAACACCAGCACAGAACCCACCAGAGCTGGCGAATGATCCGGCAAATGTACCAATGGTAATGGAAATTTCCAACCTTGAAAGGTTATAATGTTCAACTACACCTCTACCGTTTGCACCAAGGACACCAATTGACAATGTTTCATCGAGAAAGAGTCTATACTTGAACTTATTCTTCAATTCAACGATTTTAGGCAAATTACAGATGTCACCAGTGTTTAAGAATAAACCCTCAGTAACAATGAATCTTCTACGAACTGGTTCCTTGTCCAAAGTTGGCTTCAATTCTTCCAAAATGGATTCCAAGTGGTCCACGTCGTTATGTTCGTACCATTCGATGTTACAACGAGAGACGATAAGAGCCTTCTGAATGGCCAAGTTGACTCCACTGTCCACAATACAAAGATCTCCTCTTTTCAAATAGGCAGGAATAACGGAACCAGCGGTAACAAAATCTTGTCCATAGAGAATTGACTGCTCGGTCTGTAAAAATCTTGCTAAATCTTCTTCCAATCTGACGTGAACGTCTTGGGTACCATAGAAATTAGGTGGTCCACATGCTCCGACACCGGCAGTAGAAATTTCAGCCTTTGCAGCCTTATGTACGTTGTCATTTTCATTCAAGTCAAGGAAGTCATACGATGCCAAATTAACCACATTGCTGCTAATGTTATTGCCGGAAGCTTCATTGTATAAGGTCATGTGGCTCTTATTCCAGCCCTTGATCTTAGGGATTGCAGACAATTGCCATTTTTCTAAGTTATTAACTTCTTCTACCAAAGGTTCAGGTTCCCAGTCCTTTATTAACTCATCGATTTCAAGTTTAGAAAACTTGACAATGTCGGCTTTGTTCTCCTTTCTCTTGGACAGCAAGAAGTAGTGGACAGCAAATATAAATAAAGCTAACTCAAACAATGAACGGACAGGATCGTTTTTATAGGAGGATCGAATATAACGTAAAATAATCTGCCCGCCCGGGATTTGATCCAACTTATTAAGGTAGTGAACAAAAGAATCGCCGATTGCTGACGAGATCAATTCCAAGGTTGGCGGTATTGTCGTTGTTGGAGTTGTGGTCGTAGTCTCCGTGACCGTCGTTGTTAACAAATGTTCAGCCATGGTGGAACAGTTAATGTGACTCAAAATAAGACGCTATTGAGCAAGCAGCGTAGGTTGTAACGCGTGTTTGGCTGGTGGGAGCTTTTCTTCACAAGCTGACCTTGAGGAATGCGGAGCGTTGGAAGAAAAAAAGCAAAAGAATCCGTGAAAAAAAAAGAACGACTCGTTAACCAAAACAATTATCTTCTCTTCAGTATCAAAATAATCTCAGTTTCTTTTATGTTGACTATGAACTGAAAGAATTTAGTTGCCTCTGTTAACAGCTGGTGTAGTTTTTCATATTTTTCTTTTTTTGTTTTCATTGTTTTCGTGAGTCGTGCGTGGAACAAAAATATAGGAGAAGCTATGGGTCCACTATACTGAGAGCAGGTCAAAAGAGTGCTGGGGAATATAGGAGCAGGGAGGTGGACCCATGCTAGAGCTCAGAGATATCTAGGTACTTACAAAGAGATCTAAAGAATTAGATGCTACTTTTTGGATAGTAAATGTTTCTTCAAACTGTATTAAATTTGTAGTTGGGTTTAAACGGTTTGAACTAACACCGCCGTATAATTCCGCGCGTATTGGCGTATTGGTGGTGCAGTGGGAGATGGTTGGTGCAATAGATCACGCATCCCAAATGGCTGTACATGCTGATTACTAAAAAATAGGGGGATAATCCAGGAATTTTGTTTTGAATTAACAATGTCCAGCCATTCCCTGGTCTGTTTCAATTTTTGGTATCTTTGTTAAAGGGTGCAAATTGGTCCGAGTTTCCGCCAGCCCAGGGTTGCAACCTTTTATTACATGCAGGTGTACAATGAGCCAAGTAGTATAGAAGTACACCGATCGAATTAGAGCTGCTTTTTGCAATGTCACCCTCCTGTATAGCAAATATTGTCGTGAGTAGGACTTAAGTAGAAATAATATACAAATATTCCAAATCTACGTCTTTTAGACAGAGGAATTTCTGCTTTGTGTAGGTCTTTCTGAAGATTTGCTTAAGATTTGTAAGTTATAAGCTTCTAATAATTTGAACCTATACACAGAAAACGGTAGTCTTGTCTTTCATATTACCCAGTTTTATGGGATAAAAACTCTCGTTACCCCCTCAACATTCTTTCTACAACAAACACATCCCTCCATACCCTTTGTGACCAAGCTTAACCTGCACAGCTCACAAACCGCAAAACATTTACATGGCCAAGTTATTATTTCTCTAGGATTAACTTGACAAACCACGCAATCGTACCTTGAAGAACTGAAATCCTCTACTTCATCTTCATCCTCGCCTTCCCTCTTCTTGAGTGCTTCTAGTTGCTGTCTCCTTTTTTCTACTATCAACTCCATGAGTTTGGTAGTTTCATTCTCATTTTGACTTAGCTTATTGAACACCGATCTAGTCATCACTGCATCTGAACTCATACGGTATCTCAATTCTTGACCAGAACCGACCAAATCCATAAATTCCTGTGGAGAACCCATGATTTCTTCAAATGCAAAACCATCAACCAGTTCCAAATCCAGTTCAATATCCAGTTGCTCAGAAATGTAATCTTCTAGGAAGTAGTCATTTGAATTGTCAATTTCTGAAAACTCACTATCTTTCAGATAAAGTAGTTGAACAGAAAGTTCATTTTCATCCAAATCGTCAACGTTGACGAGCTGATACTTGTTCATTTCGGTGATACTCTGCAAAGCGTCATCTGTCTTTGGTTGGATAAATCTCTGAAGGAATACGGGAATATCTTTATCATTAGCCCGAGTCCTCGTAATAAATCTCCAAGCCTTTCTGGCTAGTCCACTAAAAAGCTGAAGAAGATTACCAAAAAGCTCGCTCACAAACATGATTCTTCTTTTCATCACACTGTGTTCGTCATATTTGGAGGAGTTCATAGATAGCTCATATTCTCTTAAGGTCTGTCCTTTCAAGAGCCTTTCAGAGGGAGATTTAATAAGGTTTGCATAGCCTGATATATTCTTCCCCTTTAAATACTTAAAAACTGACATGCTACTTGAGCCATGCTTCTTAGTGTCCAAATTAATCGTTGCAAGCAATTTCTCCCAAATGCTTTTTTCTAACCATGTCTCATCAGTTACAGTCACTATACCCAATTCTTTAATATAACAAGATTTTCCAGCTACAGAAATCATCAGCGTACCCAAATTAAGCAATGAAGTGTAAAAATCATCGGATAATTGAATGTTGAAATTCTTAAATAAAAAGTGGACAAAATGAGAGTCGTCATTATCAGCCTCTTGTTCTCCTTCAGCGATTTGGAAGAAGCTGGCATAATTCAAATTGGTTAATTGGAAGCCATTAACCATGAATGCCAAGGAACAAATCAATGTGCAAATGAAGATCACACCCAAAAATAAGAACTGTGGAATAAATGCAGAAATAATCACAAATGAAAACTCAAAAATGTTACCCATTAACACATTTTTATAGATGTAAACCATAAAGGACGCTCCAAAAATGGTCAGGGGAATCAATCTATATCGATTGTTATTTATGGCCCCACCAATTTGGATATTCAAATGATTGGCTATCAGGTACAAGCTACAAATAAGAACTTGCTCTGTTGGTCTGGCATGTATCCTTCTACCTCCGAAAAGGAATCCAGTTTTGGATCTCGATTGATGGAATGCAAAAGAGTGCTCAAATATGGTGATTCCAGCCTCATTGTATGGTTTCCGACCTTGCATTACAGAGATAAATGTTTCCACAAACAGCAGCCAACAATAGCCCAAAAACACTGGCCAATACATATCAGTAGTAGGGCCTATTTGGACCTGGTCTTTTGGCGTCGCCATATACTTATTGTTGTAATAGTAGTCCGGGCTATATTCAAATCCCCGTAAGAGGTAGCTGACACCTTTGCTAAACCAATTATCAACATTTTCATCAAAATTATTAGACTTCCAAATGAAATCAAGCATCACCAACACATTAAAACAGTTGTACAAAAGAGTTCCAATTGCAGCCAACCGAAGTGCAAATGATGTTAATTTCTTTACCATCTCAAACATCCTTTTGCTAGTTGTTCCACTCGATCTACTTGAGGGTGTTGCTCCTGCACCCAAATTTCGATTTACCGTCCCCATTTGTAACCTGGTAGTGTTAACAGATGCGAGTATAAGCGTCCTATTGAGGATGAACGCCATGATAAGACATGCCAACCCGTATGTAGAGCAGCAGTATGTCAATACGGGCCCAAACCTATCCCAATCTAGCAACGACAGTTCCCCAGATTCTTTTACCGCTGAAACTAGTGCCTCGACAATCCACTTTATCGGTGGTTTCGTCACGGTTACCACAGTGGGACCCTCATATTCTTCACCAAATATAGAGTCTAGGCTGCCATTGGTGCCATTAGTGATATTTGAACCATTCATGACCAATTTGCGAACCTTGGTAATAATTACACTACAATGCTATAGCAAAATGAAAGAAAAAAGAAGAACGATAGGCAAGTATATCAATTACGAATGGCCATAGGGATCTTAAAGGAGATTTTCACATTTGTCACCCACAGATTAATGTCCGAGCATAGGAGCCCAGACAGTTGCATACAGACAGTCGGAGGATTGCGACTGGAGCCGGCCTGTATATAGCCAATCCAGGTTAAGGTAAGTTGCAACCATGGCAGCGAGTTGAGGGCTGCTGATCTAGCTTGATTCTGGGATGTATACCGATATTCCATGGTATGGGCTTTAGTTCCGGTATTAACTTAGTATAGACAAATATGAGGCTACCTGGATTCTGGCAAAGTAAGTAAAAAGTAGTCCTATTTCCTCCCCTACCATCGTACAGTGAACCCACATGTTTTGCATATAACTTTCATAACCTCGAGACCATGGGTGCAGCAGCAGTCAAGTGTGATTGTTGCCTGACTGTAAATAGTAGTGTAGAGTAGAGTGCCTATCCGGGAGACAATCGCTTCAATATACCACCAAACGCCTTCATACACCCTAGCATTTTGAACTGAATGCCAATAAACTAGGTGCCTACCCTTCAACCTACCCTCTGGATCTACAAGCTTGAACACCCTGCATATAAAACCCATCTCAAGAGAATACAGAGGTACACAGAAATAGAAAATCCCAAAACTTCATTCACTACAAGAATAAACTCTTCAGCCATAGACTTATATAAATCATGGGTAAGAGTGTGCCCCCGCCTCCACCACCTCCTCCGAGTGTGGTACGAAAAACCAATGGAGGAAGTAATGGATCCAATAAAAAGTTGCCACTACCTCCCCCACCACCTACCGGAGTGAATAGAAGATTACCACCACCACCACCACCTCCTTCTGGGGCCTCATCTAATAATGGAAGAAGATTGCCACCACCGCCTCCACCACCACCAGCATCACACAAAGTAGCGCAGAGACATACGGTGCTACCATCCTTAAGTAGACCAGTTGCTCCTGGTGCTCCACCACCGGCACCACCAAATCTTCTGCATCCTCCCCCATCAGGATACCCATCTAAAAAGCAGAAATTATCGTCACCTTCCTCCTCAGCAAATCTTCCCCTTCGTACAAAACAGTGGCTCCAAGTTCAAAAGAAAAGGTATTACGTTCCAAAGAATGCAATGGTCAAGAAATCGACTAACACGACGCTAGTGGCCCCAATAAAAGTAGAGATGCCTCCTGAGCATCTACGTAAAATCATTTATGACCATGGAGACCTTTCGTCCAAAAAGTTTGCATCAGACAAAAGATCACATTTGGGATCGCTTAAATACATGCCACATGCCATTTTAAAACTCCTAGAAAACATGCCTCAGCCCTGGGAACAAGTGAAAGAAGTGAAAGTATTATATCACATAACTGGTGCGATTACTTTCGTAAATGAAAGCCCCAGAGTCATCGAGCCTGTGTATACTGCTCAATGGGCCACCACTTGGATAGCAATGAGAAGAGAGAAGAGAGATAGAAAGAATTTCAAAAGAATGAATTTCCCACCATTTGATGACGAGGAACCTCCATTGGATTGGCTGGAAAACATACAAGACGTTGAGCCTCCAGAAGCAATAGAATTGGAAGAAATTGATAATGATTCTAAATATAATGATATATCTGAGTGGTTATATGATGAAAAACCTTTAATTGAAACTTCCCACGTGAATGGAGACTCTTACAAGAAATGGAATTTAGATCTTGATACAATGTCTGCATTATACGATATGTCGATGCCCATAGTAGCACAAGTAAATGATCCAAACTATTACTACTTATTTGACAAAACAGCATTTTTCACCGCGAAAAGTTTGAACATTGCCCTTCCTGGAGGGCCAAAATTTGAACCATTATACAAGGAAAAGTATGACGCAAAGCTCGATGACTTTACTGAATTTAATTCCATTGATAGAATTATATTTAGAATTCCAGTTAGAAGTGAATACAGGGTTGCATTTCCCTTTGTATATAATTCATATGTTACTCAAGTGAAAACTAATTGGTATCATGAACCATTCCGAAGTAGTCCTTCTGGAAAAGAGAAATTAAAGCTGGATGGCCAGTCCGGGTTTGTTTTTTCAAACGAATTCAACTTGATACCTACCCCTCCTCCAAAGAAAAAGGGAAAGAAAGACAACGATGAAATCTTCTCGTTACCTAAAAATGTTAAGCCATTAATGTCAGATAACGAATTGTTCCCGGAGAAATGGAACTCGGCATTGGATTTATTCGATGCTCCTTTCCCATTCAACCGTCGTAGTGGTAAAATGGTTAGAGCGGAAGATGTAGCATTGGTCAAGTCCTGGTACAAACAACATCCATCTAGTAAGAGTGCACAAAAAGTAAGAGTTTCATTTCAGAAGCTTCTCAAATCGTATGTTCTTACTGAACTACACGCAAAAGAAGGATCATCCAAGAGCAAAAATAAAGTAAAGCTCTTGAAAACTTTGAAAAACACTAAGTATTTTCAAGAGACTACTATTGATTGGGTCGAGGCCGGTCTACAAGTTTGCAGACAAGGTTTTAACATGCTTAACTTGTTAATACATAGAAAAGGACTCACATATCTACACCTAGATTACAATTTCAATTTGAAACCAACTAAAACCTTGACGACAAAAGAGCGTAAAAAATCTAGATTCGGAAATGCTTTCCATTTGATAAGGGAAATTTTGCGTGTAGTCAAGATCCTTGTTGACTCCCATGTTCAATATAGATTAGGTAATGTTGATTCATTTCAATTGGCTGATGGGATTTACTATATTTTGAATCATTTGGGTCAATTGACCGGAATTTACAGGTATAAGTATAAAGTGATGCATCAGATCAGGGCATGTAAGGACTTGAAACATGTGGTTTATGCTAAGTTCAATCAGTTGATTGGAAAGGGTCCTGGATGTGGGTTCTGGCAACCTGCATGGAGAGTGTGGTTGTTCTTCCTCAGAGGAATTATTCCACTCTTGGAAAGATGGTTGGGTAATTTGCTAGCAAGGCAATTTGAAGGTAGAAGAAGTAATGATGTAGCCAAAACAATAACGAAACAGAGAGTTGATTCGTATTACGATTTAGAATTAAGAGCTCAGGTAATGCAAGATATTTTAGATATGATCCCCGAAGGCTTAAAGCAAAAATCATCGAAAACGATTCTTCAACATCTCAGTGAAAGTTGGAGATGTTGGAAAGCAAATATTCCATGGAAAGTTCCAGGGTTGCCCGAGCAAGTAGCTTCAATTATTGAGAGATATATTCAGGCAAAAGCAGATGGGTGGATATCAGTTGCACATTATAATAGAGACAGAATTAGAAGAGGTGCCACTGTTGAAAAGACTGTTGCCAGAAAAAACCTAGGTAGATTGACAAGACTTTGGATCAAAATGGAACAAGGTAGACAAACTGAATTTTCAAAAACAGGACCTTCTGTCTCTCCTAACCATGCGGTTGTCATATTCCAGAATATGGTGCATTGGCTAGAAAGTAGAAAATATCAACCAATTCCTTTTCCGCCTTTATCCTATAAACACGATACCAAATTATTAGTATTGGCCTTGGAAAACTTAAAAGAAAACTATGGAGCTAATGCAAGACTTAACTCATCTCAAAGAGAAGAATTATTATTGATTGAACAAGCCTATGATAACCCGCATGAATGTCTCGCAAGAATCAAGAAATTTCTCTTGACACAAAGAATTTTCAAGGAAGTTGGGTTAGAAATGATGGATTATTATACTCACTTGATTCCAACTTACGAAATTGATCCATTAGAGAAAATCACAGATGCATACTTAGATCAATACCTTTGGTATGAAGCAGATAAAAGACGATTATTCCCTAATTGGATTAAGCCGAATGATGGAGAAGTCCCTCCGTTACTTACTTATAAATGGTGTCAGGGAATTAACAACCTTGATGATGGAAATGTATGGGATGTTTCAAATGGACAATGTAACGTTATGGTTGAGACTAAGTTGTCCAAATTTAGTGAAAAGTGTGATTTGACCTTACTTAATAGACTTTTAAGATTAATTGTAGATCCTAACATTGCTGACTACATTACAGCAAAGAATAATGTTAGTTTGTCGTACAAAGATATGCAGCATGTTAATCAGTTTGGTTTAATTAGAGGTTTACAGTTTAGTGGATTTGTTATGCAATACTATGGATTAGCAATCGATTTACTACTCTTAGGGTTGGAGAGAGCAAATGAAATTGCAGGTCCTGTCAATAGTCCAAACATGTTTTTACAAGAATCATCTAATGAGTCAGGAAACCCTATAAGAATTTATTCAAGATATTTTGACAAGATTCACATTTTCTTGAGACTTGGCGATGTCAACGATGTCAACGATCTAATTCATTCCTTCTTAAGCGATCACCCAGATCCAAACTTTGAGAATGCTATTGGATACAACAACAAAAAATGTTGGCCTAGAGACTCCAGAATGAGATTGATGAGACACGATGTGAACTTAGGCAGAGCTATTCATTGGGAACTTAGCGGAAGAATTCCTAATAGCTTAACCAGCTTGGAGTGGGAAGACACTTTTATTAGTATATATTCTCAAGATAACCCAAATTTGTTGTTTGGAATGTGTGGTTTTGAAATTAGAATTTTACCCAAAATTAGATCATCCGAAGAGGTTTCCTCGTCTCTGTCAACGGATGGGGTGTGGGATCTCGTAAACCAATCAACTAAAGAGAGAACGGCTAAAGCATATCTTCAAGTTTCACCAGAAGATGTGGATAAATTTGAAAGTAGAATAAGGCAAATTTTGATGTCTTCGGGCTCTACTACATTCACAAAAGTTGCTTCTAAGTGGAATACTGCTTTAGTGTCATTATTTGCGTATTATAGAGAAGCTATTATATCGACCGAAAGGCTATTGGATGTTTTAGTCCGTTCTGAAACGAAAATTCAGAACAGAGTAAAAATGGGCCTCAACTCCAAAATGCCGTCGAGATTTCCTCCTGCTGTATTTTATACTCCTAAGGAACTTGGGGGACTTGGAATGTTAAGTGCATCTCACATTTTGATCCCATCATCCGATTTGAAATGGTCGCTGCAGACGGATACTGGTGTAATTACACATTTTAGAGCAGGAATGAACCACCAGGAGCAAAAATTAATTCCGACAATATTTAGATATATCACTACTTGGGAGAATGAATTTTTAGATTCTCAGAGAGTATGGGCAGAGTATGCTATAAAACGTCAGGAAGCAATTGAACAAAACAGAAGGATAACATTTGAAGATATGGAATCTAATTGGGATCGAGGCTTACCAAGAATAAGTACTTTGTTTCAAAAAGATAGACATACTCTAGCCTACGATAAAGGACATAGAGTTAGATTAGAGTTCAAACAATTTACTATCCCACGAGCTAACCCATTTTGGTGGACAAATGGAAGACATGATGGCAGACTTTGGAATCTAAATGCTTACAGAACTGATGTCATTCAAGCACTAGGTGGAATAGAGACTATTTTGGAACATACATTATTCAAAGGTACAGGGTTTGATCTGTGGGAAGGGTTATTTTGGGAGAAAGCTTCTGGTTTTGAAGATTCATTAAAGTTCAAGAAACTTACCAATGCTCAAAGATCTGGTTTAAGTCAAATTCCAAATAGAAGATTTACTCTTTGGTGGAGTCCGACGATTAATAGAGCCAATGTGTACGTCGGTTTCTTAGTTCAATTAGATTTAACTGGTATATTTCTTCACGGAAAAATTCCGACTCTAAAAATATCACTTATCCAAATATTCAGGGCGCATTTATGGCAAAAGATTCATGAAAGTATTGTTCAAGATTTATGTCAAGTGTTCGATAGAGAAATGGATATTCTACAGATCGATCAAGTTGAAAAGCAGGCAATTCATCCAAGAAAGAGTTACAAAATGAATAGCTCATGTGCTGATATTGTATTAACCAGCACTTATAGATGGAATGTAACAAGACCGAGTCATTTGAACAATCAACATAGGGATGAAGACATGACAACTTCTTCATCTAACAAATTCTGGATTGATGTCCAGTTAAGATACGGTGATTATGACTCTCATGATATTTCAAGATATACAAGAGCAAAATTTTTAGATTACACCACTGATTCCACTAGTTCTTATCCATGCCCAACTGGTATAATGATTGGAGTTGATCTTGCTTACAACATGTATGATGTTTATGGAAACTGGGTTCCAGGACTTCAGCCATTAATGCAAAATGCAATGAAAGAAATCATGAAAGCTAATCCCGCTTTGTATGTGCTTCGAGAGCGTATTCGTAAGGGATTACAGTTATATCAATCACAACACAAGGAGACAATGCTTAATTCTAATAACTATGCAGAATTATTCAATAATGACACCCAATTTTTCATTGATGATACGAATGTATATAGAGTTACAGTCCACAAGACTTTTGAAGGTAATTTAACCACGAAACCTATCAATGGTGCTATATTCATGTTAAATGCGAAGACTGGCCAATTGTTCTTGAAGATTATTCATACTTCAGTTTGGTCTGGACAAAAGAGATTGAGTCAATTAGCCAAATGGAAGACTGCTGAAGAAGTTTCGGCTTTAATAAGATCCTTACCACGTGAAGAACAACCAAAACAATTAATCGTGACAAGGAAAGGTATGACAGATCCACTTGAAGTACATATGTTAGACTTTCCGAGCATTTCGATTAGATCGTCTGAGCTTAGATTACCTTTCGGTGCAGCATTGAAAATTGACAAGTTGGCTGATGTTGTGTTGAAAGCCATGGAACCCCAAATGATTTTGTTTAATCTCTACGATGACTGGCTTGATAGCATATCCGCATATACTGCATTCTCTAGAATAATTTTGATTATGAGAGGATTGACTATAAATACGGAAAGAACGAATTTAATTCTTAGACCTGACCACACGATAGTAACTCAAGATAACCATATTTGGCCAACACTTAGCGACGAACAATGGATTGATGTTGAAAAGGAGTTGCGTGATTTGATCCTTAATGATTACGCAAAGGAACATAATATAAACATTCAAAGCTTGACACAAGCAGAGATAAGAGATTTGATTTTGGGACAAGACATCAGAGCTCCATCTGCTAGAAGGCAAGAGGTTGCCGATTTAGAGCAACAAAAGCAAGAAGACGATGCGTCAAATCCACAGCTCACGGCTCTCAAGTCTAAGACCCAAAATGTTCACGGAGAGGATATAGTTACTGTGACGACAACAAATTATGAACAATCATCTTTTGCATCTAAAAATGAATGGAGAAATAGAGCAATCGCTTCATCCAATTTACATTTGAGAACGAAAAACGTTTATGTATCCGGTTCTAATGAGAATACCGAATCAGGTATCGCATATATATTCCCAAAGAACTTATTAAAGAAGTTTGTTCAAATATCTGATTTGAGAACTCAGGTTGGTGCATTTATCTATGGTATATCTCCGGATGATAACGACGAAATAAAGGAAGTGAAACGTTTAGTTTTAGTACCACAGTTAGCCAACACCCACTCAATCCAATTTCCACTCAAGTTGCCTGATCAAAATCAAGAAAATGAACTCCAGAAGTATGAGTTATTGGGATGGATTCATACTCAATCTGCAGATAATTCAGCAGGAATCCTTTCACCTATTGATATAACCACTCTAGCATCATTTAAAGATCACAATCCAGCACAATGGGATACCAAAAAAATGATTACCATCACTGTATCATTTACCCCAGGCTCAGTCACATTGAGCTGCTTTGGAACTTCGGATGAAGGATATCAATGGGGTACAACTAACAAGGACTTGATATCACAGGCACCAAAGGGATTTTCGTCATCCTTCAGTAATAAGCAAGAACTTTTGATATCTGACCGTATTGTGGGTTCCTTCATGGTCCCTGATGATGATATCTGGAATTACTCTTTCATTGGCGCAACCTGGAATGCGAAGATGGATTATGAAGTGAAGTCTGATATCCCATTACCATTTTATCATGAATTGCATCGTCCAATTCATTTCTCTAATTTTAACGAAATCGAAAGTAATGAACTTGAAGCAGACCAAGAGAATGTATTTTCTTAGCATATAAGATAAAGCTAAATAATTATTACAAATACTTATGTGACAGTTGTTAGAATATAGAATAATAAGTTAACTTTTATATATAAAAAAATATAAGAAGGTACGGACAATTTAATATGTAGATTACCAATGCCTCACTGATATTACATGGTCTTCGATTGCAAACAATAACTTCCTCAAATCATTCCTGGAGACGTCTTCCTTTAACAAAAGTAACTCTAAAGAATTTTTACCGTCCATGTACTTTAAAAGTTTATAAAAAACAGCAGTCAATTCTGGAGAGAGGCGACTTTCTTCAGAAACAATTTTATTGATCCATCGACGTTCCAACGTAGTAGCCCTATCTGGATCAAGTATAATTGTATCACTGTCCTCCTCAAGTGTAATATTTGGGCCAGAAAATAGTGGAACACCATCATGTTCCATAGATGGCACGTATGAGGAGGATTTATTTTGAGCAGGTTTAGTCTTGCTTACCTTTTTTGAAGTATTATCTGTTCCGACTACATTAGAGGTTGCCTGAATAGAAACATTTACGTCATTTTCATCTTCCCCAATTTTTGAATCAACACCTTTAGAAGATCTAACGCCCTTAGATGCATTACTTAAACCCCTCTTTTTAGAGCTTGATTCGTTCTCTAAATCTTCTTCCACTTTCATCTTCACTTTTCTAGATATCTTGAGCCATATAAATGTATGCAATTGTGTAACATACCCATATCTTATTAACCATCCAAGTGCATCTAAATAAACTTCTCGATGATCTCTTGAAGGTATAATAGTGGCATATTGTCTAGGCTTTCGTGATGAGGATGATAACAGTTTAAGAAAATGTGGAAGTGATGGTAAAGTTGTAAATTCCTTCAGGAACTTTTGAATATCGAAGTATAAATTCAATGTAACCGGAGCCATGGGAGAAACAATATATACCGATCTAGAATTTAAGGGAGGTATAACCCTTGCTCTTCTCCAGTATATCAAGTGGAATGCAAAAGATTTAATTTCAGTAATAGAAAGTCGTTCTGTAACTTTCTGAGATTGTTCAAGTTTGCTAGCTAGATTGGATAAAGATTCAGTTGGTTTAATCATTCGAATAAAGTTAGCTAAAGTACTCTGAGGCTCTGCTTTTATATCAGAAACAATTGTTTCAGGGTCATCAAGAAGTAAAAGTGCAAAATGTATAATATCTTCGGAAGAGTCAGAATCATCGTCTTCTAAGTAGTCGCCTTCGTCGGAGGCTCCTACCACATTGGGCCCAGAATTTCCACTAGCTCCACCACCTCCTAGTGATCCTCCATATGTCCCGCCTCCCATTCTTGTTAATATTGACATCATATTACTTATTCCGTACCGGGTTGTGTCACCGACATTGATCAAACCAGTTTTGCCTAACAAACTCACTGTTGATGATAGGTGACTTCCTGGAAGATAAGGAACTGTACTCTCTGGCAATGAATGGAACTCAGTTTTTATTGGGATCTGAAACGATCTGAGCTTATTATTGATAGATAAGTTGGCTATTTCAGATTTAGAAATAGAATAGTAGCAATCTGAAATCATCTTACAGAGTGATGCTCTATGGTTTAGGTATGATGCTAGCCCACCACTGATTCCGCCCAGTACTGTTCTATACTCCTCTTTAAATTTTTGGATAAGTTTAACTTGCTGCCAGACATAATCATGTTTCAGTTGTTCATATCGGAGCACTAGCGAAAGTCTAGAAATAACGTAATAAAACATTTCATCTATTCTATAGTTGCATTCAATAATTGGAGGGTTCATAATGAAAACTAAATGGAACATTGACATTGTATTTGATTTCTTTTCATTGGAGCTTCCAGATTTAGGAATACCATCATTATCTTCTTCTTCTTCTCCGTCATCAAGGTTATTATTATTAGTGCTGTCGTCGTTACGAGTCTTCTCCGATTCGCCCTCATTGCTCTTCTCTCCCACGGACAGTCCATCCTTGCTCACTTTACTAGCCTTCTTTCTTACTCTTTTCTTCTTAGACCTCCAAGACCCATTATCATAACAATGAATAGGAAGACCTAAGAACACTAGATCATCTATAAGCATTTCAAATCTTGAATTGCACATCTGTCGCGGTGGACATAACGTTTCGCAGAGGTAAGCTTGTTCAATTCCAAATATCGTACTAGCAACTTCAGGACTAGTACTATTACCCTTATTGGCACTACCAGAGGGTATGGATGAAGGCGATCCCAATTGTGAGTTCAGGTTGAGCGAAGTACTGCTATTTTGATTATTTGATGGAGAAAGTGTCAGTGAATGTTGCAGCTGAGTAGGAATTGCTGGAGCGCCTAGTTGAAAGGATGTATTACTAACTACATTTGCAATTGTTGGAAGTGTTGCAGTATTTGAGAATAAGCTTCTCTCCGACCTAGCAGATAATGTCTTTTCCAAGGGAATGGTATCTTTATTTCGCAAACTCTTCTTCTGCTTTGGGGTTCTTTCTCGATGTTTCTCTTGATCATCCAAAAACTCCATTAGTTCCTTTTTAGTTCCCATGTAATAATTTAGGTTTCTGGTATTCCACTTCAGGTCATCTTTCAGTTCTATCAGCGATACATCATCATTTTCCTCGCTATCTACGATATATTCATCATCGTCTACATCATGATCATCCATTGAGCCATCATCTTCAGAATTTACCATCAACTTCGCAGTATGCGACTGATCAACCAGCTCGTGAGACAACACAGGCGGATAGTTGTATACGAGTTGAGGACCACTATGAGTCGATACGACCAACAATATACCCAAAAGGTAAGAATTGGGTAAATTGAAGCTCATAATGAGTTCTACCGGGTTGTGATGTTTAAGAAGAAAGTACCTTCAAATGGACCACTTTGTTTGTAGATTCAATACTTTAGTTTTTCCTAGGGACAAAAAAAAAAAAAAAGTCAGATATCCATACTCCGAGTTGAGATAAGGACTGAGAGTTAAAAGAAGAGGTGATGGGGCCGATATTAATGTACGCTACATTTCGGCATTCTATTGAATCATATAAATAAGTTTCCTGCATTCTTGTTTTAAATCATAAACATTTATCCATAAATACGTAGCACCGGCTTAATAATACCACAACCATTGCGGAAGTACCGTCTAAAACTTGTGCTTAATATCCTTTTGATATAATTGAGCAAATCTCAGTTGTGGGACACCTTCAACCCATTTATTAAAGCCCTTAATGATTTCCCTTTGACTTGCAGAGTTAATTAATGTATCTCTGTTGGCCTTCAACAATTGTTTGTTCTCCAAAATAGATGGCTCATATAAACCGTTGAATTGTCTAACTAAGTCGTCATGAACGGTCTTATTGAATTCTTCAACGGAGTTGAATTTAGTTTCGTGATAAGACTTATTAATGAATCCCAACTTAGTCAAGTCAGTACCTGGAATAGGTCTAGCAAATAAAATTGCTTCTGAAGCCTTGGACCAACCTAATCTCAAAAATAAGGTGGCCAGGGCAGCACCTTCAGCTACAAGACCCAAGTTAGAAAATGGTGCCAACAAGAAGGTTTTCTTTTCGTCAATAGAGTAAATGAGATCACACAAGGAAACCAAAGCAGCAGATAAACCAATAACTGGTCCGTTCAATGCAGCGGCCAAAACTTTACTGTGGTTGTGAAATAAATCAGCCAAGTATACATTTCTGGAAACGAAGTTATTCAACCAGTACTCATGGGAGAAGAGTTCTTCGGTTGCAACATTAGAGAGACTCTTATCGGCAATGTTCGCACCTGCAGAAAAGTATCTTCCAGTTGATTGAATCAAAGTCAAAATAGTATCTTCCTTATCAGCTCTTTCTATTAATTTTGCTAAAAGAAGATATTGCTTACCTGTTAATGCATTCAACTTGTCAGGGAGGTTAAAGGTGATAATGGTAACTTTATCCCTAACTTCGTAAAGAATATCTTGTCCTTCCATTTTAAAAATTCAATTACTAATTATTTCCAGTTTTTTTCTTTGTAAAAAAAAATATGATCAAGTATCAATATTTTTCACTGCAAGTAACTTCAAGATAATTTTTGAGTATACCAGTAGTAGTTACTCAATTCATTATTTGACTGGTGAAGGAGGATTTTTCAACCGATATATAAGCAGTACCAAAAATTTCGCGGGGTCAATTGTTACCGAGGAAACTTGAAATTCTGGGGAAAAAGATTTCTCCATGTGCAAGAAATCAAAAAATACCGTGGAGGGTGGACCGGCCGAACCTTTTAGAACAATTTTAAGTGATTTATATTGTGAGAAACTCCGAATGGTAGGGGTAGACATTGGGGTAGAAACATTAGCTTAGGTGATTTGCAAGTTTGTCCCACGCTGGCAAATACTTCTCTTTGTAGTTTCCTTCATATTCTCGGCCTGGTGACCCTCGGTTTTACCACCAGTGTCGCCTGTGACTTATCTACTGGGGCTAAAAATCGGTCAACTCTAGTAGACCCTTAACGGCCAATTTCTGCTGCAGATATCCATTTTCCTAGCCACTGCTAACGTGCTTTTAAGCTTGCCCACCACAGTTGCACTGATGGCTCGTCCTCACTCACATCTGGTTGCACTGCACATATAGAGTCACGTGCGCCAGGTAACAGCAACGTAGTCGAAATGAAGCGCATCAGCCTACATCGGAATCAATTGAAACGCGATTTGGCAAATCTTAGCTTACAGAAGCAACGACAGGAGCTTACGAATGGTAGACAAAAAACAAGCCGAATACTTCTACTGTAATTCCACCAGTTGACTTTCTTGTGCCATTGTGTGTATGAAACTGAAGCAAACGCTACTGTAGACCAATTGTACTTACGTTCACTTGCTCTGATATTCATCTTTCGTATATATACTACAATAAGATTCTTCTAGTTTCTTCAAATTGCTTTTTTCAAATTATTTCTTCATTACAATATAAATTCAAGATTAAAATATAGCTTATATAACAACATATAAAATCTTTTCTCTCAAAAAAATTTCATTCCAACTAACTTTATCATTTCCCATGATGTAATTTCAATTCACATCTTTATAGGCCTATGGTTTTATATTGCCACTTGGACGAATATATGGGTTTGTTAATTTTTCGAGCAAATAGGAAATACCAATAAAAAAACTATCAAGAAAAATTCTTGAACTAAAAAAAAAGTAGAACAAGCAACTACCACACTAGTTGAAAATCGTTACTTATCTTACTCCTCCTCCTCCTTCTCCTCTACCTCCAACTGCTTTTACAACAACAAGACAGAAAAATTAGACGAAAGAGCGCGCACTTCTGTACGGACCCACTCATACCATCCACGCTCTTACCTTTAAAAGTTGACACTTTCTCACTCTCCCTCTGCTTCTTTCTCTCTCGCCTACTCTACTTTCTTTTTATTCAATTTGTATTAAATCTCTTCTTTTATATTCTTCCCTACGTATGCTGAACTTAAATAGAATTCTTTAAGTTGGTAGATAACCATTCTAAACCTTCATATAAACCATCACCAGAGGTGGCACAGGTAGCTTGAATGTACCATGGTCTTTGTCTAATAGAATGTAAACCTAACTTTTCAGTGATTTCAGCAGCATTCATGGCATTTGGTAAATCTTGCTTGTTAGCGAAAACTAACAATAATGCGTCTCTCAATTCATCTTCATTTAACATTTGTTGTAATTCTTCTCTTGCTTCAGCAATACGATCTCTATCGTTCGAATCGACAACGAAAATAATACCTTGGGTGTTTTGGAAGTAGTATCTCCATAATGGTCTAATCTTATCTTGTCCACCGACATCCCAAACGGTGAAGGAAATGTTCTTATATTCAACAGTTTCGACGTTGAAACCAATGGTTGGGATAGTAGTGACAATTTCACCCAATTTCAACTTATATAAAATGGTGGTCTTACCAGCGGCATCTAAACCAACCATTAAGATACGCATTTCCTTGCGGCCAAAGAGACCGGAGAACAACTTTGAGAATGATAAACCCATTTTTATTTATATTTCTACAAGTAATATATGTATGTATGTATTACAGATGTGGTGTTTAGATAACAAAGGACGACGACTGTGTTTTTTTCTTTGACTTTTTTTTCCTCTTTTGTTTGGATCCTTTTCGATTTCGAATTTGGAAGATTTTGGGTGTATATGCAGGCGAGGAAGTCGTTCAGGCGCCAAAAGCAAAAAAAGTGAAAAAAAAAAAAAATTAAAAGTGAAAAATAGGGTGAATAGTGAGATAGACGTGTAGAGTGAGATAAGGGGGCGCAACGTTAGTGACTTCAGTGGTGGCTACAGTGCTTGAAAAATGTAACAAGAATCGCCACCGTAGGCCAAGAATCACAGCATGGATAAGTACTTAATTTTGAATCAGGAGCCTACTTGTTAGGACTCGATTTAATCTTTGTGAGCTCATCAAAAATAGGAGTTGGGGTAAATTGGACTTCCGTGTACCTTGACAACTGCGTAGAGTCATTTTTTTTTTTGTGATTTTTCAGTTTTAAGTGTGCGTTTTTGTTCCCTGAGCTCGCTAGAGCGTTACGAAAAGTTAAAAAAGGAATAGGCGTAGCACTGGTACTTACGAGTGTATAGGATATGACCGACGGGACACCTGTTGAATATTGATTAAAAGTGAGATATGTACCCGTACTTCTCTTTCTGCTATTCTACTTCATATGTTTTTTGCGTTCTTTTAACTTCCTATATACTCTTTCATTGTACTGATTGCTCTCTCACTCACTTGAAAGAACTGGCGGACCAATTTCTGAGCCCAAGGCCAATCTTTTCTGAGCATTTGCAGCCATTCTGAAATTGTATGCATGAGATGCCAATGCTACCAAGCAGAATACATGCTAACAATGTAACCATACCTCTTTTCGGATCTACTGCTTTCACTTTCACTCTTAGGTTGCTATATGTTTAAGTTTAATTTTAGCCATACTCTATGTTGTCGTCATATATTTTAGTTTAACTTGGCCATACTCTATGAAATTGGCTGTCGTCATATATTTAGTTTAATTCAGCCCATATTTCTATATATTGGTTACATATTATCTCAATCACTTGCTGAGCACCTCATTATCTAATATGCGCCTGAATTCCAGCACAAACTTGTCTAAGTACAATTCATACTCCGGCAAAAACCCAAAGACAAGATTTAAGTTACCATTGGCACAAGTTATACAGTAAATCATGCTATGGAGTACAAGACCCATACACAGAGAAAACCATATATCTTCTATCTGCCAAAATTTCTCGTCTTCACTTCCGGAGCTGGGAATTTGCTCCATTCTTCCAAGATTCGAAATTGCAATTGTAGCTCTTCCATCCTTTTTGCCCAATTTTGACTTATAGGTGTCCCATATGTTTACATGTTTATACATCCCTACAAGACTGAAACACGATTTGGACCTGATAGTTCGATTTAGCATGCCGTACAAGTCTTGGGAGAATGTGACAAGATTGGAAATAGGGCTAGGAAACTGAAAGAAGTCGTATCCGACGTAAACACCTAGTTTTGAGGGATTGTTGACGAATTTACGCCCATTGATTGGTAGACACGAAATAGTAGAAGGAAATCGATTCTGATGTAATCCCAAGCCTTTGAAAAGACTTCCTTCAAGTGCTTTCAACGCAATCACATTAATTAATGGGGTCATTGTGAACCCATTACCCTTACAAAATTTTAGCACTTGCCCCACATCGCTTGAGGGTATAGTCACTGTTCGGTATTTAGCAGACATGTTTCGGGTTACCACATTGTGACTGAAAGTTAGTGTCGAGCTCTTGGACTGGAACGGCAAATAGCGACGGACTCTCTTCCATAACTGTTTGAGGAACTCGTTTACCCTATAGAATATCGAAGTTTGGAAAAGGCTATTTGTATTTTCCTTAGCACTGGGAACAATAGCATCAATTCTATCAATATCTTCCACGTAGTTGAACATATACTCCTCTGATACCACTTCGGTGTCATTTCCTTCGTGTATTTTATTAAGCTGGTCGATAAGAAATCTTTGGAAGTGTACACCAGCTGTTCCATCAAATATCGAATGGTCGAAATAGATACAAATGTATTGCTCATTTGCATCGGTACTGACTACTATGATTCTCCAGAGAGGTAATTCTGTGTTCATAGGACATACTAGTTCATTGACTTTTTCGAGAAAAGTTCCATCGAAACTAGGGATATGCTCGAAAGATACTACATCTTCAAATTTAAATTGCTTAACAGGTCTAACCTCAAAATTAACTCCATTGAGATTATGATCATCTGCGTGATCACCGTACTTTCTAAAGAAGTTTAGGACTAACCAAAGGTCACTTAAGCATAACTTCCTCAAGGCGCGAGAAAGCAATTGAGCGTCAACTTTTTGGTTATACTTAGCTACGATATTAAAATTGGTCCAGTATTTGTTGGTATTGCGACAAATATATTGCCTTTCAAGAAACCCGGGGTCCCTAATATGCTTTGGGTCCATTTTGAGTACAGCTGGCACAAGTTAGTATTTTATATTGAATGCAATCGTGAAGAAATCTCATATACCTCTTGGTCAAATCTTATGAGAAGGTGAGTCATATTCGCACCAATGAGCTTTCAAGGAAAGAAGGTAAGATGAAGGTGATTTGCTAGGGTAAAGGGAAAGCATTGGAAGTTCAAATAGCGAAGTAACTTCTTCCCATTTTATACTGGCTATCCAGGCATGAGCCCTTCTTTGCATTGCTGATTGGTAAAAAAAAATGAAATCTTATATATGGCTGCAATTTCTTGAGGCAAAGCTTACACTATGCTCAACAACTTTAAAAGAGAAAAGCAAACCACATGATAAGAAATTAGATTTCCCAGGACTATGATATAATTCAATATTGTGACATACCAATTGAGCAGAATACAGAAGAGTGGTTTGATGAATACAAACTTTAACCTTTTACTTGGCTCAGCTGGTTGGCTTGTCCAAAATGCAACACCTTCGGTGCAGTGAAATATACTATTATCTACTGCATATAATATCGTCATGCACACGACATTTTTCGTACATATCAAGAGAAACCGAAATGGTAAATAAACTAAACACTTCCCTAGTACTTCACTTCCATTCCTTCGTATATCGTCACATCTCTGTGGAAAAATGTCAGTTAATGTTACGTGGCCATCGGATTCGCAATCTTTCGTTCCTTCGAAGGTTTATGTGAGCCCAAGAAAGCTCACCTTCAAGCAAGCGCCAATTGAAATTACAGAAACTATCCCGCAAGATTTACCAATCCCCTACTTTACTTTAAACAACGAAAAGTACATACTATTGAAGACGCTAGCAGGGTTTTGGTACTACCCTTCACCTCACCAATTGATTGGAAAATTGAAAAAATGCTTCAAAAATTCAAAGAACGTTGTTAAGTATACCAACGGTGAACTTAACAAAGCCCTCCTAGAGGCTAGTTTGATTTCCACGCTGGACTTGAAGTTTAAATTATCATACATAGACGCTAATTGGATGTTCAATGCTTTGGAAAACTCCACTGTTCTCACAGAAACTGATGCTGTGGGGGCCAAGTCATTTGATGAAGTGAGAGACTTTGTCATGGGTACTTTCCAAAGACGTAGAGCCAAGTTACAAAGTGGACAGAAAGGAGACGGTGCAACGGAGGATTCTGAATTCAAAATCACAGTGAATCAAGTATTCCCGCAGTATGGAGGTGGGGTAAATGGCACTGCAGCAGTAGATTTCAACCATTCAGTGTTCAATTCGCTAACCAATACTCTGAAGTTCAACTACTACAGCTCCAATCCTTCGTTCAGTAAGTTCTTACCCAGTACTAAAATGAGCATGAGTGAACTAGATATGATGATTAAAGAGAATGATCATGGCGAAGTTGATATAACAACTACTGCTGCTGCTTTAGCAGAGGCTGAGCAAAACGAGGTGGACGATTCTTTAGCTCCTTCAACTTCGGCAAGTGGAGAACCAACTTCAAGTGCTGGTACTGGTACCGGTGCTGGACCTAGTACTGGCTCGAAGAGAGGCTTCCAACCATCTTCGTCAACTTCAGATGCTCCTAAGAGAAGAAAGCCTATTGGCCGTTCTAAAAAGTATAACACGAATATTGATCCAAATACTATCGATTTAACCGAGTCACTTATCCCAGGTCAAGGATTTATCCAAGAATTCAATATCAACCATTTGTGTAAGGTTCCAAATTACTATATGACAACTAATACTATGACTGCAAACAATCTTCCAGGGGGCACTTCTTTGACCACTCCGGGTGCTCTGCAATCGCTGTCCTCAACTCCATTGCAACTCACAAACGGCAACACTCCAACTGGTGCTGCAGTTAGTACACCACCTCTTAAAAAGTCTGTTTCTGCGCTCTTTGGAGGCTCTTCGTTTTATACAGACACTTCCAAGCTTGCCAAGAACGTGCAACTGTTATTGGTTAACGCCGACCAAATGTCCGATAACTCGATATCGAGATACTATTATACAATGTCCTATAGGGGTCCTGGAAGTGGTAACTATAAAGATGCTGCTCTTATTAATAAAATCAATAAAATTCCCACCACTAGCACTCTTCATCCTCAAAGGTCATTAAAATTGCCACATAAAACTGCTGAGCATGTTGCTAATAAAAAATTGAATTCTTCATCTAAATTCAATTCCTCGTTGAAGGGATTTGTCCACGATTCTTTTACAAAGGAGTTAATAGATGACACTCTTACCAAACAGGCATCTTTCGTGGCGGACTGTTCAAACCTTGAAATATTACATAATAATCTTCAATTTAATGTTTTATTAAATGCTTACAGAGAAATCTCAGAAGATACTTGGGACAATTACTACAAATTCAAATTAATTGATTTTGAGCAATTGGGTATGAATCAACGCGAAAAGGCTAAATTGGAAGCTTATAATGCTGCAGTAGAGGCTGCCAAAAGAGCTCAGGCTGAAGCCGCTAAGAAAACTGAAGAGGAAGCTGCTGAAATCGCAAAGGAAGTCCAAGAAATTCGTGAAGCACACGCTGCAGCTGTTGCTGAAGCTGAAGAAAATGATACTTCTCCGCCACCCTCTCCTGAACTTCCAGAGGCACCGAAACCAATACAACCTAAGAGTGTCATCATACCACCTGAACCACCCAAGTTCCGCTTCAGTTCTAGATTTGATAAACCAAATTCACATCCAGAAGTCATTAAGAAGTTTCCTTTGGAGCTTAGAGATCTTGACAGAAAGGAAAATTACACTGGTACTACGTATGATGAAATTCCTTCCATAAAGGATGTGCTAGATATAAGGTTAACTTCCCCCGATTTGGTAAACCCACATTTACTTACTCAAATTGAGGTTGTTAAAATTCCTAATGCAAATTGTCTTGGATGGGATAATATTAAGAAATATAGGGATTAGTTGAGACGATGGGTATATATGGCACTAATACATAAAGCTTTAATTTGAGTGCTTCCGTTGGTCTAGTCTACGCTACTTTACTTACTTACATATGAAACAGTTTTCTTCCTTTCTTACCCCCAATTAATTTATTATATTTACTGTACATACTATTTTACACTATTCATCATCTTTGAAAATTTCAAACCCTAGACTATTTTTTGGCTTAATGTCCATCATAAATCCATTTAAATTCTTCATAAGATATTTTTTCTCTAATTTATCATCCTCTGTATTCTCGTCTACTTCTCCCTTTCCAGTTGGTTGTGCAGTGGTACTCCCTACCTTAGAGAAATCTAAAATCTTGGGCTTTATCTGTTTCTCACGAGCAGTTAAATCCTGCACGGTGTACTTACCAGTTCTACTGTTGTAAAGCTCCAACTTGGAGGAATAGTCAGTCCTGGGATTCTGCTTCCTTGGCTGCCTACTTTGAAATGGGTTTACTAGCTTCGGACTAGGAAGCTTGTTGGATTCAATAAATGGATTAGGAAGTGTTTGCTTAGAAATATGCTGTATTTCACCCTCACTTTCATCATCACTTGAGAAATTCTCAGGGTGCACAAACTTCCACACTTCATGGTCATTTTTGCCTATTATCTTTCCCTTTGGCGTATTGGGATCTTGGGTCACATGCAAGCTCAAGTCTGTATTAATATCAGGTTCCCTAATACCTAATCCAGTAGGAGCCTTAGGTTTTAATAATGTTTCACCATGATAGTCATCAGGGTTATGTGCAGTATCTCCAATTTCCTTCGAAAGGGCCTCGAGTTTCAGTCTGGTAGATTTACTGGAACTAGCACCATAATCATTTGGTAGTATATGTCTTGTTGCCCTTTTGGTGTCTGTCTTGGGTGTTCTATCTGGAGTCAAGGGAGATCCTGGTTCATTTATGGGCAACGAAGATTGAAAGTCATCTGAAACAGTTTTACTCTTCTTCGATGTGACAGGCGTGTAAAGCGAAGGAAAATGAGATTGAGATAATCGTCTCTTTTGCGGAGTTTTAGGTGACATAGCTACAATCAATCAAAAATTAAAGAGCCCGCTTGATAACTTTGAATATGGTGAGTGTAATTATAAGTGATTGAATGTATTTCCTGGGGTTAATAATGGGATATTCCTTCTTTTCAATGATTGATATAAATGTACCTGTGGTGCTGGTTAATCTTTATTTCTTTCTTTTTTTTTTTTTCTTCCTGAAGTAGTTTGTTAATTGGTGTTTTTATGCAGGATTACATATTCGTTATGTTGCAGGAAGGGAACCTAAGGTAGCGCCAATGGACGACAGAGTTTGATGGAAGCATAGTGGAGCCAAGTTTAGTCTCGCTACAAAAGAAAGGGATCTTAGGATCCAGTATGAATTATTAGATCAATTTGGTGTATTTTAGTCAGTTCTCCTACTTCTTACTTTGAAAGGGAGCTGATTTCTTAAATATGTACGAAATGTAGCACTCTCTGAACTTTTCAATCCTGTTCATGAAATCTTACAAGTCTTCAGCCTCCCTCTTTTTTACTAATCTAATACTCTTCATTTCTATGTAAATACATAATACAGCTCTATGGTCTTCCAAAATGAGTCAAACCTCCCTTAGACTCAAATTCTCCACCTAAATGGTGACCATTGGCTAAATTCATTCCCGACACTGCTGCTGCAGCAGCGCTTGCAGTTGCAGCCGTCAATGATGAGGTGTTACCACTCAATCCCCAGATGGCGCCCTTGAATGGAGCCAAGAGTAAATTGGGATCTCCCACGTTTGAGATTCTCAACAACTCCTTAAAGCATTCCATCGCAAGGTACGCATGTAATGTAGACGTCATTTGTTGAGATGCTTGCTGTGTAGTTTGTGCAGCTTGCTGTTGCAGTTGCAGTGCAAAGTATTGTCTAACTATAGGCGAAATTGGCAATAAGTGAAGTTCTTCAGCAAGGTACTCAATCGATGGTTTGGTAGACGATTTTTCATCCCCAGGATTATTGCCACTATTACCGTTGTTATTATTGTTACTATTACTATTATTACTGTTATTATTATTGTTGCTGGTGTTATTGTTGTTGTTGTTGTTGCTGTTGTTGTTGCTGCTGTTATTACTGTTGTTGATATTACTGTTGCTGTTGCCAATACTGTTACCGATGTTGTTAGCTCCATTGTTCCCCTTTACGAGTTGTCCGCCCATAAACTTCAAATCGTAGAAATTGGGGAAGTACTTGGAGCACCACCAGTAGAATTCTTTCTCATCAACTGGTAAACTATCATTAAGTAATAGGGCTATCAAGAATCCTAAATCGTATCCTCCATGGTAACTTATCCAATTAATGGATTGATCAAGCAATAAACCACTTTCAATTATCAATTCGGCAAAGTTCAAGTGAGGTATTCCCTGAGCGACATGCAATGGGAAATTGATCTGTGAGGTTTGGCTGAGCATAGATAAATGCTCTTCATTGAACATTTCAGTGTTCAAGTCGTACAAGAAGTTGAATTGCCAGATAACAGTAGGCAGCACCTCGATGCTGGAGTTCTTCTTCAATTTGGTGACACAGAGTGACAATTGGATCATGTTAAGTAAGTCCAGGTTGGATCTTAAAGTTTGAAAGTGGTAATCTGATGAAGACTTGAATGTCCCAACTGGTCTAGCAACGATTCCCGGAATTTCTTGGTGGATCGTGATGAAGATCGAAGAAGACTTGTCTGAAATAAATGTACGTAGGGACTGAAACTCATGTTCCAAGTTATGGATCCATACTTCTTTTATGATAGGTACTTGAGGGAGGTATGATTGAGCTGGGGCCGCTGGTTGGAATTGCAGTTGCTGCTGCTGTTGTTGCTGGAGCTGTTGTTGGAGTTGTTGCTGGTGCTGGAGTTGTTGAAGCTGCTGAAGCTGAGGCTGAGGCCCCTGTACTTGCGGCTGGTTCTGCTGCTGAGTCTGCTGCTGAGTCTGTTGTTGTGGTTGGAAGGTCGAGCCGTTTAAAGCAGCCAAAAGCGGGTTACTGGTAGTAGTGCTCAGCAAAGGACCTGAAGCATTTCCGATTTGTTGGTTAAGTCCTTGGTTGAGACCCTGGCTAATTCCTTGAGGCTGTTGCTGATGTTGCTGCTGCTGCTGCTGCTGTGTCTGTTGGAGGTGGTTGAGAAGCTGTTGTCTTTGCAAAGTCTGTGCAGCCTGTGCCTGCTGCTGTTGTTGGAGCTGAAGGTGCGATAACTGTGGGGATTGATTTGAATTTTGTCCCGCTTGCTGTTGCTGTAGGTACTGTAAATGGGGATTGACGTTCATCTCGATGCTCTCGCAATTCGCCGCTATCTCTTGTACTCTCTTCTTCGGCTAAGTTTGGCTTAATACGACAGAACGTAGTCAAATTCGAGGAGGTGAATGAACAAAAAGCAAAAAAAAAAAAAAAAAAGAGAACAAAAAAATACAAAGTCGTCAACTATATGCAGTACTCATTCTTGGTTGAGCAGAATTGCAACCATGAGAGTGTTGCTGGGCTACAGGCTAGCAGAGAGGGTGGGCGGCGCAGATCTACGGTATGTGGTTATGTCTGTATGTATATCTGTACGTATTTCAGTATTTTGCTTTTCATATTTCCTATGTGCTTCACTATAATGCATCCCTTATTGGTCCGTTCTGTAAATAATTATGATCGCCTATTCTTCTGGGCTTGATCAAGTGTTGCAATAAGAAAGCAACACCCAACACCAAGCACACAATTGCAACTATTAAGTATATCACCCCCAAGCTCAAGTTTCTGCCTCCAAATATAGAATTTGTAGTCAATAAAATCAGTTTGGTACCTCCAAAGATAGAGGTAGGGTAGTTCATAACCACCTCAATCTCATAAGTACCGGACTGCAATGTATCGTCCAAATTCTTCAGGTACAACTTATAAAACGATGGTAGCCCAGCTGTTCTCATCCAATTCTGTAAATGCTCCCACTCTGATAAATCTGGAATGTTGGAGCTGTTATACCCATCAGGATACATCTTGTACCAATTTGGCGGTGGTACGATTTCGTCAGCGTCATACTTGGTCTTACGGAATTTATTTGTGCGGTCAGATTTCCAGCTGATTCCCGTTGATGTCATGTTGAAGAGTTCATAATCTTCACTGGACTGTGCATTGAGGAGTTTGGGCGACAGGAACGTATCATTGAAGAAAGAGTTGGCAATCAATCCACAAGGGTAGTACGCTTTCCCGTCGGAGTTTTCTCTTAAAGGTTTACAGTCCAGCGACAATGAGCCCGCAGACACCGCGTCACCCTTGATTTGGTATGCATCAAAAGACTGTACGTATTTTCTATGGTTTTGGAAAAAATTGGTCAACTTGTAGTACAAGTATATTGGACCCTTGATATCCTTAGGGATTGTGAACTCGATGGTACACGTTTGCTGTACATCGCCAAACGAGTCTGTTCCGTTAGATACCGACCACTTAAATTCAGGGTTCTTGCTACTTCCGTGGAAGTGATACTTCGTGTATTTGCTCGGGATCGAAGTCAAAGACGTGGTGGCACTTGAACAGTGCGAGTAGTCCACCTGAACCAACTGCACATTGTACACCGTGTGCAATATAGCTATCCCTAAGGGAGCAAATATCACCGCCAAAACAAAGAGAAATGGAATGACACTCTTGGGTGTCAAGATTGGCTGCCATGCCTTCAATCTCTGTTGCCTGAATGCTGTGTTTGGAGGCTTCCTAGACTTGGCATGTTTCTTTCTGTTTGTGGTGGACGAGGCAAACTGGTCCTGGTTATCCTCGTCTTCTGCATCGGAATCTGACCCAGAACCTCTTCTACGTAGGAAGTTCATGCTCAATTATGTGTATGGACAAAAGATACAAACGATGTACCGACTTTTATCTACTTGTAGCAGAATAAATGATGCTCTTAGGCTGTGTAACCATTTCGATAAAACGAAAACTAAATAAAAGAAAAAAAAAAAAAAAAAAAAAAAAATAAAAAGATCGCGCTGTTCCATGAAGTGCATGCTGCACATAGGCACCAGGTTAAGAGTATGGGAGAGTACCAGCGGACGAACAGCTACACCTAAAAGACTATAAACCATTATCTATTAACCTAGAAACTAGCCAAACTTCATCTGCTCTATTTAATTACAAAAGTTTGCACTATTTTCCTTTTCTTGTTCACTATTTTCGTTCGCTCTTCTGTCTCTTTCTTCTTCTAGCTATCATTAGTTCTTTTCAGTACATCTTATTCTAATCCATCATCTCTTCTTTTTCATCTTCCTCTTCTTTTCATCTCCCTCTCTTCCTCTTTTCTTCTAAATCTTCACCTGCTTTTACTTTTCCTCTTTTCATCTACTTCCTTTCTTTATAATTTCTTCTCTTCATCTTCATCTTCACCTCATTTTTCATCTCATTTTTCATCTCATCTTCATCTCATCTTCATCTCATCTTCATCCTAACTGCTGTATCCTATTGTTCATTTCATTTAGCTGGTATGACCTTCTTTCCCTGTTTCTTATCTCTGATTCTCTTATCGCCATTAGGTTTCTTGTTTTCCTTGGTACTAGAGTTCTTTGATCCACCAACCTTGGTGTAGCCTCCATTGCTGTTGTTGCTGCTGCTATTGTTAGAAGATCCACCCTTGGATTCTCTGACTTCAAGTTGAATCGTGATTCCGCTTATAGTAGTCTCCTTGGCATCGAGTGCCTTCTGTTGAGATTCAAAGTCGACGAAATCACACAAGGCAATGAATACATTGACCTTGAGAAACTTGATTGGTCCAAACTTGGCACTAAGATGCTTTCTGAGCGAATCTTCAGAAATTGGGTCTCTGATTCCACGGATATAAATAGGGAACCATTCATCCTTCTTGTATTTGGGACCATTGGCACCCGTGGTCGCTGCCGGTACAGAAGCTGTCTTGGTGGCCGTGCTTGCAACAGTGACAGCAGTCGCAAGAGGAGAGCTTGGAGGTGATGCTACAGTGGACGTAGCATTAGATGAACCTTCAGCAAGAGTGGCTGAAGCTTCAACTGGTGACTTCGAAGATGTCTTGGTGGTGGGCTTAACTGTGGTAGCTGCCAAGTTTGCTGCCCAAGAAAGTTTTGGTGCAGAACCGGAACTTAAATCTTCTGCTTCTTCAGGCTTAGCAGTGTCCTTTACTTCTGGTTTGGTGGCAGCAACTGCAGCAGCGGCGGCTACCTTGTTGGACGTAGCTGCAACGGTAGCTTCAGCCTTCTTAGGCTTTTGCTCAGGTTCAGCGCTCTTTTCTTCCTGTTCATTCTTTGGTTCCGCTGATTTTGGCTCAGCAACTCCTTTTGGTGCAGCTGCCTTAACTGCTTCAGCTTTTGGCTCTGAGGCAACCTTAGTTTCAACCTTAGTTTCTTTGGCTTCAGTCTTTGGCTCAGCAACAACTTCCTTGGCCTCTTCTATTTCTTCTTTACCTTCCTTTCTACTGAAATCTTGGAATCCTGGAAATCTTAAGATATCGTTAGTCAAGTCTAAACTATTCTCCTTTCTGCCTGGACTCAAAAGGAATGTCTGAGAAAATGACCAGTATGGCAGGCCGCCCTTGGACCATTCACCGGTCACGACGATCAAAATCTTATCACCAAGTGATACTTGGATGTCTGCATTTGAAACGACAATTCTGCTATCATTTTTCTTCAATTGTGGGTCATTACTGAATCTTGCCTTGACAGCATCGATACCCGAAGCCTGATGGATCTTATCCCCGTCCAGAGTTCCTGTGGATGGGAAGCCGGCATGGGAAAGTGAAGCCTTAGGGTGGTATAATTTATGAATTGATTCGATGTTAGAATTGTAGAAATTATAATACGATTCGATAAAGTACCAACCGATAGAAGCAGCTCTTTCGTTCAGCAATGGTGCCAGTGCCTGTTGAGGTGCAGGAGAGGTTGTCATTTCCCTTCAGATAATGGAGAAATAAAAGCGGCAAATCAACAAATAAACAAAAAAAAAAAAAAAAATAACAATGAAAAGAGTTACTTCTATAACCTTCTCTTGTCTTTGAATACTTTTTCGAAGTATCAAGCGTTGTGGGGAGTATTTCGTTGAAGAGTCCTCCGATCTACCACAGAGTTGAATGCAATAAAAATGTTGATACCATCGTTAGTGTGCGGGAGTGCATACAGTCGAAATAATTTTCAAATTTGCGGTTCCACAGTGGAAAAAAAATTCTTATGTCGACCGAAAAAATTGGTCGAGACACTGCCGACTACGGTTCTGTAGAACGACAGCAAGGTGCAAGAAAGTCCATAGATAAGACTGGACCCGAAACCGACTTATGGTCGGCAAGAGTCAGGTCTACTCCAATAAAGAGCCTAGTGGACTATTTATATATAAGTACCTCCCAAAAACAATGAAAGAGTGTGTCATAAAGTAAGTATTCTACCACAGATCGGCAATCATAATGTGCCTTCTGCAACCATTTTTCGTACTGCACAAAGGGGTAAGATCATTGGAGAGGTTATCTACATACAGTTCTCCGATTATGTCACCCAAGAACCCTTTAGGTGGGGGAAACATATCTGAAGCAGTTATTCATCATATTAAATTAAAAGGAAGACAAACTATGTATGGGAAAGTACCATTGTACTGCAACACCAAAATAACAGAACCGACACACATATACCGGTATATTTCCGATTGTTAACTTCTATCTCTCTCTCTCTCTCTACACAGAAGCTTGCTCATTTTCATTTCTTTCATACATTAATTTATACACCACACTACTGACATTCTTGTAACAATTCCTCTAAAACTCTGTTCTCCAATTCACTTCTATTTGATACATTTAAAGTTTTAACACCCATTCTGTTCAAAACTTGAATAGTTTTGTCTCTAGGAAATCCCATATTTTCAAATTGATTGACAGCTTCATTATCAATTCCAAACACGGCTGCATCAGCCCCAGGAACTGCACCACCCGCTGACCCTGGAGCAGCACTGGAAGAATCAGTGTAAGCGTAAATCTTGGTCCAGTAAGTGGCTGTACTCACAAATCCTTCCTTATTGGATAAATATTGTTTCGCTACTTCAGCGTCTTGAGGGTCGTTTGGTTCTGGTGATTGTAAAAGAGATTGTAAAGAAATTAAAGAATTCTTCAAAGTTAAAATTGGGGTCCAAGCATCTTTCAAGATATCCAAACAGATTGCACCAGTAACGGATGAAATATTTGGGTGATAAATCTTAGTCAAGAACTTCATTTGAGGTGGCTTGAATGGATATTCATTTGGGATGTTTATGTCCACTTGAAATAACCCTCCCTCGTATGGGGTACCTGGTGGGCCCTTGAAGTACCCAGTCAAGTGAGTAAGATCATTTTCATTGTTGAGCTCGAGAGAAACCCCACTTTGTGTGTCTTGACGACATTCTTCCAATTCCTTTGCAATTCTTTTAACTCTAGACATCTTATTCGTACTACAATTACTCTATAATGCCAAACGCTTTGAGGAGAGAAAAGAAAAGTGACTCAATCTTTTTTCTTACCAGTTTATTTTTTCTTGCAAGTTTTCCTTCTCCTGCTTTGCTGTGCTCTGGGAAAAAGTCTCAGATCAGGGCAAAATGGTAAACAAAAATTGAGATTTTGGTGCGCTCGAAGCGTATAAGGTCATGTGTTTTCTTAGACACTATAGCCCTTCAGCATTGAAAAAAAAAAATAGAGTATCTTTAAGTTTACATTCGATTCTAATTATATGATAATCTATTATCTAATATACATGTGAATACTTTTTTTTTAAAAAAGAGAAGACTTCATGGTCTTTTTTCTCTTTCGTCTTATGCTTCCGTTGTGGATCCTCTCACATTTCTCGACAATGCTTCAAATACAATTTTGAGTTCTGGTGCAGCATTCTTGATAAATGGTAATTCAAAGAAACCATACTCTGCATTCTTAACCAACTCTGTGAAAACAATAGTTAAGCCCCATGGATGTGGCTTGTTAACCATATGTCTCTCTAATAATACCCTTGTAATGATCTCTTGGACAACTTGCTTGTTATTACCGCTTGTGGACCAAATGTTTGTGGATGAAAAGAAATGCAATACTATTCCGATGAACCAATGAGTATGGCTGTTTGGATAGCGCAATTGATTGGCAATTGCATTGATAAGATGGTACTTAAATTCTTGACTTCCGTAGTTCATCAAATCAACCAAGAGTGCTACTTGTGACGATTTAGCATTGAATCTGCCCCTTACTGATCTATCGGAAACTGCACTAATTCCAATATGCAAAACCAACGCGTTGATCAATTTCACATTGTAGTGCACCTTGGAGATTCCTAAATCTGAAACATCCTTTGGATGGTTCAACTTAAGTCCACTGTAAATATTTTTCATGAGACTTGGAGCTGGTATTCTTAAGAAATTCTCCACTGGCTTCTTCAAACCAATTTTGATTAAATCATCAATTGGTTTATATGCAATCGCTGGAGAATCGTTGATCTCTGGCAATCTTTCGACTTTCAATCCCTGAGTGAAAGGGTCAACCAATTGAATATTTGATGGAGTAGCAGAAAGGATAATATTCTTAAGTTGAATATATCCTGGTGGGACTGCTGTGACCAATTGATAATGACAATCAACAAGATATTCAGGGTAATCATGGGCAATTCCAACAAAGATCCTGGTAATGGCCTTGAAAATTACATTGACAACATCGTGTTGAATAAACTCATTATCCTGGCCATAAATGCTTTCAAACTTTAAAATATCAGTGAGAAGCTTGGTAACCACAGCATAACCTTCAGCTGATTTTTCTTCTAAAAGTTTTGGTAAAAACATTCTATGGGAAATTAATGAAATCCATGCAAAGGTGAAACCAGGGAAAACAATTGGTTGAAGAGAATTGAATACTTCACCAATAAATGGATAGAATAATGCATCAAGGTGTTTAGTTTTATCAGAATCATTGATTGATGAGTCTGAATATGCACATAAAAGGGACGAAAAGATTCTAAAGTATGCTCTTTCATTCCAACCACTAGCTGCATTGGCACCATCGCCTTTGGTGCCCTCGTGATCATTTGTAAGAACCAACATCATTATACCCATAATACTCTTCAAATATTCGATGGCTTCTGCAGCATGAGCATTATCAAATGACAATAATATTTTAACAACTAAGAATGCCAAAGTATCTACAGAAAGATAAGTTTCTCTTTGTGTTCTTGTTCTAATCTCGTGTTCTGTTGCAAAAGACGTAACCGAGATTTCTGTGGCAGCCTTAAAGAAAACTTCAAAATATTCTGGATTCGTTAAAATATCGTTCTGATTCAAACTTTCGACAAATTGGTTTTGTAAATCTTCACTATCGTCACCATGAGTAAGTAACTTAACCCATTCAACATAAATATAACCCATTTGCTCATACAAGGTTATGGTTTTATCTTGAGATGCGGTAATTGGATAGTTAGAACCTTGTAACTTTTCAAAAAGTTGATCAACTGCCTCTTTTGCCTCCTTTTGTTCTGGATCTTCAGCATTGGAGGGAACATATTGGCTCAAGCTGTTCAAGGTGAAACCAAATTCTGATCTAAGAGCAATTGGTCTATATGATTCAGAGTCGAAAACATTTGAAATAAGATTAACTGAAAACTTAATAACAACAGGGTTTCCTGACTCTTTGATTAACTTACCGATTGATGAATCTAATCTACTAGGAGAAACTAATTGAACTTTCAAAAGTGAGTAAATTACACTCATGTTGAACTTTCTCTGATCAGATGAGTAGACTAGCCACCATGTCACATCCTTTGCAGTCGAAGGAGAATACTCACATAATTTATCCAATATCACAACGTAAATTTCATTAGAAATCGGATTTTCATGCCCTTGTGTGAAAAGACAATTTACTGCGTATTGAGCGGTACGTAAAAGTAACTCGGGGTTCTTCAAGGCATTTGCTTGAGCAAATGCCAAAGTTTGCTGAAGGGCAATCATGATTGGATGATCTGGTGCTAACTCTGACAACTTAGTTTGCTTTATAGTTGATAAGAGCAGAATTGACTTATCACAGTATTGAGTAATGATTGTGAAAAGTTGATCAATTGAAAGTTCCTCACCCGAATGAGGTTCAGGAACAGCTCCACCTGAAATCAAAGGTGTGACTTGGCGATGAGGTACTCCAGCAATTGGACCTGGCACTTGCTGGTTGGCAATTTGCTGTTGAATTTGTTGTGGTTGTTGAAGTTGTACTTGAGGTTGGTTCTGTCTAGACCCATTGTTTCCAAATGCTTCATAAGTTGCTAATTGGTGCGCGTTTAAACCACCAGCACTTAATCCTAATGGAGGTGGCAATTTTAAACTGTACTCACTAACACCTTCCTCAACATATCCTTCGCCACTTCCTTTAACTTTAATATATTGTTCTCTAATTGTAATATATTTTCTCATTCTTTCATCGATTAATTCGCTGACATTTCCTGTTGCTATCTTGTCGACAATGTCAACGCACAAATCAACATTTTCCTGGATTGCTAATTCTAATTCGGCTAGAGGTAACTCATTTGGATTTGTTTGGGATCCAAGGAGTTGCAACATTGTTGCTTCAATAGTTTCACTCAAGATTTTTCTACCACTACAGATTACCATACTATGGGTCAATTGTTGAGCTAAGCTTTGGTAAGATTTACGAAACTTCAATGTATCAGCTTCACAGGCAAAATCTTTTCTAATCATAGCTTCCGTGGTAGTAAGAACTGCTTCTGAAACTCTGCTTAAGATTGGCACAGCACATTCACGAACTGCTCTGGACAATGAAGCTTGGAATGCTCTCCTAAGGTTAGGATTTTGCGTGAAAATAGTATTACCAATTAAAGTCGAGAACGAAGTATCAAGAGGAGAATCTTGGGGTTGTTGCTGTGACTTTTGGTTGAGTTGCTGCTGTTGTTGCTGTTGTTGTTGCTGGAGTATAGCCTGTTGTTGCTGTTGCTGTAATTGAAGTTGTTGTAATTGCAATCTTTGCTGGTGAAGTAATTGCTGTTGTTGATGTTGTTGTTGGAGGTGATGTGGAAGTTGTTGCAAGTGTTGCTGTTGAATTTGTTGCTGTTGCTGTTCGACAGCAAGTCTACTCATATCATTGGTCAAGCCAACGACCTCAGTATGAACACCAAACATTGCAGCCAAAGCTTCAGGTTTAGGATTGTGCAGTCTGATTAACGTAGAAGGTTCAATATCCTTTATTTTCAAGTGGAAAGTATTACATAAAACTTCGATTTCAAACTTCAAATTCAATTTCAAATCGGCACACTCATATAATTCAGAAAGCACCTTCATAACTCCCAATACCCAAGGATTGGGTGGTTTGAAAATTTTAGAGTATTGAGCTTGATCTAAAATTTTGCAAACAAATGGAATAATGTAATTTAACGTCTTGCGATCAAAAGATTCCACAAGAAGAAATTTCAAAGCAATTTGATTTCTTCTCAATGGCCTATCTTTGGCTAAAGTAATTTTACCTAACCAAGAACCCAAATTCTTCAACAGATTACGCTCACTAGTAGAGTCTTTGAAGTAACGGATTAAATGATCAACTTCCTTTAAGGAAACATTGAGAATATATTCGTTGAAATTTGGGTCTTCCAATCCATCGACAAGATCAGCATAAAGACCATGATTGTTTGGTTCCAGTTTAGCTCTATCGCTAACGATGTAATTTGAAAACCAAAGATAGTAATTTTCTGAAAGGAGTGATTTAATTTCAGGGATTTTCGAATGAAGATTATCTTCAGTCATATTATTGACATAAAAGAGAAGTTTATCTGATACTGAATCAACAGGTTTTTCTTGATTTGGGCCCACTATTGGTTTTTCCAAGATGGTGATAGAATGATAAATTTCGCCTCCTTCAACTTCTGCATTTCCTGAAGTTGCTGCTGAGTTAGAAGCTTGTCCTGCCGTACTGGAGCCACTTGCAGCCGATGGAGCAGTGTCGGGACAGGCTATTCCATTTGCTGCATCCTTAACAATCTGGTACATCTTAGCATGGCCGCTTAAACTTTGGCATTCTAATAAATGTTTACAATAGATTGGATATTCATGCAATCTACTTTTGAAGTTGTATAAACTTTGAACAGCAAACTTGAATAAGTGACTATCTTGAGGTTGGTTACAAGATTCCCAAATGAAATTCAAAGCAACCGTTAACGTAGTTCCTTGAATCAAATCCTTTTGTAAAAGTGCACCAAATAATAAACTAGTCAGAGCCAAGGCAGTCAATGGATATTCTGCAAAAAATCTGTATTCATCTAAAAGCAGGTGAATCATACATGCAAATACATCTTGATCATGTGGAACGTTACTTATCTTCATTCTAGTCAACATGTCAACAATATCTTTAATCTCCATTTCCTTGTTGTACATTTTGGAATAGTAACTTTTCATTTCTTGTTCAACATCACTACTGAAGAAATTCTCTCCTCCAATTGCAGCAGAAAGAATAGCTTCGTCGTGACCACTTCCAAAATTAATGAGTCTTGGGTAAGTAGTTAAAAGCAGCAATTGCAAGTTTTTAAATCTATCTGCATCAATAATTCCCCCATTTGCCTTTAATTTATCCAAAAGGTAATAAACAACTGGAATTCTTAAAACTTTATTAAAATCGTCATTCATCAATTGTTGTTGAGCTCTTTCATAATCCTGCGTAGATTTGGCTTCTAATATTTCAAGAAGAGATTGACAAAAATTTTGTTTGTCTTCTGCAAACTTTTTGTCCAACTGCTTCTTAAATTCAAAGGTTGTATCAAAAGAAGTTAATTCAATTGTAAAAGTGAGGCCAAGTTTGAAATTTAGAGACCACATTTTTTCGATGATTTCCTTAACAATTGAATTAGTACCACCATTCTCTTCTCCATCGCCTGCTAATTTGATAATCTTACTGATGGATTCGTTGGTTGGTCTTTTAGTATAGTAGTCAATTAATTTATTGACAAGTGTAACCAGGTCTAATTCCTTAAACTTCTTGATCAATTTCTTTAATACCAAAAAATTTCCACTATCTAGTAATAAAGTGAATAGAGTGTCAATCAAATCCAAAATAAATGGAATCTTTTCTACCATCGACACGGCAGCAACTAAAAGATATTCAGGGTACACTCTATAGTCATGTTCAAAGACTTGGCTGAGATAAATGTTTAACTTTCTTTCCTGTTCAGACAATTGCAATTGACCCTGCTTAGAAATGTTCGTAAGAACTTGGAGTTCAAGTTTACCGACATTTAAAAACTTAAGGATATTCCTTTTGCTATCTACACCTCCAACGGCAGAAAATCCAGAGCCGGAAACATCTTCATCAAGATCATCTTCAAAAACCTTGGATATATTCTTACTTTTACTGATGTCGTATCCACCTTGTTGTGGGTCCAAGCTATGAAGAATGTACAATAAAGTCTTGTTGAACCACCATTCGTAGCTCAAGAAGATATCAATGATACCAAACTTGATAAAATCCAAAGAAGTGAAAAACTGAGTTATACTTGCAATTGAAGGCTGGACACCTCTCTTCGAAGATTCGAACAAATTTTCATGGACATGAGCAAAAACCTGATACCAATTAATGGATTTGATTTGATTCTCCACCGTTTTCAAAGCTGCACCTAATTGGGCGCCCTTGGCGGATGCTTCTGGTAAGTTGTTTACAAATGTTAAGGCAGTGATACCACCTAAACCTTGAGAACCGGGGATCAATACTTCAGCTAAAATTAATGCTAAACTGGAATCAATCTCCTTTTGCTTGATGGTGAGCAAATTTGGTAACAATTTCTCTGGCAATAAGTTTTCTGGACCAATTTCCAAGATTAAATCTTTGAAACTCATGCTTAATATAGTGTTATAGAAGTTGTGGACAGATTCAGATTTGGAAGAATCAAATGAATTTAATGAGTCTAAAATAAGAAGCTTGTTTATGAAGGTGACAGCGTTTGACGATAAGATTTGACTTAAAAATGGATTCCAGTCGTTATATGTGTCTTTAGGGACTCTTTCTTTGATCAACGAGGGTAATAAATGGGATTTGGCTCTGAGATATTCTTTGGTAGATTCCGAATCTGGGTCGACCTTTAATAAGAGGGTAAAGGCTAAGATTAAATCGATATCGAGTCGTTTAACAAATTCTAGAACTGGTAACAAGCTCTTGTTTTGAAATAACTCAACAGCGTCTTCGGCGTTTAAGAAGCTTTGAAATCCGGTAAAGTCCTTGCTAAAATATACTAGTTCGTCCTGTAATATGCGAACAATGTAGTCTTCTTGTGCTTGTTCTCGGTCTTGTTGATTATTTTTGACCTCTGATGTCTGTTGTTTCTGTTCAGAACTAAGGTAAGTCTTTATTAATTTGAATAAATAATCAAATCTTAACTTGTTCGGAGTAGTGGCAAGAATGTAGCGAATCTGCTTGTAGTTAGATTCCCAGTTGTCTGGCTTGATGGTACTTGTTAAGATAGAGAGCTGTGTTGTAAGAACGCTGGTGAACTCAAGGTTTTGTCTATAAAACTTGTCGTCGGAGATTCTACTTGGGGGATTACTGGCAATATTTGGTTGGCCCTTGGGGCTATTTGCTTGTGAAGACACGGTGCAAAATGAAGTATAAAACTAGTCGGTACGTTTTATGCTATATGCAGAAGAAGGGGGGTTAATCAATTGGTTCAATTAACAGTCTTGGGGATTCCCTTTTTGTGTATATATGAGTATTCAGATCTAATCAGTAGTCTGGAATACGTTTTCGTGTCTATAATCCTAATTGTGGTCTAATGGATGTTACCTTGTACACCGTTGATCCATACTGTAAAAAAATTACTCAACTGAAGTGAGAGACACCAATGCTGGGAGGTGTGCGGTGCACGAAAAAAAAATGAAGGTGAGCAAAGAAAGTGGAAGAAGAAGTGTCGGAAAGTGTTACCCGGACTCTGGGGTAGCTGTGAGCTAGTTGCTCAAGGTTGCACTCAAAAGTGCTGCACAAGTAGTGTGAATACTGGTGGGTGGTGATCTGGTCAGTGTAGTGTAGTAAGAGGAACCGAAATTGAAGTTATTCGCTCAGTCGAGTGAGTTAACGGGTTCGTTTTCATTTTTCTTTCCTTTCATCTCATTTCTTCTTTATGGGTAACAACTACCTCGCTTCTCTATACGAACACCATCACTCATCTACTCTACGATCTACTATATTGATTGCCTTTATTATAACCTATAACCCTAAAACCAACTTGATATCATCCAAGACTCGCTCGTTTTTTTCTCCATGTTCAATCATTTCCATTGCCTGCTTCAACAATACTTTCATATGCTTGTTTTCACTTACAAGAGAAGACTCGCTAATAGTATCAACTTTTGATGGAGAGCGCAGATGGAACGGTTTGATGTAACTGGAGAATGTGTTTCCAAATCCCTTAATACTACTACTGCTACACCCATTTTCATCGCCACTATGGGTTGATGTTATGTCAGAGTATACAGATTCGTAGTCTGTAATATTGTTGTTACTACCGTTGTTATGGATAGGATTGACAGTGGACCCTCTGTTGGAGAATACACTCAACGAAGACGAGGACGAAGATGCAGTTTGTGGAGATAATTCATCGGAATCTGATCTGGGTAAGCCCAACCCAACTGAAAGTTGCTTGAACTTATCCATAACAGTCGATGCAGATCTCTTGTGAGAAGATGCGACAGATGCTGGCTTGGGGATTTTGAACAATTCCTCTTCGCTGGCATTCATGAATAACTTTTCATCATCCCAACTCATGAGAGTCTTCCCGAAGAATAAGTCCAAATCGTTAACAGCAACACCCCATCTGGACTCATTTAAAAGGTGTTGATATATGACTTCTTCGTCACCTTCACTCAAACTCATCAAAATTGGCTTGTTGACCACCAAAAGCCCTAAGGAAACCTTGAAAAGCCCAACCTTCCACCCTTGGGTCAAGCATACATCCATAATTCGATTTATAATCGAAAAATCAGGAATATGACTGGATACAAACGACAACCACCATTGGAACAAAAATACTTGGAATTCGATTCCAATTTCATTTTGTAAGTGGTTTAACAATGCAGGATCAACTATTTTCAAAATGTCCAAGAATTCATGAAGCCATTCATTCAAAGTGGATGACATTGATGATGCAGTGAAGATGTCGTGTAATTCAGGCTCTGATTGCATAATAACAACTAGAGAGTGGAATGTTAACGCTGGAGATTCGTCTTGGAAGTGGTAGTACAAGACACCAACAAGGAACAAAAGACCCTGACAGTAACCCAATTCTGCATCGTAATTTGCATAAACGTTTAATATAGTCGACAAGTTTTCAACTGTTTTAGGCAATGTGAAGAATTGGACGTTGGGGAAAGTTCTATGCAAATCTTTGGAAATCTGCTCCAGAATTTCTTGGTTATAAGAATGCTGGAAGTTTTCATATATAAGTGACGAAGTCTCTGGGATCGTTTCTCCAACTAAGAGTAACCGGTTCCAGATGACTGACCTTAACTGCAGCGGGATCCCCTGTTGTAAGATAAGCATGTTGGTATAATTGGGCAACGTGTTGATAGTCCCCGTTGGGTTATTAATCAACGAGACCCAATACGAGCGTTCCATGGACGAAGATATGTAATTCTTCAGTTCTACGTAGTTCTTGCAGCAGCTCTTGTAGTTACCTGTGTTGTTTAGCTGACAACCACACTTGGAACAAGATGTAAACTCATCCAAGGCAAAATCGTACAGGGACATCGATTTGATAAGGTCTTCTTCGGTGTATTGGCATGACGATGGAGTAGGACAGTTGAGCCTATCGATCAACTTCCCCTCTATTGACTGGAGGAGAAGAGACGAAGACGAGAATGACGAGGTGTTTGATGAAGCAATCGCCTCTTCAAACTCGAGTAACGATTCCCAATTCACCATGATAAAAGCGGAAAATCAATACTAATATTTTCTGTGAAACAATAATGAGGGTAATATATGATACTAATATGTTTTGGTAAGATACCTGGCTGACGTATGTATAGTATGTGTGACTTGTGTGTCTGTGTGTCTCTGTAAAAGTGAGTGCGGTGTTGTTAACTTTATGCTTCCCGAAAGAATGACTGAGGTAAGTAATATATAATTTTTATTTTAAGGAATGGACGATACAAGGGTGTATCAAGGACGGGGAAGGGCAAGTACAACACACTAGGCTGACACAACTATAATCAGGCTACAAGTAGAAATATTATTAGCTATCTTAACTACACCGTAGAAAAATTTTCTGTTTAAGGTATGTTGCCTATTCTGGTTATATATATACGAAGTAGCCTTGCGCGACACAAAATCATTCAGGTGGGTGCAGTCCTGCAAGAGGCGCAAACAGGGGCCAAGCGCGAATACAATAATATTTGTGAAAATTTAGGTGAGTTGCAAAGTACTGTGATGTCACATTTTTGACAGGGCTGAAACTAAGCAAGAAAAGAAGGAAAAAGTGTAGGCAATACGAGGGAAAAGGGCCAAAAAAAAAAACTGGAAACCCTTAGAGAGTTGGGGAGGTGTAGCGCATACAAGATGGGCATAAGATCAAAGAGGGAAAAATAAAGGAGTTTTCAATTGGTTTGGTTTGGTAAGGTAGGACTTGAGTACGTTGGATCAGTTCTATTTTTGATTTTTATTAAGCTTTCACCCATTCTTCAACTTGATACTACCAGCCCTCTCCGGGTGGTATGTAGCAGAAAATAGCAGGTCAAATCTTTTCTTTTTATTTTTTGTTTCTGGGTCCTCCGTTTCCCACAAGTTTGCTCGCGGTTTGTATGCAGTTTCGCGAGTTAAGAACCCAGCTTTCTTGGTGTGTAGGGTGTGGAAATTTTCACGCATCGCTAACTAAACGCTATATCGTCAAATCATACATCCTGAATGCAGGTATCGTCTACGAAGCCTCCGACATATACATTCAAAACGCACTTCCCTTGTTGTAGTTGTATCAAGTCGTAAACCCGGTGTATACACGAATCTATTATAGAGCGACCCCAAAGATCCAATAGTAAATAGATAAAAAAAAAAAAAAAAGAAAGAAAGAAATACGATAGTATTATAGAGAGAGAAATTCAATACGAAGAAGAAAAATGGTCTTTTATTACACCTCAGTTGAAACACCTGCAGACGATGATTTCGGTCTTTCTGACTCAATATCAAGAATAATTTATATGGGTAAAGACAAATTTGAAAATGTCCCCTTAATCAAGCATTCGCATCCTAAAAACTTGTGGTTCCATGTAGATAACTACTCCTCAGCTCATGTGTACTTGAAAACTACCGAAGAGGAACAGTTGCAAAATTTCGAACTGTTGCAGATTTCCGATCTGCTTTTACAGCTGTTGGCTCAGTTCACTAAGGCAAACTCGATAAAGGCCAATAAAGTCAATAATATTACTATCATATACACTCCGGTGGATAACTTGTACACAGATGGATCGATGGATGATGGAACGGTAACTTTCAAAAATCCAAAGAAAGTGAAGAAGGTGTTTATTAATAAAAAAGACAACTCTATTGTAAATAAGATAACCAAAACCAAAACTGAAATCTCCACTGACCAATTCATCAAGGAGCAGAACGACTTGATTGCAGAGTATGAGCGTGAGAAGAGAAGAAAGGAAAGAGAACTGGAAAATGAGGAGAGAATCTTGGCCAAGCAGTACTTAGAGCAAAAGCAAAGAAATAAAGACCCCTACGGTGATTTATTCACTGAAGAAAATGTCAGGATGAACGACCCTGCTTACAAAAGTGAAAACTGGTTAGAAGATGACTTCATGTAAGAGATAGCCTCTAGCTTGATGGGCCATTTCAAAAAATGTTGCAACTTCAAAAGTTAATTTTTAGTATGTGCGAATGGTGCAATAAACTGTATCAAACTAATACACTACAGAGTGAGCACCTCCGGATTATTAACATCTATGTCTAAATATATATAAGCTAATAGATACTGTACCTAGTAGAAGATTGGCATAACAGTGGAATACTTGTTTCCGAAGAAGAGATATACCGTTTTCTTTTCATATATTATAGCCATATGTTATTTCCTGCATATGGATACATCATCAACCACTATCGCCTAGTACGTCTTCGTAGGTGTCTATAGATAATATACATTCAACTGACATGGCATTCGATCCATCTCTCGCCTCCATGGACAGTCCCTTCTTTCCAAGTTCGTTGCTGCATACTATTCTATCAAAATTAATACTACAAAATAAGTGAACCTTTCTACAAAATTGTCCTGTCAATTTTTATTAAATCTAATAAGTTCTTTATATTATATTTTTTTTTACTATCTTTTCTATGTTTAAGCTTATGTGTAATCGTACTTCATTTTCAATTAATGTATAGTATCTTATGACGGTTCTAATCTAACTTGATTGGGAATCTACCAACATCTCTTTGATCATCCCATTTTTCAACCCAATCGACTGGACATAATGATGTGAAAGTCTTGAAGAAAATTTTACATGGTTCAAATTCTTCACCTTTAACGTTAACACATTTATGGTAGTCAACGTATGCTTGAGCACAGTGCTTACTTTGGTTTTGGTGAGGGAATCTTGGGTCGAATTGTGGGGTTTCGAACTTGAAAGTTTCAGCGTCAAAGGCCATCTTGAATTGCTTGGTAGGTAACGAGGTAGTAAGGGTAGGTGCTCTGTTTCGTTCTGATTTTTTTACATATTCAATTTTGAACTTAAGGTTAGTCTTACGATTTTGCTTGCGTTGTTTTGTGTAATGAAATCCGATGCTGATAATTGGTTGGCTGGATGAAGTCGCGCCGCTGAGGTAAGCAAAAACGAAAAACGAACTACATCACGTGATCGGCCGGATCTTGAGTAGAGTTCCGGTGCGAAGTCTCTATCACAGGGACACTTCAATATGAATGAACCAAAGCATCTTGTTGAGCATACGCTTGTAGCCTACAATATGTCTGTAATCTCTCGTCTCTACAATGTTCTGTTCATGCAATTTATTCTTGTTTCGTAACTTCATCTTCGTGCTTGTCTAAATAGTGTAGGGGCAAACGCCTGTTAAGCGAGTCCAAAGCAGCATCGCACTATGCTTTTGGGAGTGCAACTATTCTATAAATTTATGTCTCACTATCGTACAACTATTTTTTTGGCTTGTATCGACTGCAAACGAGCAGGATGTTCCAAGTCTTTATTGAGCATTCCACCCGCTCTCTTCCAAATCCCTGTTGTTCAATTTTTCTTCCCCCGCTAATAAAACGCTCAATATAGCTTTCTCTTGAACCTTGGTGTGGCCCGCAGCTTCTAACAATGCGCTCTCTTGATCTTTCTGATCCGAAGTACTTTTGGTCTTCAATACTTCTGTTATCAGCGATAACTTATTGTACTGTTTAAGAGAATCCTTCTTTTTTTTCACAATCTCTACAATAGAAACCAATTTCGCAATACTATCTCCTTTCCCTATCACCAAAGCGTAATTAGTATTCTCTAGGCTGCTTAAAATTTCATCAATTTTCACTTTCATTGTGTCATTCCTCTTAATGGTTATCTGTGAAATATCTACAGACACCAACAGACTTAACTCATGTTTTATTTTTTCCGCCTTACTTTCAAAGTTGATAGTATCTAATTTGGACGTCAACACCGTCGTCATTTTATATTATATAGTCCGACTAAGGTCTTTGAGTGAAATAAATTAGAAATCTTGTTTGGCTTTTTCTTTTTTTGGGCTTCTGTAAGGCTCATCGGTTCACCCTGCATAGTAACATCCAGATACTGTTTGCAGCCATTCCTATACTATACTTGATGGTATATCTACTTCTGACTGTGCTTGTCAACCCCTTCTGTATCTTTCTTGCTTTTATCGATTTCTGCTCTAGAACTCCCTCTGCTTGGTGTACTACCTTTACTACTATTGGTTGCACTTTTTAGAACCACTGAGCATGTATCAAATTCATACCTACTGTCTGACGTGCTCTCTTGAAAAGAATCAAACTGAACTGACTGCATCACCAGAGCATAAGTTTGATAAAGCTGCCTTCTTGAAGTGGTTTTTGTTGTTCGCAATGGAATTCTGTAAAACTTTCGAGTATTCCTCTCTTGACTGATTTTGTATTCTGCATTGGCTGATGTTGGGGGAAAGGTGTAACTATTTACATTTTCCACAAGTAATGGTGCTGAAGATGTTTGAGGGAAGTTATTGAAAGAGGTGCTGCTTTCCTTTACAGATCCGGTTCTTATCTCGGGCGCTTTCTCAGGCTGGGTATGTGGAGCTTCTTCTAGAATCGTGCTTGATTCCAGGTACTTCTCTTGTAATACTCCGCTTCCTTGCTGCACGTCTGTCGACCTACATTCGTAGAACTTTTCAGGATACGATAGGGCTTCCATTCCCTCAAGCAATTCTCTCAACTCACTTTCATCTTGGTCGTTACTGGGAGATTCAATGGTTTTTGTGGAATTGGAAACGGCCACAATTGGTGACAGCATTTATGTCCTTTCGTCTTTCAGGAAATGAAAGATAGATCTAGATCTAGCCTGATAATATAATGTACTAGTATATTAACTGAGAATCCGCTTCCTAGTTTTGACAATGAAGCTATGTCGAACGATTAAAGTGATTATTTCCAATCTTGTGCTTTGAGGGAGAACAAAAATGGGTTAGAATCCCAAGTGAAATCAATGGGCACAAAGAAAATCTTGAAAGAGCTACAAACTTGCAAACAAAATTCCGCAAACACGGAAACCTCAATGAGTTGGTTTATTCTATATATAGTCCATATATCAGTTTGGCAGTGCAAACATTTGCAGCTATTAGTTAGGTTAACTTAACATCCCTACACCTAAATAGCAGCCCAACTCATTGATCGTTTTTTCAGAAGAAGATATTTTAGAAAGTCTAAGACTAAATCTAATACTCACTTGTCTGTTAAGTGTATCTTACCAAAACCAAGGGTCAAATGCACCCATATATATTTGCTGTGTGGTCAAAGGAACATTTAATAAGATAGCTCATTACTTTTGAAATTTCAAAATTCAAATGAAAAATATATATAATAAGCGACAAAAATGAGACATTTGATGACACCATCCTTAAAGCAAATAAAATGACTTGCAGTCATGAATGCTTGTAGTGTTACGTAAGGTAAACCAGCTATAAGGCCCTTTGTACAACAATCACTCTTCCTACACTGATCTTATTCCTGGTCTTCAAGAGAGGTCTTATTTTCTCTGCAATATTATATTCTAAAATTGACCAACTCATCAGGAATTGGGTACTCTGGCCGAGTTGGTCTAAGGCGCCAGGGTAAGGTCCTGGTCTCTCCGGAGGCGCGAGTTCGAATCTCGCGGGTATCATTAACACCAGCAATTCCCTTCACCAACAATAATTACCAATTCTTTATTTTTTTTGCTTTTTTGCAGCTCACTTCTTTAGGTAAAATGTATCAAGGAGGTTACATACCAGCCTGGATAACTGTAACCCTCGTTAATATTTGATTTCCCATCGACTTGTCTTCTGTAATCAAAAATTACAAAGAGTAATATGATGAAAAATTTCAACACCAGACCTGCATACAACCAAAGGAAGTTTATACCCTTTACGTAAATTCTACCCCACCTTCCAATAGGGAAACCAGAAATTCTGGAACCCTACCAAAGCTATTGCCAAATTTTCAGTCCAGGCAAGACTTATGCCATTCACATATCACAGCGTACGGGTTTCAGCTCTTGATAACTTCAGTATATGTACTTTGGCCCAAGCCTCCAACTTCTGTTGACTTAATTAATTAGCCCTGTACCTGGCTACTGTATCTTAGCTCGGCAATCTCCGTTGCTCCATATTCTGGGGCAACCAAAATGAATCACTTTCACCTTTTTTCCCCAACCTTCACGTTTTCCAAAAATCTCATAGTTTCTTGCTATAGGTACTTTTTCCCTCAAGTCTTTTTCCAAATAATTCCGATTGGTGCTTCTTTTCTCTCGAAGTCCATGTTCAATAGATTTAAGCAATTAAAACTATACACTCCTCGTACCATCAACTTCTTTTCAACGTCGAACACACGAATCTTTTCCAATATGTCTGTCCCTTACAAGCAAGCAGCCCATAAACTTACTATGATTCCAGGACCAATTGAGTTCTCTGATGAAGTTCTCTTTGCCATGGCCACGCCATCTCAAGCACACACATCACCAGAATTCATCAAGACCTTTCAAACTGTATTGCAAGACTTAAGAAAGGTATTCAAGTCCACAGACCCAAAGTCCCAACCATTTGTATTAGCTGGATCTGGTACCTTGGGTTGGGATGTAGCTGCTACCAACTTGATTCAACCTGGTGACAAAGTTTTAGTGTTATCTACTGGATACTTTTCAGATTCGTTCGCTGACTGTCTCAAAACTTATGAAGCCGATGTGGACGTTATCACAGCTGAAGTTGGTGATGTTGTCCCATTGGATAAGATCGAAGCCCAATTGAAGGCTACCGCTTATAAGGCCATCACCATTACTCACGTTGATACTTCCACCTCAGTCGTCAGTGATGTTAAGGCTATCAGTCAAGTCGTGAAGAAGGTTTCACCAGATACTTTGATCATTGTCGATGGTGTTTGTTCCATTGCCGTGGAAGATTTGGAATTTGACAAATGGGGTGTTGACTTTGCGCTTACCGCCTCACAAAAGGCCTTGGGAGCCCCAGCCGGATTATCAGTTTTCTATGCGAGCGATAGAGCACTTCAAATTGCCCTTTCCAGATCCAAGGATTCATCATTCTTTGCTTCATTGAAAAGATGGACTCCAATTATGCAAGCCTACGAAAGCGGTAAGCCAGCCTATTTTGCTACCCCTGCTGTACAAAACATTACTGCCTTGGGTGTTTCATTAAAGGATATCTTGGAGCAAACTTTGACAAAGAGATTTGAAAAGCACGCCGAAGTTTCAGACAAGTTCAAGGCCGATTTAAAGGAATTAGGTTTCAAGATCTTACCAGTCAACAACACAGTCGCAGCACATGGATTGACCGCTGTCTACTTCCCAGAAGGTGTCAACGGTGGTGATTTCTTGGCTAAGTTAGGAAGCAAGGGGTTCACAGTAGCTGGTGGTATCCACAAGGCGCTTGTTGGTAAGTACTTCAGAGTTGGACACATGGGTGTATCAGTGTACGAAGGTCATGTTGACCAAGTTACCAAGGCCATTGCAGAATCATTGAAGGAACTTAAATAAGAATTTGCCCGACTCACAAGTTCTCATTTATAAGGCAAAGAAATGGAATAGTGAAAGAAGATCGGGCCCTATGAAATTTCGCCTGATCTTTTTCATTGGCTAGGGATCTCCAGTGGGTCGACCATGAGTAATACTATTCATTCTATAGAAGATAATATTTTAGATATTTAGCGAATTATTAGTTTATATCAAAAGATGTTCGATTGAATCATACTATAAGGGAAATTGCCACATCGGAAAAGTCACTAAAAGGCTTCTGTAGTTAGACCTATGCTCTATCCAAAGCGAACGGCTGCAAATGGTGAGTAGCCCCAGGATAGAGAGATGCAATAACCACAATACCAAGGATACTGTTCATACTTTTTCCTCGTCCAGCCCACACAGCTCATTTCTTTGGCTGAACAATTATGCCTCTACACCCATTAATTTGCACAATGCTCCCTGTTCATTGACTATTCATGAACATACCGTAGGTCATCATAGTACTATGCACAGGTGTAGTGGAGGGATTATATGCACTCCCCATATTTTGGCAACTTGGGCTGATGAGCTCCATAGAAGAAAAAAAAATTAATAAAATTTAGCTGAATTGATTACTGATCACCACACCGGCTGGGAAATCAACAATACACATATTTATGCATAATGGGAATTCCGTTTAATGATATAGACCCTTACGAAGTATTAGAGGTTTCTAAAACTGCTACACCGATAGAAATAAAAAAATCTTATAAAAAGTTATGCTTAAAGTATCATCCAGACAAACTTGCGCAATCCAACCAAGACGTGGACCAAGATAATGAGATATTTCCGAAATTACAATTCGCCTACAGTATACTCAGTGATAGCAGCAAAAGACAGAGGTATGACAATACTGGGTCGTTGAGCGAACTGGCAGATCTCGACGACAGCGATTTCTCCTGGAAGGACTTCTTTGACTCCATCAATGAGGGCATTACTATAGATATGATTGAAGAAGATAAATTAATATATCAAGGTTCAAATGAAGAAAAAATGGACATTTTACAAAATTTCACGTTTTATGATGGAGATTTCCTCAAGATTTTTGAGTGTATACCACATTTAGAATTTGACGAGCAACAGGAAGAACGAGTGTTTCATATTGTGGAGGAAGGGTTAAATTCGGGTGAGATTGAATTGGATAAAGTCGGAGAACGCACCTGGAACAAGTATGTCAAAAGTAGGAAGACTAAAGTGAAACAGATGTTGAAAAAATTGAGTAAAGAGGCCAAGGAGGCCGCAGAGTTGGAAAAGAAGATAAGAAACGAGCATGGTAACAGAAGAGGTAGTAAGAAGAGTATTGTAGGAGGAAGTGAACTGGACTTGAAGTCTTTGATCCAGAGTAGGAGAAATGATAGGTTCGAAGGATTAATTGAGAAGTTGGAGCTGAAATATGGTGCTCTGAAGAAGGGCAAGAAGAGAAAGGGCGGCGACGACATAGATGATGAGGAGTTTGAAAGAATCCAGAGGGGGTTGAAAAGAAAGTAGTAATACATAATTAGCATAGGTAAATACCGAGAGGTAACTGAAGTGTGAAAAGTCAGGCACCTCCGTAAATACATACATACATACATACATACATACAGCGCTGTACCTACATATAGACACACATACATCGTCGTACATGCCAATGTACATCCATAAGTACATCCATAAGTACGCCTATTAATACGCCCATAAATACGTAAACACATACCTAAATAAATACATTCGACAACCTTTCAACCGTACGTCAAAAGTGACCAAGCACTTTGGTTTCCTAGTGTGTAACCCCGTAGCCCTGTAGCCCCGTAATCTGTGCATGCGATCTGCGCATATAGCTTAGGCTGCAAAAAGTGGTAACTGGCAATACGAATAAATATGGCGACTTAATTGCTACAACTTAAAGACTTTCAGCTATCTTATGATTAAAAGGATACCATAATGCTGGGAACAGAATTCTTCATATGATTTACAAACCAAAAGGCCCCCATTTAGGTATCTTCGTTCCATTCATCGCCATAGCTCGGCATATCCTGAACCCAAAATTATCATCCTGTATGTATTTTCACGAATACGCGTAAATCAAAACAGACACCATCTCAGTTTTAGAGGCACTCTTGTACAATTTTTGCAGCACATATTTGTACATATAAAGGCTACGGAGGACCTTGTCATTTCCAGGATTTTTTCTCTATTTTCCACTTGACTTACACCAATCTCCAGTCGTAATGAGTTCTTCAGAATCTGAGTACATGTCAGATGGCTCATACTCAGAAGAACCGGTTGCAAAGAAAGGAAAGAAATCGGTAAGTAGTTCCAGATCATCCGTTAGCGTTACACCCCCATTGACTGCATCCTCTAATGCGTCGAGTGTTGGCGGAAAGAAGCTGAATGCTTCAGATCAATACCAAAAGCTTTCTCAACTTGAGCATATACTTAAGAGACCTGATACCTATATCGGATCAGTGGAGAAGTCCTCCTCAGAAATGTGGTGCTTTGATCAACCCACTGAGTCCATGGTATACAAGGAAGTAACAATTGTCCCAGGTTTGTACAAGATCTTTGATGAAATCTTGGTGAATGCTGCTGACAACAAGATCAGAGATCCAAGTATGAAAAATATCAAAGTATCCATCGATGCGGCGAACAATACCATAGAAGTGATGAATGATGGTAGAGGGATTCCCATTGAAATACACGATAAGGAAAAGATATACATCCCGGAGTTGATTTTTGGAAATTTATTGACCAGTTCGAATTATGATGACGATGAAAAGAAAGTTACTGGTGGTAGAAATGGGTTTGGGGCCAAATTATGTAATATCTTCTCTACTGAATTCACCGTAGAAACTGCTGATTTGAACCATGAATCAAATTATAAGCAAATATGGAAAAATAACATGTCGACAGTGGGGAAGCCCAAAATCACTAAAATGAAAAATAAAAGAGAATTCACTAAGGTAACTTTCAAGCCAGATTTATCAAAGTTTGGTATGGAGCAATTAGACGAGGAGACTTTGAGTGTTTTGAGAAGAAGAGTCTACGATTTGTGTGGTACGGTGAAAGATTGTAATGTGTATTTAAATGAAAAGAGAATTGGAATCAAGAGTTTCAGAGGCTATGTTGAAATGTACGTGAAGGCTATTGAAAGAAGATCTGAGGGTACACCTGAACCTCCTTCCATTTCTGCCTCTGAAGTACCTAGTGACGATTCTAGAGCCGTCACTCCCTCCGATGCATTATCTGCCTTATCATCAGCGAAGTCCACTGTGAAGCCCCATACAATTGTGCATGAGGTTATCAACGATCGCTGGGAACTAGCATTTGCAGTTTCAGACGGTTCATTCAATCAAATTTCTTTTGTGAATTCAATAGCGACAACTTCTGGTGGTACCCATGTTAAATATATATCGGACCAAGTTATCAATAAATTAGTTGAGTCCTTGAATAAGAGAGCCAAAGGTAAAAAGAAGCTCATGATCAAGCCAAATGAAGTACGTAACAATATGTTCATATTCATCAATTGTCTTATTGAAAATCCTGCCTTCACATCACAAACAAAGGAACAACTTACGACAAAACCATCCCAATTTGGCTCAAAGGTTGTAATTTCTGATCAGTTTATTACCAAAATCCTTAAAACTTCAATTGGAGATAAAATTATGGAAATAGCCGGGATGAATGAAGATAAAGCGCTCCAAAAAGTCGACGGTTCAAAGAAACAAAGAATTAAAGGTCAAGTTAAATTGGTTGATGCTAACAAAGCAGGAACCAGAGATGGATACAAATGTACATTGATTCTTACAGAAGGAGATTCTGCGTTGGCCTTGGCAGTTGCTGGGTTGGCAGTAGTTGGACGAGACTACTATGGCTGTTTCCCACTTAGAGGTAAATTATTAAATGTCAGAGAAGCTCTGACGGATCAAGTTAGTAAAAATGCAGAAATTAACGCCTTAAAACAGATCATTGGATTGCAGCATAAGAAGCATTATAATAGCGATAACGTTAAGAATTTGAGATATGGCCATGTAATGATTATGACTGATCAAGATCAAGATGGTTCCCATATCAAAGGGTTGATCATTAACTTTTTAGAAAGTTCATTTCCTGGTTTAATCGAAATCCCAGGATTTTTATTGGAATTTATTACGCCAATTGTTAAAGTGACAATTAAAGCAGCTGGCAGAGGTGGTGACACCGTGAGGCCATTCTATTCGATGCCCGAATTTGAAAAATGGAGAACCGAGGAGGGAACAAGCGTTAGATGGTCCTTGAAGTACTATAAGGGTTTAGGTACGTCTACCGATAAAGAATTTAGGGAATATTTCAGAGGACTTGATAAGCACTTGAAAACCTTCCATGCACTTCAAGAAGAAGATAAAGGACTCATCGATTTAGCTTTCTCCAAGAAGAAAGCAGACGATAGAAAAGAATGGTTACAGAATTTTGTACCTGGTACCCATTTAGATCCTGATTTAGTCACAATTCCTATCAGTGAATTCATTAATAAAGAATTAATTTTATTTTCTATGGCCGATAATGTCAGATCAATTCCTAGCGTATTAGATGGATTCAAGCCTGGGCAAAGGAAAGTGTTATTTGGTTTGTTTAAGAAAAATCTGAAAACTGATATCAAGGTTATGAATTTAGCCGGGTATATCTCTGATAATACTGGGTACCATCACGGTGAAGCATCTTTAATGCTGACAATCATTGGTTTGGCCCAGAATTTTATCGGTTCCAATAATATAAATTTATTGAAACCAAATGGGTCCTTTGGTACAAGAGCGCAAGGTGGGAAAGATCATGCAGCTCCGAGATATATTTTCACTGATATCATGGATATAACTAGAAAGATCTTCAATCCATTGGATAATGCTTTGTACAAATATGTTCAGGATGATGAAAAGACGGTTGAACCAGAATGGTATTTGCCTATTCTTCCTATGCTTTTGGTCAATGGGGGTGAAGGTATTGGAACGGGTTGGTCTACGAATATACCTAGTTACAACCCTAAAGATATAGTTGAGAATTTGCAAAATCTTATGGAAGGGAAAGAAATGAACGAAATGAAACCCTGGTATAGAGGATGGGAGGGTGACATTGAATCCAATGGACCAGATAAATTCAAAGTCAGTGGTAGAATCGAACAGATTGATGAAACCCTGTTGGAAATTACTGAATTGCCAATCAAGATGTGGACAAATACAATGAAGGAATTTTTGCTTAGTGCACTAGGAACTGATAAGATCGCCCCTTGGATTAAAGATATGGAAGAACAACACGGAACTAATATTAGATTTGTGATCAAGCTTAGCAGTGACGAAATGGCCAAATCTTTGAAAATGGGCCTTATGGAGAGGTTTAAGTTAGTGTCGTCCATTAATTTGACTAACATGGTAGCGTTTGACTCGCTTGGCCGTATCAAAAGGTATGAATCTCCTTTGGAGATGTTGAAAGAATATTACTACGTTAGACTCGAATATTATCAAAGAAGAAAGGATCACATCAGTGAGGAATTAACTAATCAGTTAACCAAATTATCAGAACAGGCAAGATTTATCAAGTTGATAATTGAGAAAGAATTAAGTGTATCCAACAAAAAGAGAGCTTTATTGGTAGAAATATTACAAAAATTCAAATTCATTCCATTTGACAAGAATGGTAATCCAATCAAAGATATCAAGAAAGAAAATGTTGTTATTGATAAGAACAGAGCTGAAGAGATGTTAGAAGAAGAGGAAGAAAACTATGAAGGTGATTTGAGCCAGATCAACATTTCTCAAGCTGTTGGAACTGGAGACGATGGAGAACAAGATCATAAACCGACTACTATTTTCTCCACTTATGATTATCTTCTTGGTATGCCTATTTGGTCCTTAACGAAAGAAAGATATGAAAAGATCATGCAATTGAGGGATAAAAAGCAAGAGGAACTTACCAATTTACTTAGATTAACAGCCAAAGATCTTTGGAATAATGACTTAGATGACTTCTTAGTTAGCTGGGAGAAATTCTTAGACGATGATATGGCGGATAGAATGGCAGAAGTTCCACAAAAAGGTTCAAAGAAGAAAGCGAAGAGAAGCAGAGCACTGACAGTCACAAAGAAATCAACAGTGAAAGAAGAAGAAGACGACGACGACGTGTTTCCACCAAGAAAGAAACCGGCAACTAAGAAGAAATCAACTCCAACTCCATCAGTCGTTGAAATAAAGAAAGAGGTTACTCCCTCTATACCAAAGCCAGAGCCTCCTAAAAAGGTTGTCCCAAAGATAAAATCTTTGTTTGATGACAGTGAAGATGAAGAGCTTTTAGGAGATAGTTTCAGCCACTCTTCACCACCCTCAGTTCCAAAGACATACAAGTCAAGCAGTTCTATTCCAACGTCAGTGTTGTCTTCTACTAAGAAAAGTGAAGAGTCATCAAAGCCAATCTCGAAAAAGAAAAAACTCACTTTAGAGGACGAGCTTGCAGATTTAACAGATACGGCGTTTAAAGATACACCTAGTCCAAGACGTAGAAAGCCAACTACAAAAAAGACTCCCGTTTACGATGTGAATAGCGATGTGGAAATGGAAGATAGTGAGAGCGATGAAGAAGTAGAAGTTGATGATGATGAAAGTGACTACGAAGAGTAAAGGAAGCAGTATTTTTTGCAGTAATTAAATATAATAAAAGTAAAATTCAATTGGAAAGTGTACTCCTGTAAGATTTGGCAGAGGTTGCAGTCGAAAAAGTTTTAGCTTAGAATCAGGTATTGAGCCATAGTTTAAGCAAATCAAAATATGTGTAGGAACCCTCACTCTGACATCCAATCACAACTGAACCATGCTGCATATCTGTAAATATTTCACACCACTAGTTTCTCGAGAAGCGTCTCCTAGTGCATATAAAACATGACTTCTCACAGAAACGATTACTTCGTTCTGACTAATTCACTAAAGGTGATTGGCTCTGGTTAAGTAAATACATTTCTTATGCACCACTAGGCACTAAATCTACTGTCATTTGTCCCCCGCTCCCACTGTAGTGAACATGCCATTTTTTGACTTTTATGCAAGGACTTATCGGTATTATACCGCCGGCTAATAAAAAGTTTAAACAAAAGCTTAATAGCTCTCGTTTAATAGGAAAATGTGCATATGGAGAACCCGTAAATCTAGGGTTTCAACTTCCAAATTATGCAACACTAACGCCAATATATACCATCCGACTATCCGGATGCTACAGGGACGCCCCCTGTATGACGCCAAAGAACGCCGTAGTTTTTGTTTGAATACATGTATATATGTATATATATATATATATATATATAAATATACACTTCGTACAAATAAGCCCTTAAATGTAACCGATAATACCTACAATATTCATAATAATACAAAATGGACTACACATTCACTGAGCTCACTGATGAGCAAAAGAAGTACATCAAGGCAACTATACCATACCTTGAAAAGGCTGGTGTCGACTTGACTGCTAAGTTCTACCTGAATATGCTTGAGAAAAATGAAGAAGTAAGACCATTCTTCAATAAGGCTCACCAAGCTACCAGGGAACAGCCTGCTATATTAGCATTTGCATTGCTTGCCTATGCTCAGAATATTGATGATTTGACTCCACTCGTTGGTTTCGTGAAGCAGATCATCATCAAGCATACAGGGTTACAAATTAAGCCGCACCATTATCCAATTGTCGGAACAAATTTGCTTGAGACCATGGTTGAAGTTTTAGGATCAGAAGTTGCAAGTCCACCATTAATTGAAGCTTGGGCAACAGCATACGGCAACTTAGCTAAATTGCTAATCGACGGTGAAAGGGAAATTTATGAACAGAACCAATGGGATGGATTCAGAGAGTTTGAGGTTACACTGATTGAAGATGAATCGAGCGATGTTAAACTGGTTCAATTCAAGCCGAAGGATGCCACTCAAAAAGTGCAAATTCCCCAAAGAGGTCAGTACGTGGGTATTAGGTTTACTTTAGACGATGGAACAGTAACCACTAGAGAATATTCTTTATCATCCTATGATACAGTTAAGAACAACAAGTATCAAATTTCTGTTAAGAGAGATAGGAACGGCGGTATTGTGTCAAATTTTGTGCATGACAAATTGAGAGTAGGTGATACTATCAAGGTATCTCCTCCAAATGGAAATTTTGTGTACAGACATGAAGAAAGCAAACCTGTGTTAATTTTCACTGCAGGAATTGGTATAACTCCAATGGTTTCAATTATGCAACAGGCGCTAGAAAGTGGTAGAGAAGTCATTATGCACTATTCCAATAGTTCAGTTGAAGTACGTCCTTTTACCAAAGTATTGCAACAATTAAAAGAGAAATATGGCAAAACTTTCACCTTGAATGAATACATATCACAGGCTCAAGAGCAAGAAGGAAGCATAAAGCTTGACAAGGTATCTAACAGAAGGATAGAAAGCACCGATATTCCATCCAATTCTGTAGACTACGACGTTTACTTACTTGGACCTAGCAGTTACAATGATGTGATCTTTGGTGCTTTAGCTCAAAAGGGCGTGGAGAAATCAAAAGTTGCAACAGAAGTATTCGGTGTATATAAACCTTAGAAGCTTTATAAAGATACAACAGCCGCAAATCAATACAGAAAGATAGCTATGTATGCATTGGAAACCCGTCGTAAACGCGAACATAGAACGATAATTCCTAGAAGTGGACAATCCTACTCTTAAAAATCTGCAAGTTCATGCAGCCTCGTAAAGCTTAATTCGGTTGTTTCTAGCCTCTTTCACCTCATTTTCATCATTCCAGAGCGCTGAGGAGCCTTCAGCTCAGATGTTAATTTCTGTGTGCTGAATGCGATTGTGCCTCGGGCTGAATGGTACGAGGTAGAGATGACCCTTAGGTCTGTCTGAGAGAGGCGTTCAGTGTCGTTAAGCTAGTAGTGAGAGAATCTTGTTTAAAGCCTGTCAGAGTTGGTGAGTGCGAGAGTGACAGCAGGTGTATGAATGTGAATGACAATCTGGGTATCCATGCACCTGCTATTATTATCAGAGCTTTTTATTGTTTACTTCTTTCCATAACGAACTATCGAAGAAATCACGTTGAAGAAAGCAGTCTACGTATGTGTCAACAACCGACGGTGAAAGTCCTACAGAAAATACTGGATTGGAAAGCTGATCAAGATCTAAGGCGTTTGGTTAGAATTTCTTTTTTTCTATTTTTTTTTTTTTTTATTTTTCCTCTTATATCTCAGATTCTATGTCAAATTGCTTCTTCCCCACCATAGAAGACAGATGGGTCAGTTATGCCACAAGAAAAAAAGAAAAGAAAAAGAAATTGTACTTTTTTCTCTCCCATAGATAAAGGCCTGCCAATCCGCTTTCATCTGGAATCTTCAAGAAAGAAAAAGACTTGTGGAATTCAATATTACTTTAGCTTCTCATAACTTTAATAGGAAGCGTAAAAATTTAGAGAGACGGACTTTGTAAAAAATAATCTGATTATTTTTTTCCCATTTGATTGTGGATATTTAGTTTCTCGTTGAACAAAAACTGGTGTGTGCAATTGGGCATTCTCTTGATAAAAATCAGTTCACAATATAAGGCAACTGAGTTTAAATTTAGCCGACTGATATAATCATCCCTAGAAATAAACTGGCTCTCGAAATTCTCAGAAAGACTCAGTTCGTTACTTTTGAAAGAAATTCGAAAAATAGGATCCAAACCACGCAAGACACACTTGGTTTCTTGTATCTGGCCCTTCAATTGTTTCCTGTTTGTTAAATATTCTCAGGTAATAATTTTTTTTTCTATTTATTTAATTTTCTTCCCTTTGAGTTTTTAATTTTTTTTCTTTTTTTTTTCTACATTCTATCTAGTCAACTTTGATTCATGATATACTTCGAAGCTAACGTTACCACCACAGCAGCACCTTCTATGTACCCGCAAGACCACCCACATCAGCAACAACAGCAGCAGCATCACCAACAACAACAACAGCAACAACAGCAGCAACAACATCAACAACAACCTCAGAACAACCAACCTCAAATTCACTCGGAAGTGGAATATGAAAGCGATGCAAATTCTGTGCTTTCAAAATTCAGTGACCATGACCTTCAAGTTCTCAAACAGCTTTTAGTTACCGGAGAAAAAAATAAGTGGAAGCAGATTACTAAAGATATCAATACCCATGCTCTGATGAGGAGAAATGGAGTAACTGACGTGAATGATTTACCACCAGACTCTCAAGTTTCCTCGCCTACTGACGACTCATTCAACGGTGGCAGAGGTGATGGAAATGGAAATTCCAAAAATGTTTCTCCAACTTTCGTAATTAAGCAGTACCAATCCCTTCTTGGATTACCAAATAACCAGCTTTATTTCGGATCCCTAGGATCTTCTTTGCCGTATGTTGTAGCAGAGAGAGGATGGGATGATATCCAAGAGAGCGAAAAGGGGAACTCATTGCAATAGAGAAATTCGTGGCTGCTTGATTTTAGTTAATCCTGCGTCAATCTTCTGGAAGAAACAAAAAAGTCTAAAAGCAAAAAAAGGAAAAAAAAAAACGTTAAGGACAGGAAGAATCAAGATTTAAAAATAGATAGAGGTGAGTAAAAAGTATAAGAGGTGAATGAATGATGGAGTATACGAGATAGGTGTTGATAGTATTTAATTCTAGTTAAAAGATAGTGTGCTGTCTTACAAGGTATTGTTATAATTATAGTAAATGTATTATATTTAAATGTGAGCGCGCCAAGTAGTCATGTAAATTATTATGTAGACATGCGAGTACACTAACCAGAAGCCTCATGGTAAGTAAAGTGATAAGAGAAGGCTATTTAAATGATCTTTACTCATTTACAATTCTTCCACCTTACAAGCAACACACTCTGGCCCTTCTGCTTCTGCTTTTGCTTCTGCTTCTGGCGTTTCTGGCTCTTGTTTCTCTTGCTTCTTCACTTCCTTCTTGCCGCCTTGATTAAGCACTTCTCTTTCCGTTCCTCGATCAATATGCCCCAAATTGTTGTCTGGAAATAAGTAATCTCGAAGAAGAGTTTTCAAGAATTTACTATCTGGAAATCCCTCGTAGACGTAATCCTCTATCAAATTGTCATCTACGTCGCTCTTGAATCTCCTCAGATACAAAATCTTACTTTCGTTCTCGTTCTTATGGGCTACAATTCTAAATAACCCTGGAAAATCGTACCGGGGTTGTACGGAGATGTCTTCGATCAAGTTAACACCAGGCTTACTAAATGTTTGCAATATTTCTTGGACGTACCATATAGCTCTATTGTGCCACTTGCATTTGGCACAAAATTCAATACTTACTTTGGGAAACTTGCTCATGGCTTGTTAGCTCTTCCCTTTGCCGAGTTGAGCATTACTGAGTGAAATTTCGATTTTCATGTAGGGTGAGAAAATAAAAATGGTTGCACATCGAACACCGAGCTACGCTTGAGCCCACAGTTATCTACGGTAAGCATGTATATACACTGATATTCCCTTTTTGGACTAAATGATATATATTGAACTCAATAGAAGCCAGCATTTCAATGTTATTTGCTTAGAATTCGAATGCTGTTGCTGTTGGCCAAGGCTGTTGGCTAATGGTCGAAGCCTAGTGCGCAGCCATTAAGGTTTAAAAGCTTCGAGCCTATAAATTTCTTATATACCCTGATATCGTTGCCAGAAATAGCGCTTTCCAGGGCTATTAAGGTCTAGAAAGCCTTTGAAGTCTAGAAGGTCACTAGCTTGCATAAACTTGTTGAATATCCTGTGCTGTTTTCCTTCCTCCGACTTCACTGTGTTCAGTCACTCGCTTGGAGCGACCTTCTCCTCATTCCTCTACCTAAACTCCATGCGTAAGGTTACAAAGTCCGCCCCACATGGAAAAGTGAAACTGCAACCAAGATCTACCCAGTATAAGTAAGGACATTATCGTCAGTGTGTCATATCTGTAAGGAGCTCCTGTAATTCAGATATCATACTAGCATACTTCGGAAACACGCCAACATAATGTGTTGCACCCAATGTAATTGTAAGGAGTGGATCTTCTGAATATCGTTTATATTGTACGCTTATATCGATGAGATCTTTGGCTCTACATGAGACTCGCTCTCTTTAATAGTCTACCATCTAATATTGAGTGTCATCTATGAAATTTAACTATATCTTTATATAATCACAACGTCATACTTAGCCAATCCAATTGGTTCCAATTTCCGTTTCCACCTTCTCCTCCGGTATTGTTACTATTATGGCTATGGTTATTGGCATTATTCATATCCATGTCCATCACGTCATAATTATTAGATTCATTAGGTGAAAAGTTATCGTACCCAGGTCCTGCCAGGTTTTTGTCTAACATTAAACCGGAATCACTATCCTTTTTCGACAAAGAATTGCCTGATACGCCTTCATGAATTGGATGGAGGTTATTGTTGATGTGACTATTCATCAAGGAAGTCACCTCATTTAGTTTATCATTATTTACATCATTGAACCCGGAGCCCGGCCCTGAAGAGGATTTTAGTGACGGGGCGAGTCCAGAAGCAGTTATAGATCCAGGCGACAGACTGATTGATCTATTACTACTGCCTCCGCCGTAGGGTATCTTGCGATCAACTTTTATTGGAGCAGGGTTAAGATCATCCCCATCCCTCTCATTTAGCTTATTTCCACCTTTGGTAGTGGTTGGCCCGCTTATGGACAGCTTTTTGCTGGTGTTTTGACCCCTTTGTCTCTTTTTAATAACATCTGTTTTCAACAGCAAGGGTCTCACTACACCGTGCAATTTTAGGAAGAGCCCACAAGCATTACATAATGGCTGTCCCTCGGGGTTTCTTCTCCACAATGGAGTGGTTTTAGTGTGGCAATTGGTACAAGAAACTGGGTTCCCATCTACGGTAGTGAGGGTCTCCTTTTCCTTCTTGGACGAAGATTCCTTCATAGGAGATGTGGTGGACAAAACCTTTTTAGATTTGGATGCCGCCTTGGCCTTCTTAGCTGTATTATTTCCAGATCCATTAGCATTCAGCGGTTGCTGTGGACCACTGGGAGGTGCAGTACGTCCAAAATCATCATCCCAATTTAATGGCAAGCTGCTTCCATAGTTGAATTGAGCAAAGTTTTGATTCTGGATAGATTTTCTGTTAGAAATGCCACCACCCGCTGACATTGGAATAGATCCCGGAGTCTTCAGCCTGTCGAAGTACGAAACACCATCTCCATCTATAGAAGGCGAGTTAACGCCAAAATACTGGGGTGAACTATATGAGTTTTTAGAAAATGAGTTTTGATGTTGTGGCAAGGAGCCGCCAAAGTCGCCATTAAACTTGGGATGATTATGCATAGACGGAGTGCTTTGTCTCGTGTAATCAGGCAAACTAACTAGCGAAGCTTCACGATGTAAATTGGTTGGATTTGAAGAATTAAAGTTGTTTAAAATGGTCGAGGGCCCCACAGTAGCCATAGGCAGCGTAGACGATTCAAAGGAAGAAGCCATACCCCCACCTAGGCCCAGGACCATCAGCAGCGTCAGAGGGCGGTGTATATGCTGAGGAATCAGGTGTTGGTTAAAGTGATGTTGGTTGGAGATAGTTGATGCTACGGACGGCAAGGAGTCACTGAAATGTGAATCACCTGGGTTTTGGACCGTCAGGCTGCTGCCGTTGTAGTCGTACTGATCCAAGTTGAATTCAAATGCATTTTCGTGATCTTCCATGTTAAGATCCATAGAGTTTTGAAGATGGTGGTTTCCGCCTTGCCCTCCAAGCTGATTGTGGTCAGTTTGGTGTTGATGCTCTCTCTCAGCCGCCAACGAAGCAGATAAGTTGGAGAAGAGCTGCTTTCCTGTTGGATATGCTGCTCCGTTTGCTGGACCAACCACAGGAGAGAACTCGGCAGGCCTCTTCTTGGAAGAGCTCGACGACGAAGAACTTTCCTTGGACATCTTCCGTATATGCTCGATGTAATCAAACTCATCAGCCGCAGGATCCAACATAAGCACGTCTTCCTGCTTAAGTTGACCACCCAGGCTCTGTTGACTATATCGTTCCTTCTGCTGCTGCATGCGCTTTGGTCCATTAATATACATCATCCTCCACGTTAAATTCTCCATTCTTGCCTTGTATGGTAAACCATCTCTTGCCTTATTGTACATTTTCCAAAGGCTCTCAGCGCAGATGGAGTCGTCGCTTAAGAGATCTGCCAAATTACCCGAGGTAATTCCACCGTCGCCGTCCTGTTCACTGTTCCTTTGGTCAAAATGAAATCGGCTTGTTATCCTACCTTTGTTCATTATGATAAAATGTGAAAATAATCAAATAATGTTTAGGGAATTAATTTAAGAAATATAGGTTTCGTCTTCTGTGAGGACTATATGATTAGCTATTTTGCAGTGTTCTGTTTCAGATTCAAGTCAGTCCCTCTAGGGCTTTCAGGTTTTTTTGTTCTTTTAGAGAGCAAATGAAATAACTTGCCAACTACCACTTATTGTATCGAGCAATTTACAATAAGAATGAGCTTGGTATTCCGATTTAGCCAAAGCAGGTTGTCATCATCACCAGGATTATCATACTTGTGGATATCCCAGTACAAAGGGTCTATTCAACCACGAATTGGGAAAAAAAGAAAAACAAAATCACTGGAAAATTTCCCATACAACCGATCGCATTGTACATTGAGAGGAACCATACATTTAAAGAGAATGTTAGCATATAGTGACCAGGAGCTTTATGACCCACAGAGTAGGGCATGTTCATTGCTTTACGAGATATTAGAAGTAGAAGAACGTAAGGTTAGAATGTGTGGAAGGTAGTCAAACATATACGTACCATTCCAAGTGAATGAGCTTACATGGTTGCAGCAATCCGCCAGGTTCAAACTAGCCACTAGGGGCCCACGACTTTGCCCACCTTTCCTTCGCTGGAATTACACTAGATAATAATTCAGCAAAAAGTGCTATTACATAGGGAAAACTCCCTAATCCCGGATTCATCCTTCAATAGTAGCCAACATGATTCCCGTTTGAAAGGTCTTAGCGGAACGAAGCTCCCGCCCACTATAGAGGGTGCAAGCTTTTGCAAGAGATTGATACTACAAATTATTTTGTTATCGTGCAATTTAATTGGCTCGATAAAGATGACAGCTTTTGTGTCATCTTTAGCCTCATTACTGCTTATTGTGAAGCACAGCTACTGATGTATGTGAGTGGGCGGATTAACAAGTTCCCGAGTTTCAGTATAGGGCCATTTGAATGTACATTGTCTGCAAGATGTGTGAACTCTGCACTATCCCTAGAGCAAATGTAATATAATTGCAGGGAAAATAACAGTGTTTAGCTTTCACGCTAGTGGAACTTAAGATTAGCTAAATAAATAACGAGAAAAAAAAAATAAAAATGATTAAAATTTCCGATCACAGCACAGTGGCCCTCATGGAGCTGGAAAGACTTTCGGATTTTTACCTCAAGTACAGAAACTAGATTAGATTGAATTAACTCGAAATGGGTACATTTGTATGCACGGACTATGTTATATCGTATTCTTCTCTCGCTTTAACTACTCGCCTTCTCTTTCTATTTTTTCAAATTTATTTTTTGGTATTGTTCAAAAACGGTTAATTACATAGTCTAAATCACAATGTAGAAGCTACTCAAGTACCTCGGACGAGATGCAGGACCAGTATTCATGCATGTTAGAGCTTTTAGCTCTCGGCCCATGCAGGATGCGAGAGGAGTTTCATAGCGCATGATCCAACTATATACAGGATCAAATCAACGACTCTTCAGCTCTAATTAGACTGGCACAAAGTGATTCTACAACTCCCAGCACACTTCAGATATAATATCTTGGAGCGCATTTCTTTTCATCATTGGCTTTGTCTTTTTTACTATATTGAGTGAAAGAAACAGTATAGGCTATATGATCCAGACTACAACTTAGTTCTCTTTTGAAGTTGACAGATACGAGGTTTATCCGTTTATGAGCACATCGAAAGCGGCTGCAAAATCGTCTTCTTTGCTACTTGGTCTCAGAATGCGTCCGGTTCCTTATTATTTCACTAAAATCAGATCCCAGTTGCACCTAAGATATCTACTATTACCCTATTTTCCTACTGCAATGATGGGAAACACCCTCAATAGTAGCAATTGAGCTACTCAACAGAAGTTTCACAGTTGCTCCCATCGCACCTGCATATAACCCCAATATGGTTCATCTATAAAAAATCTGAAGAGTGAACACTAACTCTTCAGTACTACCTTTAGTAGCAAAAACTGACCAGTAGCTTACAGGCAATGAGTGCATTTGCAGCATTGAAGAGCTCGGATTCTATGGTCTCGATATTGCAGGATGATGTCGACGACTCTGACCAGATTATAGGCTACCTGAAAAACACTTCTGATGAAGATATAGATGAAGATGTAGATGAAGAGGATGTAATAAGGGAAAGTACAAGATCCAACCCATTGCCCACTGTCTCTCCAGTGCCACAGTTCAAGAGACCAGGTGGATTTTTACCAATTTTTGAATCTAATTTTACTCCAAATGAAGATAACTTCCTTGTAAATAATAGTGGTAGAGAAATAATCATTGGATTAAAACAAGGGGAATATTTGGTAGTAAATGGACAAGCAGACCTAAAGATACAAAGAGGAGCCATACTTATAAATAACTGCCATTATCATTACGCACATCCGGATCATAGTTATCAAATTATAGCTTCGCAATCCCAGTCCCTTCCCATAATAGCAAGTGCCCAAGTGTTGGACCGATCTTGTGGCATTTTGGATTCAAAAACTGTAGACAATGAGCACCTTTTCCACAGTGATTACAAAAGTGTGATAACGTTGTCAATCTTGGAAACAGGACTAGAAGATATAGGAAAATACTGCCCACCGTTAAAGAGATTTTTTTATAATAAGAATGACGAGGAACAAGTACAGCTGGAATCTTCTATCTCTTTCATGAATCATCCAGATGCTGGGTATTTGCGAAGTTTTTCATTTGAAATTGTGCTCGAAAACAAGGGAATGACTGGGTTAAGTCTAGATAGGAGTTGGGTGAATAAAATTAAAGAGTTGAGCAGATATGACGAAAACGATACTACAGCTACCATTACATTGGTGATTGGAAATAAGAATAGTGGTAAGTCTACATTCAGTAAATCACTTTTGAATAATTTCTTTGTCGATGGGAATAGAGAAGTGTCTTACCTTGACCTAGACCCCGGTCAATCCGAGTTTTCAGATCCTTACTGTTTATCTATTAGCAGTTATAAGAGACCAATCTTTGGTATAAATATTGAGAAAGGTAATAAACATGGCTTGACGGAATATTATGGATTCACGTCGCCACAACTGCAACCCAATTTATATCTTGCAATAATTAAAAAGCTTTTCAGATTTTACCAGGAGAATCAAAGCGGAAACCACTTAATAATCAACACACCTGGTTGGATCAAAGGTTTGGGAAAGGAGCTCTTGGAAAGTATTACGACTTATATCAACCCAACACATCTCGTCTATCTCAATGGGCTGGGGATACTTCTAGAGAGCAATGTGGAAGCTGATGCTACTTTAGAAGGATTGGCATTCCAAAATTTGCATGTTTTGCCAGGAATGTATCAGGTTTCCAAATATTCGCCAGCACAGTTGAGAACGTTCAACAAATTAATATACTTCCATAAAAATGAATCAACTACTTCACCGTCGTATAACTTTAACACTCATCTACTCCATACACCACCCATAAAAATCTCCTATCAAACTGATCCCAATGACCATAACTTCTTAGGGGTAAATGCGGTCTCTGTGAGTAATTTTGATGTTTCCCTTCAATTTGATCACAAGGATTTACTTCTTATGGTTGATTCATCTATTGCTGGTATTTACTTAATTGAAAATGAACAGTTTTTCTCTAACAAATTCCAACTGGGTGCAAAGTTGCCTTTGTATATAAACTCGACGGATTTCTTTAACGAAACGGTGAGCCACGGGTCATACATGTTTATGGGATTGTGCATGATCCACAGTGTGAACAAGGGAAAGCAGTATTTCAACGTGTATTTCCCTGATGGCAGAGTGGTCCTCAAGTTGAAGGAAATGATAAAAGTTGGAGGGTACAAACTAGTATTAGTGAAGGGAGATGGAGACATTCCAAGCCAAGAAATACTTATGCCAGAATTGGTTCAACAACAAGTTAGTAACTTGAAGAAATTAAAGAAAAATACTTCGAACGTTCAAGACATGAAAAAGATGCCATATGTCAGTTTTATCAGTGGTAATAAAGTCGGAGGAGTTTGGAAGATCAGAAGAAATATCATGAGAAGAAGTCATAGACAACAGCGGTGAGCGAGCACGACATAAACATAGGGAGAAGGTGCCATAGACAGCAGCGATGAGTGAATACGATAGAAATAGAGAGAAGATACCATAGACAGTAGCGATGAGTGAATACGACCGAAGAAATAGAAAGAAGATGTCATAGGCAAGACAAGTGGTGAATATGACAGAATATATAGAATAAGCATGCAGTAGTGCAACCACTACGTAATACATAAAATTAATGCACATCTTAATAGCACGTAGCAGTGGAAACCATTTCAACCTCTCCAATTGCACTTTAACCAAAAGGTGAATTCTATGATCTCTCGTCACAGTAAGCTCGTAGCAATATCCCTCTGCAACCGATTTCAAGTATGCTCTAAGCTAATTAGCTAATTCTCAGGCTTTACCTTGGGTATGCGGAACCCTAAATCATGCAGGTACATGCTAGAAATTAGAGCAGCATTATTTTTTAGGTATATGCCGGCGGTATACACAGCTGCAACTTCGAGAAAGTATGAGACTTCAAACCTTGTTGATCTGGGCATATTCTGCAAAACTCCAATTTGGTTCCGTTTCGGAGCCATCTCTAAAAACCAAGCCTTTCGTGTTAGGAGTATGCCAATTGGCCCAACGTTTCTTCTGTCTTACTTTTTTCATTCTTTCTTTTTTTTTTTTTTCGCTTTCCTCCCCCTATATCCCTCTATTTTTCACTCTACACTTAACCCCATAAAGTGGAGAAACTCCACCACAGACTCTCCAATTGCCATCTGGCATCCATGTTTCACTAGAATTTGCATCATAAAGCGTTACTAATATACCTTTCTCCCAAGAACACCATACACGAGCTCCCCTCCATTACGATTTCTCCCGAAAATATACCCAAGTTCTCCCGGGAAACTCATATGAATACTCTAATTCACTACTCGGATATTTGAAACCCTGCAAGCCCTACTCAGCTGTGCAATAGAAGCACAGGAAAACAGAATTACTGTGCAGTGCTTTAAGTGGGAGAAAAATACGCATTTTCGTGCTGGTGCCGCTCTGCCATACCAGACATCTACTTGTATTTGAGAGTTTTTCTCCAGCGCCGCTCCCCTCGGCCCCGGACTTTGACCTCCCGGAGAGTGGGGACGACCCATTTACCCGGCGACATCACTATGTGAAAAAATTACCCCATACTATTAGCTAGACAGTAGATGAAGAAAAACTCGAGTTATATATAAACCACGAGTTTAACCCCACTTTTTCAAAGGGATCGAGGTTTTAAAAATTTCAATTGCAGTAAGAAATATCGAAGTCGAATTCTCTTACAAACACATTCAAAAGTAAATTAAAACAACACATATATATTCAAGATGGTTAAAGTTGCAGTATTAGGAGCCGCTGGTGGTATTGGACAACCATTATCCCTTTTGGTCAAGCTTCACCCAGCCGTTAAGCAATTATCTCTTTTCGACGTTGTTAACGTGCCAGGTGTAGGTGCTGATTTGTCGCACATTTGCTCTGATTCGCAAACCACTACCCACTTACCATCTTCAAGAGAAGACAAGACCGCTCTTGCTTCTGCCTTAAAGGGCTCTGACTTGGTTATTATCCCAGCAGGTGTGCCAAGAAAGCCAGGTATGACCAGAGACGATTTGTTCAACATTAACGCCGGAATTGTCAAGGGATTGGCTGAAGGGATTGCTGAAAACTGTCCAAAGGCATTTGTATTGATCATATCCAACCCAGTCAACTCTACTGTTCCAATTGTAGCTGAAACTTTAAAGAAGGCCGGTGTCTTTGACCCAAAGAGATTGTTTGGTGTCACCACTTTGGATATCGTTAGAGCCAATACTTTCATCTCTCAATTATACCCAGACTCTACCACCCCATCCCAATTCAACATCAACGTTATTGGTGGTCACTCTGGTGAAACCATCGTTCCATTGTACTCTATCGGTAACTCAAAGAAGTTGTACGATGAGTTGGATGAAGAGAAGCAAAAGGCTTTGATCCACAGAGTCCAATTCGGTGGTGATGAAGTCGTCCAAGCTAAGAGCGGAGCTGGTTCTGCTACCTTATCTATGGCTTATGCTGGTTATAAGTTGGCCGATTCCATCTTGAAGGCTTTGACATCTTCCGAGTCCATCGTAGAATGTACTTTCTTAAACTTGGATTCATCCATCAAGGGTGCTGCTGAAGCTAAGAAGTTGGTCAAGGGTCTTGACTTCTTCTCCTTACCAGTCTTGTTAGGTAAGAACGGTATTGAAGAAGTTAAGTACGAGATCTTAAACGAAGTTAGTGACAGTGAAAAGAAATTGTTGGGTGTTGCTATCGAACAGTTAGAGAAGAACATCGAAAAAGGTGTTGAATTCGCTACCAAATAGATTAGAAGTAGTATATTTAAGTAAAAATGCAAATAAAAATTAAGTCTGAGCTGCTTTCGATGTAGTGGTAGACCCCGCTGACCATAGGTGAGCCAAGTTGATGCCCGATTCTAGATCGATTGCCAATCAGTTTGGCAAGTGCCGAATTGTTTGGAGTTCCTGGAAAGCTTTCGGTGCAAAGGATGAGAACAAAAATTTCACATGTTATTAGAGAGAGAGAGTAGCTTTGAAGAGCTACTGAATCTGGAGAGCTGATCTTGTCTATGGCACATGTATATGTACAGCATGATTGTGTCGCTATCAACTTATATTACATATATATATACAACTCATTAATTGAAAGCTTTTTGGATTCCTTTTAGTCTTGAGTTTGGAAGAATTTCACTTTATAATATTGATATATTTGAATGAAGATGTATCAATACAACGCAAGCCTTACTTCTCAGCCTGTTCTGCAGTGACCTCTACACTCAGTTCAGCAATATTTTCATCAGGTTGCTCTGGGTTTGGCACCGAAACCGGTTCAGCATTGGTGTGTTCTGCAACTGGCTCTACAACCTGTTCAACAACCTGCTCAATTACCTGTTCCGTGCTCGGCTCATCTGCTTGTTCGGCAGAGGGCCCGGCACTATGCTGCACACTTTGTGGTGGCACACTTCGTTCTACGTTTGGAACCAGTTGAACACTAGGTGTTATGATATTATTCATCTCCTGTTTCCTTTTCCTTTCCATGCGTCTTCTCTTCTTCGTCTCAAATTCATGCCATTCACCCTTCAATTCTTTCAAAAAATATAATGGTTCAGGCTTGGGATCCAGCCAGAAATAAGGATGCTTCAACGCTTGCTCAGCGTTTAATCTTCGCTTTGGGTCTAACATCAACAAGTTTTCTGCCAAGTCATAACTCAATTCACTCATAATTGGCTTGTATTCCGAACCAAATATAGATGCCTTATTTACCTTAGGTTTCAACATTTCAAACCAAGGTAATTCATTCATCGATGGCCAACTATCTAAAGTTGGAGTTCCCATTACATTGAAGATCTTTTGTAATTGTCCAACTTCATCAAAGCCTTGAAATGCAGCAACTTTAGAATACAATTCAATGAGTAAACATCCTACACCCCAAATATCAACTTCTCTTCCATAATCCGTAGATCCTAGTAATAATTCGGGTGGTCTATACCATATAGTGATTACCCTGTTTGTGTAATCAGGCAGCTCACCGTTCAGGGTAATTTTCATCGTTCTTGCCAATCCAAAATCAGCAATTTTCACAACCCCTATGTTGTCCAATAAAATATTGGATCCCTTTATATCTCTATGTATAACTCTTTTCCTGTGCAAATAATTCAAACCTTCCATTAGCTGTTTGAAAATGAACTTTTTATGACTTTCTTCAAGTTTCAAATCAGGGTGGGTTAACAACCCAGTAAGATCATGATCCATGTAATCGAAAATCATGTAAATTTGATTTTGCTCAACCATCATTTCCAATAATCCAACTATATTAGGATGATTGAAAGATTGCAATAATTTGATTTCTCTCATAGCTGTGATTGGAAATCCCTCTCTTTCAGATTCCAATCTCAATTTCTTTAATGCTACAAATTCGTTGGTTATAGAATTTTTGGCTTTGTAAACTTTCCCGTAAGTCCCCTCGCCAACTTGCTGAACTCGTGCGTATACTTCGTTCGGTTTAATAGTACGAATCAGATAAATCTGAGAGTTGGTAAGCAATTTTCTGGGCTTCTTCTGATTACCTGGACCACTGTTTTCCTTACCTTTACCTTTCGTCTTAGCAGGCGGTCCCCTTTGCGGTCCATGAGGACCCAGAGGAGGACCATTTTTGGCCTTATTGGGATTAGTATTATTCCTGGTTGATGCATACTTATCGTCTCGTCCACCATATCCTTGTCCACTGCCATATGTGGATCTGTAACTACCTTTGCTACTTGAGTATGATTGATCATAGTCGTAATCATCTTCATAATGGTGCCTTTTCCTATAGTCATCAGTTCTTGTTGTGGAATCGTGCGGCCTTTTACTGCCTCCGCCTACTGTACTCTCTTGAGGTGGTAAAGCTTGACGCCTTTGGGCTGGTCTATATGTATCTCTTCCACCCTTGTCTTGAGTCGATTCCTTATTGCCTTTATAACCAGAAGGACCCGCGGGTCTGAATTTGGAAGGACCTGTAGGAATCGAAGTTCCCTTGGGGCCAATTGGTGGCTTTCCACTAGGTCCGCTAGGAGGAGGTCTGCCCTTGGCTGTGGATGATGATGATAATGATGATGATGATGCTGGCGCCTGGAGAGGCTGTCTGCTCAGTTTTGGACCACCAGGAATCTCACGGTCTGCGAATCCATTACTTCCATTCGCAGAATCTCTCGAAGGCATGTGTGGCCCAGTTCCAGGTCCGTTTCTGCTTCCTCTACTTGCTACACTAGGCTTACTACCAGACCTGTAATTATCTCCATCGCGATCAGATGCCTGCCTCTTGCTATTGGACAGAGGTGGCCCAGCATAGTAATCTCGCACACTTGAATCTCTACTACTATTACTGTACTGGCTCTTATAATTTCCTCCTCTGTAGTCATCTCTAACATTAGAATCTCTCTCGCGATCGCGATTACGCTCTCGTTCACGCTCTATATCACGGCCCTCGCTGTATCTAGAAGACTTGGGACCTGAAGGTCTATATCTATCAGACATTATCAATATATTACAGAAGTTTAACTGATAAACAAATCAAATTATCAAGACAATAACCTTTGCCCCAATTATTGGTTCTGCTTTTCACTAACTCTTTCTTTTTACCCTTTGGGATTTCATTGAGAGCGCCTGTGCACTTGAAGAAAAAAAATAGCGAGCACTGGGTTACCCGGATACTTCAGCTATGTCTAATTGACCAAACGACAAATGCAACCATTGATGAAAAAGCACAATTCAAACCAGATCCAAGCTTAAAAAGAGGTATAGATAATTACGAAGGACAGATCACCATGAGTTGAAGGTTTCAAGTGAGTTGTGGAAGGGTAGAAAAGGAGGAAGCTAAAATGACAGTGTGTAGAAGGGGAGACTAGGATAATTTTTTTTCTTTTCGAAAAGCGCGGGATACTGGTTAAGAATTTGCGTTGCTTACTTCATGGACAAACCAGAGGTACTTCTCTGATAACGAGTAGTAGATGGAGACATGGGGATTTCCCTTATTGTCTAAACCACGGAACCAAACTCAAAAACAAAGGGGATAATGTCAGCAGCTGATGTCTATACAATTATTGAGGGCCAGGGCCGGTTAGTTCAGGGGATAGTGCACCGAGTTTTACCTGCGAGCTGAAGATACTCTGGATTTTTTTTTTTCCTTCTTTCGTCAGGCACTCTTGGGTGGACCAGAGGAAGCACCGTACTCTAGCATCCAGGCCGATGGACTCATTAAGCAAACTTTTCTGGTATCAAAAGAGACTTAATTCCACCTAATAATCTCAAACTCTCATATTTAAGTCGACAGGTATATTATTTGGGATTAATGGATCGGAAGCGCTCTGGATTTCTACGGCCCACCTTTAGTTTCTCAGGCTCTCCATCTCACCTCCCTATCCAAAAGCACCCCCATCCATTTCTGGACACGAATCGCAAATCTACCGAAATAATAACATCATTTAGCGTGCAATAGATGGCTTACTCTAGCTCATTGTTCATATCTACGTTAAGTCTATCTCTTGACCAAAATGTTACAGGTGTTGAAGAAGAGTGTAGAGGAAATTAATCAACTTCCTCAGTTTCACTTTCGTTCTTTATTAAAAAATTTATGGGGTGGCACGTATGCAGGTTATTTATTTATTTTGTGTGACTACTGACAGTATATAACCTGGTTCTCTCTTCTCGCCCCCCTGTATAAGTGATTCATACGCCTTCTTTCCCTAGATAAAGGTTTCATTTACAAGAATAGTTACAAATGGTACGTTACACTCACCCTTGGAAGATGTCTTAGGGACGATAATTAGCAAGTCAATGGATAAAACGAGAGAGAGAAAGAGGAAGACAGTAGTGGAGATGGCATTGATCTAATTTCCCTGCGACATTATGTATGGCTACGGTTAATCGAAGCATGTGTATATCTATATGTATATATATTTATTTATATAACTATGTATATTGATTGACTAATTTTCTTATTATTTTCATTCTTTTTGATATTGCTATAGTTCATAGGTCTAATTAACTAACTTAGATTCGTCAGATTGGAAAGGTTGCTCACATTGGGGCAGATTTAGTATTGTTGTCTGCATTCTTAGCAGGTGTTAGAAGAAACACAAATTTAGCGTAAGTATGGCTGGAGTAAAACATTTTTAGATTTTTTTTTTTTCTGATTATTTATTGTACGTTTCACTACTAACCTTTAGTCTCAACACTGACACCATTCAAAATGAGGATGTCAGGTACTACGCCGAGAAGTATCTTGGTGTAGGTGAAAGGGTTTTTGACTTTAGTGCCGCTTATATGGGTTCTTCAGATTATTTTAAGCGCAAATAGTTTTTGTAAATAGGTGTATTTAATAATGATAATAGTGATAATTTCGATCTGCTTGTAGAATGACGCAATATACCTAGATACTTATGGACTGGTTCATTCATTACCGAAGTATTTACTTACATTTCTTCTTACACTATGTTTCAATTAATAAATTCTTTTTTAATAAACTACATTTGGTATACAATTAAAGAGGAACAAGGTTCATAAATATCCTAAGGTTGAACTCACTCAACAGTCACACTCTTGGCCAAATTTCTTGGGAAGTCAACGTCAATACCCCTATTAACAGCCAACCAGTAACTCATCAATTGCAATGGGATCACGTTTAATAATCCTTGCAAACAATCAACAGTCAATGGCACCTCCAAGATGGCCATTGTCTTTTCTTCCATGCCAATAACCTTCTCGCCTTCATTGCATATAATTATTGGTCTACCATCTCTTGCAATGACTTGTTCAATGGCCAGCATGGTCTTGGGGAAAAGGGAATCCTTGGTGGCAAAGGCAATAATTGGTAAATCCTTATCCACTAATGCCAATACACCATGCTTCAACTCACCAGCCAAAACACCTTCAGAGTGCATGTATGAAATTTCCTTAATCTTTAAGGCTCCTTCCAATGCAGTTGCAAATTGATAACCTCTACCTAAAAGTAACAAGGACTTTTGGCTATTTAAGTGATCGTCACATAATTGCTTGATTTTGTCTTCCAATTGTAAAACAGTCTTAATTTGTTCAGGGATCTTTTGCAAACCATCAATAATCTCTTTATGTCTTGGGCTTCTAGAAATAGAATCATTGGACAATGAGAGTGCAAACATGACTAAGGCAATGTATTGGGAAGTATAGGCCTTTGTGGAAGCAACACCGATTTCTGGGCCTGCGTTTATATGGACACCACAATGAGTTTGTCTAGAAATTGAGGATCCGACAGAGTTAACAATACCCACTGTCAAAGCACCTCTTTCAAGACAATATTGTAAAGCCAAGATAGAGTCGGCAGTTTCACCTGATTGAGAAACAAATACACATGTATCATCTCTGAATACTGGAGACTTTCTATCCAAGAAATCTGAAGCCAATTCCACTGAAACTGGAATCTCAGTTAACTCTTCAAAAATTGATCTTGTAGCCAAACATGAATGATATGAGGTACCACAAGCAATCATAATAATTCTTCTGCATCTTCTGATAGTAGGTAACCATCCCTTGATACCACCCAAGTTGATCTTGGAATCCTTGAAATCAATTCTACCTCTCATGGTATTAAATGTCGAATCTGGTTGTTCGAAAATTTCCTTTTGCATAAAGTGCTTGTATGGGCCCTTCATAATTTCATTCAATTCCATTTCAAGGGTTTGAATAGATCTTGTGGTAGCTTCACCCGCAGAAGACTTTTTAGCTCTATGGATATGTAATTCACCGTCATAGATATGAGCAATATCATCATCTTCCAAAAACAAGACTTTCTTGGTGTGTTGAATGACTGAAGCTGGATCAGAAGACAAGAAAAATTCAACTGGCATTGGCATTCCATCATCTGCGAGGAAAGCTCTAGATTGAGAAGTTCTTAAGTTGTCCCCTTGTGCCACTGGCATTAAACCCAAGTTACTCAGACCATCAGCCAAACCACTGGTGTTGTTACTGCTTGGAGCATCGTGTTCTGGGAATTCAACGTCAACGAAATCAACCTTTAATTTTCTGTTAGTCTTTACACCGACTAACAATGGGGAACCTTTTCTGGTGGCACATACTTCACCAGGGTAACGGGTACTCTTTACGAGTAAACCGTAAGAACCTTCCAATTCAAATAACACTTGCTTGGTCAATTCGTTCAAATCAACTTCCAACCCAGCCTTTAAGTTGGTATCGTAAATATGCTTGAATAATTTAGCAATACATTCAGAATCAGTTTCACTTTCGAACCTCATTCCTTTGGATTCCAATAAAGTCTTGAGGGCTCTGTAATTGGTAATGATACCATTATGCACCACTACAAATTCATTATTAACATCAGATCTGTGAGGGTGACAATTGACAGTCATAGGCTGACCATGTGTGGCCCATCTGGTGTGAGCAATACCAACATGACAATCAAAAAGTGTAGAACGTTCCAACTTCTGATCAATAATTTCTTGCTTCAAGGCGTTAACCTTACCAACTTTCTTAACGATAAAGGTGTCACCTTTCTTGTCTCCATCGACAGCAATACCTGCAGAATCGTAACCACGATATTCTAACCTAGAGAGACCTTCAATAAGGTTGTCGACAATTTCTCCTCTACTCTTGTCCACCAAAAAGTTAACATAACCGAAAATACCACTAAAGAGAAAATGTTAGTACGAATGAAGATATGATACTTGGAACGAACCCTCTCTGGTGCTCATAGGATAAAGGTCAATTGCAGTAGAAGTCGGCCCCGGGTGTCCAGGGCTCTTGCACTCCATTACTTCAAGAATGATTTAACTCGAAAATATGATCACCACATTTCAAAGCCCACATGTAACCGAGCCTCTCGAATCCAAAAATAGTGCCATCAGCCCGTTTGCCTACGTGATCCAAAGGAGGCTAAAGGTTACGAGTGTATTGACACGTCTATGATAAGACTGGAACACTTGTGGTGGTGGCGTTTCAGTGGTAATAAACAAAAAGACAACCAGGTCTTCTGCTCAGAAGATGGCCAAGTAGATCGAATCAGAATTTGCTCAATATGATTTTACTATATTATACATACCACATTGTTTCTCTTATACAATAATGTTCAAGCGAAAATGAAAAAGAAAAGCAGTAATCTCTCTTTTGAACTCTATAGCCAATGTAATACAGAACTCTACCTATATATATATAGATATAGTACAGCTACGTATGAATGATAACTGGTCTTTGAATTTAAATTTTCTTTGCTGGCATCAGCTTCTTTTCAAAGGTGGTGCCTTTGTGATTTATAAATAAAGTACGACACAAATTTCCGGAAAAAAAAAAAGCAAGAAGAGAGAACAAATAGAGGAGCCTGTGTTAGCGGGATCTTTTAAAAGAATGTGAGAAAGGTGGAAGAAGAGCTACAAGCGAGATATAAGCCATAACCACCTAAGCTTCCCGACGTTAGGCCTGTTTTACGAAGAAAGGAATATAGCAGTACTCCAGTAAGTTTTGAAGCAGCTTGTCCTTTTTAGAGTATGTCTTTTTCAGAATATGTTTGCAGGGTGTGTATCACCTTTTTGCAATATATGGGGGACCTCGTATGCTTAAAGTGAGGAAGTGAGGTTCCCGTTTTACATGATAATTCTTAGTTCTGTGCTTTCCTCTCCTTCCCTAATTTTCTCTTATTTTCTTCTTTTTTATTATTATTATTGTTTTAGTTAGAAATATTCGCTCATTTGTTATCCTAGTATACGTGGAGGCACTTATGAACGGTATTAGATTCAAAGCTCTTACACATCGCTGTACCTTCATTTTCTATTTTTAGTGAATGCTGCATCTCAATAATGCAGTTATTTTTCGTTACATGGCAGGTCGAAATTTTGGCTACTCTTCCTGCACATGGATAGTCTTCAAGTCTGTGAAATCAGGATATCATTAACTTTCCCAAAAGAGGTCAGATGTAAACAAAGCTTTTGGTAATTTAGTAAATGCGGAAGAAACATTAGAGGAAAATGGGTGACCATTATGCTAGAACAGATCTCTATAAGGCGACGAGACTAAAACGGGCACTTTAGAAATCCGAATCAAAAGATCGTAGTTGGTCCAGGTTGCTTGTTGATTCGAGTTATAGCCTCCTTTCGTGAACCTTTCGTAATTATGTCTCTGCTTGGTACGTGTCATGTCCTTCATACAAGTCCGAGCATGCGTGCCAAAATTAAGTGCGACACCTAGTTGTTTATTATTCTTTTCTGTTACGTGCATGAGCATCTGGAAATGAAGGGGCGCAATGAGGTGGGGGCGTGATGAGGGTGAAAGAAGAGTATAATGCGCTAGTCAATAACCGCAACGAGCCAATTCTGGGCCAATTCTGGTTCGCCTATTACTTAACCGAGATTGTATGCAGAGCTTTCCTATTTAACCTGGTAAATCAACTAATTTTTCAGCAATGCTTCAGGAAGAGATCACATGAATCTGATCACCTGACCACATTATCGATGGCATCACTTCTCTTTATACTTATCACTTAATTTTTAGTTACTATCCTTTCATCTTCTCCACGAAAGTAGAACATACGATGTATAGATATTGGAAGCCCACATATTCAAAGTTCTTTCCGTCTTTATCTAGATCCAATAGTACTCTCTCTCAGATCCGCTTACCCAAGCACAACTTAAAAAAGTCTCCAACTAATCTTGCTTCCATACGTAGAAAAGCTCAGCAAGACTTGGATAATATTAATTACATAAGGTCACTTTTGAACAAAAAGCCTAAAGAATTTATTGAAAGTGACCAAGTACTTGAGAAATATTTATCTATAGTCACTGCAATTACCGTAAGCGAATCAATTAATTTAGATAAATATGTCGAGTTGAACCAATTGAGCAAGAGTCTGATCTTGGTTCCAGATGAAGTTTTAAATGTAAAAGAGAATGGCAATGATATAATGATTCTTTCCAACGGGACAATTGTTGGTTGGGGAGTAAATGAGAACTATTTAATTGAAAATTTTTCTCAGAAATTGGAGACTTGTGTGGAAAATAAGTATAACATAGAAAGTGATGAGTTCGACTGGATAGAATTGAAGAATGATATAAATAGTGACAATACCAATGACACAACTACTGAAGGGAAGACTTCATTCACGCATGGGGAAATCATGGTGATCCAGGGCGAAAGCGAAAATAAAAAGTTGCTTGAAAAGGCTGCGTTCGCAATTGGGTTATCTAGATCAACTAGATTAGCGGTTTTAGAAACTGCGCTTGAAGAACATTTACAATTGTCTAGGGTGCATAGTGAGAACCTTTCAAAAGGGATAAAGTTGAAAATTTCGGAAAGTGAGGTTATCAGACTGACTGGTAGACTATTCTTACTCAGAGGGAAGTTAAATTTGTACAGTGAGTTAATTGAAACCCCAGATTTATACTGGGCTGAGCCTACATTGGAAAAGATCTATGATTCAATCTCAAAAACGCTTGATATATCGCCCAGAATATCTATCTTGAATAGGAAATTAGATTACGCTACCGAGGAAAGTAGAGCGTTATTGAGTGTTCTAAATGAGAAAAAGGGAACAAGGTTGGAGTGGATAATTATTATATTAATTACTGTTGAAGTGGTATTCGAGATAGAAAGAAGGATAAAGGAATTTTGAACTTCAAACGAACCAAAAACAAAAACAAAAACGATGCAACACATGATTCTACCTGAATCTAATTGGCACTAGAGTATCACCATGTAAATAGATAGTTGAGCTGCACATAGAATCCTCCTCTATATGAATAACAATATCAAAAAAGACTATAGCCCCATTGCTTAGAGTTACTTTTGCTATCTCTAGACCTTAATCCGCATTGGGCAAATCCTCTTTGCAATCTTTCAGAAAAAAAAGCCAAGCAATTTCTTGTCACCTTATATATGGAACGGTCTACGAGTCTTTGTAGATTAACCACCCCCACCTTCCAGATGCTTCACATGGGATCCTGTATGGAGTGTGCTAGCTTCCAATTCGTTGCTTAGGCGGTTCGATTGAACACCGAAAAAAAAAAAAAAAAAAATAATAGTACGCTTCCACCCGGGGCATTTCTTCGAATGCCAATGAAAAAAAAACAGATCGACCAATCAAGTGTTCTATTCTCTTATCAAGTAGCGGAATATGATGTCCTATACAGTACACGTTAGCTTTTACAAGCCAATAACAAGTAATAAACACTTGGTGATTCGAATAGCTCAAACCCACACTAGTTCTAATTGCTTTAAATGATCTAAACCATGTACCCCAGCCCCTGTTGCTTCTCTACCCAACCTATTATTTTTCAAGGTAAGCGTTATCTTTTACTATCTTTGCACCTAAGAAAAAAAAAAAAAAAGTCTATACATTAAAGCATGACACAAAATTGCTTGATTGTTCCTTAAATTTTGATTCGTAGTCCTGCCGTCGTTATCAGGGTCGTGCAGAAGTCTAAACGTCTAACATTTCTTCTTTTCTCTATAGTATGCCGCAGAATTTCTCATGCATGAATGAGTATCGGCAGGGTCAATTAAGAGAGTCATCGAGCCTGTGGTACAGATTAAACGACAGAGCGTGACTAGGAACCCAAGCAAGGTGGGTTCAATCTGATGCCTGGTTTGGCAGAGCAAAGCCACCTTGTTAAATATCTCTTGTCATACCACTACTATCCTCCTACTTTGGTCTCACGTTCTTCTCTCTGTCTGTATGAACTACATTGCTCTAACAAGGTAGTCCTCATCTCGTGCTGCGAAAAATATCAGATACATGAAAAAAAGAAACTTTGGTCTTACATGGGCTTTATCCATTGCAACAAGGGTTTTGGGCAATCCATTATGTTTAGCTTAAATTAGCCTGCTGGATTAGTTTGCCGATCTCTTCTTTGTACCGTATTAAGTTTTTCTTTTTTCTTTTTCTTTTTTTTTTTTTTTTTTATCTATAAGTTATTAATTATTATTTTTGATTAAAAACACCTTTGGTTTCTGCCTTGGCCCTTTTCTTATTTTATTTTTATTTTTACTTTTCTTGCTCTTTTCTTCTTTATCTTTATATTTCTTGTCCAGCCTAAAGTATAAAGGACAAGCACGGCGCACTTACAACTCGAACACTCTCTAAAAGAAGATCTATCAAGATAAGAGAGTATTGCAAAAGTTTAAGCATCACAGAAATAGTGTATTACAGAAATAGTGTACAACAGAAACAGAAGCAATTTGTTAAAGGCATATAAAGAAATACAAAAAAGAAGGATTGTCAAAAGGAGGATCAGATTTTTTCAATATTTATTCAATTCAGCAGCATTTTATTTCATAAAACATAAAATTTATACATGATTGAATCACTTAGTAGAAGAAGAATCTTCACTGAAAATTCCGAATATGATACAAGTTACATCCTTGTATTTACCATTGCATCCTCTATGATCTGGATCATGGTGCCCGGTTTGGCGTTTCTTTACTCGGGTCTTGCAAGAAGAAAGCATGCCTTATCTATGGTTTGGATCGTTTTCGTGAGTTCCTTTATCGGATGCTTCCAATGGTACTTTTGGGGTTACTCTATAGCGTTCTCCAACACACTGTCCAACAACTTTATTGGAAACTTGCACTTTTTCGGGTTCAAGAACTTATTAGGTAAATTGACAGACGAGCTGACTTATCCTCAGATTTCATTTGCGCTTTTCCAACTTCAATTCATGTTGGTTACGTTGGCAATTTTGGCTGGTGGTTGTGTTGCAGAAAGAGGTAGATTCTTGCCATGTATGGTATTTTTATTCATTTGGGCCACCATTGTGTATTGTCCAGTAGTCTTTTGGATCTGGGGTGGTGGTTGGGCCGCCCAATATGGTGTTTTGGATTATGCTGGTGGAGGTCCTGTGGAAATCTTGTCAGGTATTTCTGCTTTCGTCTACAGTGCCTTCCTTGGAAGAAGAAATGAAACATTGATGATCAACTACAGACCACACAACATCTCCACCATTTTCTTAGGTACTTCGCTACTTTACGTTGGGTGGTTATTTTTCAATGGTTTCTCATGTGGTAACGCTTCTTTGAAGGTGCCGTACTCGATGATGAACACTCACTTGTGTGGTGCATTTGGAGGAATCACATGGTGTTTATTAGATTTCAGATTGGAAAAGAAATGGTCTATGGTTGCACTTTGTTCTGGATGTATTTCAGGATTGGTTGCTGCTACCCCTTCATCAGGAATGATCCCATTGTGGGCTTCTGTAATTTTGGGAATCGTAGCCGGTGCCATTTGTAATTTCTCCACTCAAATCAAGTACTTGTGTAGAGTTGACGACTCTCTAGATGTTTGGGCGGAGCACGGAATGGCAGGTGTTATTGGCTTATTGTTCAATGCTTTACTTGGCCTGAGAACCGTCATTGGATACGATGGTGTCACTGATCACGACGGTGGATGGTTAGACCATAATTGGAAGCAGTTGTACATTCAGGTTGCGTACATTTTAGCATGTATGGCTTATGCTGGTGGTGTAACTGCAGTTATTTGCTTTGTTATCGACAAGATTCCTGGATTACACTTGAGAATTGACTACAATGGTGAAGAAGCTGGTGTAGATGAAGATCAGATTGGTGAGTTCGCATACGATTATGTCGAAGTTAGAAGAGATTTCTTAGACTGGGGTAATCCAGACGTGAACCCAAACTTGAATCCTGACCTTCAACAAGAAGATGTCGAGAAAGATTCATCTAGTGGGAACCCAGAACCGGAAATCATTCAAGGAAAGGGTGTGGACGGAGCAATCCAGTCATCTGCTGGGTCTCAAATGATCGAGAAGACTGACTAACACTATTTTTGATAGTAACGAAACGATATTTAACAGAATTTATCATAATCATAATAAAAAGAAAGGACAAAAAAACTTAATAAAGAACAAGAGAGAATGAAGATAGGAAAAAAGATACTTATACGTATTAATCCAAGAAATTTCGAGAGAAAGTATCGGAGAAGTGTATAGTAAGTAATAATGGGATTTTTAGAGTAAGTAAAGAGTCTTGTAGGAGCGAGAATCGCGAATGAAACTAGCCCATGAGAATGGAGGATAACAAGAAGTGACATAGGTAATGAGCGAAATAAACCTGATCGGAAATCATTAGCGCAGTGACCAATATTAGGAATGTAGATAATAAGCGAGATCAACAAAATGGAGAATGTAGCCCAAACAGAATAAAGAGTTAACAACGTAAGGGACGTGTAAGATAGGAGAGATCAAACGGAAAGGGGAAAAGGCCATGCGAAACAGAGATATTCCAACATAAGTGGTGAAGATAAAGAGCCAGTTAAACCTGGACGGAGAAAGTAGCTCACAGATCAACATGGCGAATGTAGAAAACAGGAGAAAACGGACGAAATAGAGAGTAGCCCAGTAAGAATAAAGTTACAACAGCGTAATAGACGTAGAAAATGAGATATCAGATTAAAAGGAGAAAGAGCCCAACGCGAACAAGGACACACCAACGTAAGTCAAGTAATAAATAAGATAAATTAAACGAGACAAATTTTTTTGCACCCTTGTTTTGGCTTCATCTCTCAGTTGCACCCAATCCTCATGCATTAACATAATAAAATTTCAGCCAGAGTTCAGTACACTTCGCCTCTAGAAGTATTTGCAAAAATAACATGAACAGGGAAAAATTCACCTTCTCCATTTCAATCCTCCTTAGTCTTGAATCTGTGTCTGAATCCCTTTCTTTTCGGATCAGTCGCTGACCATTGGAGTCCACCCATAGAACTACCTAAAAAGTGTTGCACTATTTCCCCAGACTCATAGAAAATTATGCATGGAACATTATCACGTGACCACAGCAAACCTAGCGGAAGAGATCTGACTGCGGTTATTGCCTCGTGAGCGATGCCCAAGGCGGTTAAAGAGAAGAAAAGCAACACTCGACAAAATCATCATTCAGAGCTTCTATACTGAGTTACATCTAAATGCACTTCAGATTTGTTTACAATATCGTTACTCCCGATCCGATTCCAACCGGTATATAACTTCCAGGTTCTCCTCGTTGCGTTCATCCGTTCGTTCGAACCATCACCTTGTGCTCTCCGCTCCTCCGAAAAGTCACACAAAGCCCAATAGAAGAAAAAATTTTAGTTTTCCTCTATAAACTGCCATCGTTACTGCATGCAGCTCCGCTTTCGCTCTTGACTGAGTCACAAAAGGCAGTGAATAATTTTTTTTTTTTTTTTTTTTTTTTGCATAGGGTAGACTAGATATATTCAGCAAATCTCCACCATTCAATAAGAAATCGGATTATTTAACTACTTCTTGAAAGATACAGAGATTCACTGACGGTAAAGAAAGCGAGATATCAAAGAAAAAGAGGAAAAACCACATTTAGTTGTTCACTTCTCTTACACTTCATCCCAGATCATTAAGCTTTTGCCAGAAACAGAAAGAAAAATTTTTCAATATGCTTTCTACAAATAGAAGAGCCACCATAAATATTGCTCGTAGAGCTTTATCTAACTATAACGCCACTCGTTGCATTGCTAACAGCACCAAGAATAATGCTACAGGAGCCACTGTGACAAGTAGCTCTAGTTCTGTTAGACCAAGACCCACTCCAGCTCCTGCATTCAACCAAGAACCATCCCAGAAGAAGACCATTGAAAAGGAACTTCCAAAAAACAAGCAGAATGAGGACACCATGGATGATTCCTTAGTGGGATTATCCGGAGGAGAGATTTTCCACGAGATGATGCTTAGACATAACGTTGACACTGTTTTCGGTTACGCAGGTGGTGCTATCTTACCAGTCTTCGATGCCATTTACAACTCTGATAAGTTCAAGTTTGTCTTACCAAGACACGAGCAAGGTGCTGGTCACATGGCTGAAGGTTATGCCAAGGTGACAGGAAAGCCAGGTGTTGTCTTGGTTACATCCGGACCAGGTGCTACTAATGTTATCACTCCAATAGCGGATGCCTTAATGGATGGTGTCCCATTGGTTGTGTTCACTGGTCAAGTTCCAACCACCGCCATTGGTACTGATGCCTTCCAAGAAGCAGATGTCATTGGTATTTCCAGATCATGTACTAAATGGAATGTTATGGTGAAGAATGTTGCAGAATTACCAAGAAGAATCAACGAAGCCTTTGAAATCGCCCAGAGTGGTAGACCAGGTCCAGTTTTGGTTGATTTACCAAAGGACGTTACTGCTTCAATTTTAAGGGAAGCTATCCCTATAAGGACCACCTTACCATCAGACGCCTTAAGACAAATCACCAAGGCTGCAACCACTGAGTTCACCAAGGAAGCCATCAAGAGATCAGCAAATGTTTTGAACATGGCTAAAAAGCCAATCATCTATGCTGGTGCAGGTGTCTTGAACCACCCAGACGGTCCAAAATTGTTAAAGGAATTATCTGATAAGGCCTGCATACCGGTAACCACTACTTTACAAGGTTTAGGTGGATTCGATCAAAGAGATCCAAAGTCTCTTGATATGTTGGGTATGCATGGTAACGCTGCAGCCAACACTGCGATTCAAAGAGCTGATTGTATCATTGCATTAGGTGCTAGATTTGATGACAGAGTCACTGGTGCTCTCCCTAAATTTGCCCCAGCCGCCAAATTGGCTGCTCAACAAGGTAGAGGTGGTATCTTGCATTTCGAAATCTCTCCTAAAAACATTAATAAAGTTGTTGAAGCCACCGAAGCTATTGAAGGTGACGTTACTACCAACTTAGCTGCATTTTTACCATTGGTAAATAAGGTTTCAGACAGACCTGAATGGATGGGACAAGTGAAAGAATGGAAGGAAAAGTTTCCATACGCTTACACTTTAGAAACTCCAGGTTCTTTAATAAAACCTCAAACTGTTATCAAGGAAATTTCCAAGCAATCACAAACTTATGGTAAGGAAGTTATTGTTACCACTGGTGTGGGTCAACATCAAATGTGGGCCGCTCAACACTTCGAGTGGACTAAGCCAAGAACTATGGTCACATCTGGTGGTTTAGGTACCATGGGATTCGGTTTGCCAGCTGCCATTGGTGCCCAAATTGGTAAGCCAGATGCTATCGTTATTGATATTGATGGTGATGCATCTTTCAACATGACTTTGATGGAATTATCTTCCGCAGTTCAAGCCAATGCTCCTGTCAAAATCTGTGTCTTAAACAATGAAGAACAAGGTATGGTTACTCAATGGCAATCATTATTTTACGAACACAGATACGCACACACTCATCAATCTAACCCTAATTTCATGAAGTTAGCTGAAGCAATGGGTGTTACGGGTATTAAGATTTCCACCCAAGAAGAAATGGTTGAAGGTGTTAAGAAGTTCTTAGACTGTAAGGGACCAGTCTTGTTAGAAGTTATTGTAGAAAAGAAGGTTCCAGTCTTACCAATGGTTCCAGCTGGTAATGCATTGGACGATTTCATTGTATGGGATGCTGAAGTTGAATCGCAAGAAAAGCAATTAAGAAATGAAAGAACTAATGGAAAGCACTAAACATTTTAACATGATAATTGTACCGAAAATAATATATAAAAAACATATTTAAATAAAAGTAAACCGTCCAGTAGATATTTCGGATCTCTGAGTCGTTAATGTAGTATCGTGTTCGCAGAATAGCACCATATAGTTTACACACTGAGGTAGTGCTCTTTTTTATCTTCAGAAAAACAATAAAGGGCCGATAACAGAACAGCCGAATTCCTCCAATACCCAAAGTTCCATTTCGTACGTAGTATTGCTTATACATGTTGAGTTTAGAATAGATACTTGCAAAATAAACTAGGTCAAAAGTATAAAAAATAAGCCCGATGCGGGGGTCGAACCCGCAACCTTTTGATCGCACTCTATTAAGAGTCAAACGCTCTACCGATTGAGCTAACCAGGCGCTTATATATTTTATGGAAATCCCAGTGCGGCCTAATGCAGAACAATGTATCACCTTAGCTCACACCACCGATACCAGTGCAAGAGAGACCAACAGCACAGCTCTTAAAGCAGGAATGAAAGGCGATTCAAGGAAACCCTATTTACCACTCCCTATATTCACCATCTGACTACAGGATACCTGCATATTTACCGACACCACAATTTCTTCCGATTCCACCTACTCTTCCTTTTTCTACTAGTGATTGCAATTTCCTTGCCTCCCCACACGACCCCTCATACTTTTTGATAGTCAAGCTCCAAATGAAAAGTTGACTGGGTGACAAGGACTCGTGTACAGATATCCAGAGAAGAGTTGACTTGTGCTGTTCAAACTCAAATCAAATAGTATCTTTGCTTGTACTTAGTCTTATTCAATATCTATAGGATGGATCAAGACGACTTAACGGCTTCACATTGGGATGATGTATTGACTACGCCATCCGTTCCCTTTGGGAGTGTCCACATCAATGCTGCTTTCGAGAACGGGTTTCAAGATGATCCTCTCAATCAGCAGAGCTCAAATGGAGAGCACAACGGTGATAGTGAAGACGATGACGAAGAGGATGAAGGCGAAGTACAGGAACAAAACAGAGGTGTTCATTCGCAATTCAACGATCTCAGTATCCACCATTCTTCGTATGGGGTCGGCGCTAACAACCATAATGATGCAGAAGCGGACCAGCTAGCAGAATTGGCAAAGGAGGAAAGAAAAGAACATAGGTCAAACCTTCTTTCTGAATTGACAGAAGGTGCCGATATAGAAGAATCGATCGCACCCTCGTCTCCTGGCCCCAAGAACCCATCAGAATCCCTTTTCAAAGATACCACGAGCCCATTGAAGGTGAAAGAATCTAGTCTCCTACAATCACCATCTGCATCTAATAATAACAACAGCAATGCCAGTGATCTAGGGAAAAGTAGGTTATTTACGAGGGCGAGAAGGTATAACTCTAAGACCATTGTCGAGAACCTCAACAACAATCCATTGGGTCCCTTGGGCAGCGAGCAGGCACATGAAAGTGAAAGCTCTGGAAACGTGAGAGACCAATTGTTGAAAGAAGTCGAGTCTCCATTGTACAAGATTCCCAAGGAAGCTACAAAGGAAGGTAAGTTGGAGGACTTAAGACATCCAATAATCCCAAGACCTACAGCAGCACCAACTTCTTCGTCAAATACGGCGAACAACGACGAGTCGGCAGCTTCTGCATTTACTAATAACTTAGACATCACTGTAGGTGACCCAATGAAGGTAGGAGACATCACCACTGCGCACATTGTATATACTATTTATGTAAAGAAGAAGAATGTGGCAGCAGAAGAAGGAGCAGAAGAAGGCGCAAGCGCCTTTCCTTCATCACCAGAGCCTGTATCAAGGAGGTATAGAGATTTTAGATGGATTTACCATCAGTTACAGAACAATCATCCAGGTATAATTATCCCACCCCCTCCTACTAAACAGACCTACATTGGCAGATTCAATGAGAGTTTCATCGAAAATAGAAGGTTATCTTTGGAAAAGATGTTGACGAAGATTTCCAACTTACCAAGCATCTACAATGATCCAGATTTTGTCATGTTTTTAACTTCACCTAATTTTACAAATGAAGCAAAAGAAAGAGAAAGGTTAAGCGGCAGTGAAGCCTCGAATCAGAATGATGATTCGTTGGATTCCACTGGTAACCATAGCAACAGCGACATGAACTCTTCCATATTGTTGGATGAACCCAGCTCCGCAGGTTCGGGATTCATGTCATCTCTTTTCTCAATTTCAAACAAAGTAAATGAACCAAATGACTTAATTAAGGATAAAAAGACTTATATTGAAGACTTAGAATACAACTTGAGGAATTTTTTCAAATCATTAGAGCTAATTGGAACTCAAAGAAATGAAATTATCATACTCGTGGAAGAGATTTCAAATTTGACAGAGGAATTATCATCATTGGAAATTCTGAAGAAGACTACAGATCTCTTGGCAGAATTTAGTGAAATTCACTTGAAATTAAAGGATAACCTAGATCGTACCAATTTGCAAGATCAATTGACCTTGGGCTTCACCATAGAAGAATACTTAAGAATTATTGGTTCCATCAAGTACGTATTTTCAACAAGATTGAAGATATACAACAAATATCAAACCAGCGAGCAAGAACTTTATAAGAAGCAGTCGCTGTTTGATAAATTTGTTAAAAAGTACAAGTCACAGAGTGAAAAAATCAACTTGATGAAATTCGAAATTGATAAACTTGAAGCCAAGACATTAAAGTTTAAGCAACAGTTCACTGTAATAAGTGAAACAATAACCAACGAGCTAGAAAGGTTCGAATTTGAGAAAATTGATGACTTTAGAAATAGTGTGGAGATATTTATCGAAAGTTCAATTGAGAGCCAAAAGGAAGCAATTGAGTTATGGGAAACATTCTACGAACGTCAAAATTTAGGTGAGGTTTAAAAGAAGAAGGTGAAGGGTAGCAAACAAAAAGAGAAGAATACAGATAAGAGGTAGGATTTTAAAAAATAAATGAAAGAAAATAAGATGGTTCATATCTTCGTAAAATTGTAATAATATTAATGATGTAGGCTACCAGAAACATGAAAGTTGGATGTTTTATTTAAAAGAATTCCTCAAAAGGTATTATACCGCCATTTTATAGCACCTCGCGTAATCGCCACATATTGTAATAAGCATAAAAATTCCATTGACAATCATATTTGCAAATTCCCCTTTCTTTTGTCAGCTTAGTATATTCACATTCGCTATTACCGGCTAAACAAATTCCAGTCAACTCAGAATTTGCATTTCGGCTAATCCTCATACCAGTTTACCGGTGACTATTGTTGAATATTTCTTAGCAGATCAACCAAATTTTTGGGAAACGTGCCCTTTTCAAAGCAGTATCAGTCCATTGTGTACATTGGCAAATTCTGTTTTCTTTAACTTTAGAAGCTGCACAGCTCACAGTTCTATCATCTCTTGAATGTAGATTTCAATGCCTCAAGATCAAATATGCAAGGCCCCAGCCTTAAAAAAATATGCAACACTTATCAACAAAGATGTCGCACTGAGAATAGCATATCTTTCCCGAGCCAGACCATGTTTTTAGCACAAATTTTTCAATTAAAGTGGAATTTCGAATGTTTGGTAAACAGAGGCGGAGTACCATGTATATTATTCAAGTTTTTTCAGTTCTGTTCGTACTTTAGACTAGTCGACTTGCCAATCTGTTTCGTAGAACAATTCAGTAGAAAGTTGACATCTCAACTTTAGCCACTTATGAAATCCGGGAGGTAGTACATAGTGCGCATAAGGAAATATGCACAAAAAAAAAAAAAAAAAAAAATCTTGTACCGATGCAAGAATGTAGACAGTAGAGCTAAAATAGAACAGTTGGGCATGTTCTGGATCAATTAGGTTCGAATTCGTCCCGATAGAATGCCTTGATGGTGTGGAATAGAGTTTTAGGTCAAAATTTGTTTGATACCGTTTAAATTAGGAATTTGAATCGTTTCGACTACTCATCAACCTCATCAACTAACACTTGTTGTAGTTTCAGAAAGTGTGGGGACAATAGAAAGTGCAAATAATCAATAGGAGATCCATTTCTTTTTTTTTTTTTGCTTTCTTGACTTTGCTTTTGCCACTTTTCTTCGCTTCTTGACCAACATAGTATATGGTTGCAATAGTAACATCCGGCGCTTCTACCCCCCCCCTGGGATATTATATCTCGGCTGGAAGTCGCTTGCTGGGGGGTGTGCAAGGGGCCCTTCGTTATCTATGCCTTGTCATTTAATGCCCGACCCTGCATACTGCGACATGCAATCAAAAACCAAACTCCGCGCAATGCCTTGTATTACCCTTCGTAAATTTCACCTAAATACAGAGTTTCGGGGCACTATCTCACCTATATCTGGTCACGTGAAATGGCCTTACTTCAAATCCTTTAGCTTCGAAGAAACGCCCTCGCCTAAAAACACCCTTTGTGCGTTGTGCTTGATGATTCACAGCTCTTTTATTTTTTTGGAATCTATCTGGCAGTAGTATTATTTTTTTGCTCTTGTCGTGAGGCATAGCTTAACGAAGATAAAGAATTCCGCACATAATAGGCCTTGCAATAGAGTCCCCCTGGAAGAACAATACAATTGAAACATATAATCATACGTTTCACAGTTAATTGAAACAGCTTACATTGTTGAGTATCCTGGGAAAATCAATTAACTGGAAACTGAAAAATAATTTCCCCTCCAACTTTAAATTGATTCCATCAGTGTAAACACACCCACAGTTTAAGGTTTACCTGACATTTATTTGCTTTGTACTGGGGGATAAGGTAATAAAATTTGGTGGAGATTTGAAAAAAAAAAAAAAAAAAAGCAAAAAAAAAAAAAAAAAAATATTATGAGCTGCTCTCAACTTAAAGCTTATACTCTCAGACACTTTCCTTCTCTCCTTGTTTTTTGCACTTTTTATTCCGATAATTACATCGTTACTACCAGGTTTTCTTTGTTTGTATAAATAAAGAAGTAGTTCTTGAGTTTTGGAAAGTAAATAGTGAACAAAGTTTCGATTTTTGTTTCATACTTTAGCATTTCCCCACCATTTGCTAGACTATCATCCTAGCATACAGAAAATCAATAAGGTAGGCCAGTAGCATAGACTCATTCCATGAATACCCAGGTCCAACTCAACTCCACACGGATATCGGTGCTATCCATACCCAAGGATAAGTACTGGATGTTTACCTCGCCCATACTTCAACTATTACATCAGGAAGCTCTGAAGTATCCTAGTAATGACTCAGACACTGAGTCATCGGATGATGAAAGTTCTGTTAACGATTATAGCGACACGGACTCTTCCTCTGACCACGAGGGAACCACTCATAGCAATGCATCGGGGCACATTAATGGCACTCATGGCACTCATGGCCTCCATGGCACTGGCGCTAACGGGCATATTGGACTCTCTTCTCCAATAGACAATACATCTAAGCAAACAAACTCCATAGACCAAGTCAACGTATCTGAGTCAGACGAGGACTATACCACTGAGGATTCGCTGGACGATGAGATGAACTACTTCTTTCACATTGCGTTTACTCCACAGGAATGTACAGTGATGTGTGATTCCACTGTAATGGGATCCATATTTGCTGAACCATTGAAAACTTGCAAGCAGCTTGACAATTCCCAAGTGAAGTTATTGGATGATGAATTTATTACCTTGCAAGTGGATAGTAGCGACGGCTATGACAATAGTTCCAAGGTATTACTGTTAACAAAGCCACTTTCTACTAACAATATACCTCTCTTCTTCCTTTCTACTCACTTTGGTGATATTGTACTTATCCCCGAATCTTCAAAGGAGAAGGTCGTTGACATTTTAACACTGAAGAACTTTGAGTTTTCGAACCTTTCAAACAGCTACATTAACGTACAAGATCAAGGCTCCCATACCATTGAAACTGCAAAGTTAGACGGAGGTGCCTCCCCAAACCTTGACATAGAACAACGGGCTTTTGACCTTTTCCAACAGGCAAATGTTTCCCCAATCATAAACAAATCTACCAAGCTCCTCTTGACAGGTGCAAGATCTAGTGAAGCATCACGGACTTTATTGAAAACAGCACAAATTTTAGCATCAACAGATATCCAATCTGTATACTTCCCACAATATTTTGCAATAACAAGAACTTCGTTAAATGAAGTTTCCTTGTTACTTCCAAAATCCTCAGAACTCAGAGGGAGATTGGGATTTCCCTCTAAATGCATTATCGGTTCCACCCAAGACGCTATCATACCAATTACCATAGATTTACATGCTTTACCGTTAGACACCACTGGTATCGTTGCAGGTTTAGCAAGTAAACTATTAAGCGGTAGTAAGAAAAAGTCACAGATTCCGTTGGAAATGAGTTATCTCTCTATGGCAAAAGCAGGGATTGTTATGATCCCGCAAGAAGACGTCGAGTTGGTTTCGAACATTTTAAGAGAAGACGTGACTCGCCAATTGGTAGATCCAATTGATAGCTTACGCTTGGAATAATATATAGATACATAATAATAAGTACTTTACTTTTTTAATATATACAGGTATTTTATTAAACTTTGTGATATATGCTGTGTATTTATTGCTCGTTTATCTTTAGACGACGAAGTTTTGGCTAGTTTGATGCAATCATATCCAGAAGCCTGCAACCTTAAACCTACTTTCAGTTCTGATCAAGATCGAGGATATTCTGTTTAATTCACCTACTATCAGTACTTTAGAAGCATTGAATCCTAGACGGACGTCACATATGTGGCTATGTATCCACTTCCTTAAGATAATCTACATAATTTCTATTTCTGCAAGAAACTCAATAACTAACGTCTACCCTTCTTCTTCTTACCAGTGCTCCATCCTTCTTCGTCAACAGTTTGAACTTTATCAGCACTTGAGATAATTGCTGAAGACCAACTGCTGCTAGAGTTTCCAACTTGTTGCTCCACTTTAGCTCTTTTGTCGAGAAATTCCTTAGCAAAACGGCGGCCATCCATTGTAGGAGAGGAGCTATAAATTGTTTCTGAGATCAACAGTGATGACTCAGAACTATTACTTGGTAAAGTCAAGAAAATGTCTAACAAATCATCCTTCGAGACAGAAGGGTATAAGTTAGTCATAGATGATCTAGCCCAAACTACAAATTCTTCACGAAGAACAGTAGAGTTGATTGAAGTAATTGGTCTACTTGCCGATACTGAACGTAACATTTGAGGGTCAACCTTAGAGGTTGCATTGTTCACAATAGGGCTCATTGGCTTGGCCGATTTTTTAACAACCGTGGCCTTCTTGGGGACCACAGTCCAACTAGCATCATCCTTAGGAGTACTATTTGCTACAGCACTAGCAAATGAAAGTGGCTTGGAGCTGATCATTGGAGAAGATACGGTCTTGGAAGCGGAGGCTCTCAAGGCCGCGGCTTCAGCCTCTTCCCTTTGAATGTCAGCCAAAGTCTTCTTGGTAGCGGCAGGAATTGCAGAGACTGAAGTGGAGCTTCCCCAACCTGAGCCTTTTGGAAGAGCAGGGGCAGTTGACGCAGCAGCTTGCTCTTCTTGCCAAGCTTGTGAAGCAGCTCTGGAAGCTTGCTCATTCAATTCATGCTGAAGTTTCTTTTGTTTCTTTAATTCTTCTGCCTCAATTTGTTGAATTTCCTTCAATGTAAGTTTTGGTTTGACATTAGCTTCAGCTTCTTTCGTAGCCCATGGAGCTAAAGTAGACTTCGTAGTAGCTGGGGATGCAGGAACTTCTGAAGATAATAAGGCAGCAGTAGCAGCGGCAGCGGCAATGACATTAGAGGCTGTCGAATTAGATGTAGAAATAGATGTTGTTTCAGTAGCACTTGCTAATTCAGCTGCTTGTTCTGCTGTATTTTGCTCAACATTATGTTCCTCTTCTTTTTTTACGATGTCTTCTTTCAATTTGTTTGTCTCTTTGTTTTGAATCTCATCGGTCAAATCCTCTTTTATCAGTTTATTTGGACCATTACTATTATCTAACGCAACTGCGTCTTCTCTTGTGATATTTAAGATTGAATTATCATCCTTCTTACCACTAGTAGTGTCTGCCAAAGACGTGGCAGGAATAAAAGGTGAACTAACACGAGAGTGTGGTACACCAGATAACCAAGGAGATACAGGGGATGGCTGATTGATGGAATTTTGAAGAACAGAAGGAACAGGACCAACTGGGGTGGCTGGGCTACTTCCCATTAATCCACCATTGTCGAGTCCCCATCCACTGTTGGAACGAGATAAAACAGGCTGTTGTTGCTGTTGAATTTGCTGCTGAAGAATCGACGGCATATGAGTATTCATTGGGAGAGATTGGTGATTGAAATTCAAAGTATCAATCCCAAATGAATTCGAGGTGGTGGGTCCATTTTGGAATCCGCCAGTGGAGTTCTGTGATACAAATGGATCACCATGGGTCATAAAATCATTCCCAAATAAGTTCTGTTGGTTGATGTTGGAGTTCAATCTCATACTAGCAGCACCTAAATTCAAAGATGAATCGTTTCCTCCTGACAAAAATTGATGGATTTGAGATTGCAATGGAACATTGTCATTCGCAGGTTGCTGTTGCTGCTGCTGTTGCTGTTGCTGCTGAGGGGGGACTGGTGGCGGTGGGGTTGATAAGTCAAGAAGTGGAACCTTGAAGGGATGGGTGTAATTCTGAACAGTCTCGCACAAGTCCTTCAAAGTTTGGAATGTATATTCCTCCTTTCTTCTAATGCGCAAGTCAAGGTGAAGATACCCATCAGTTAACCATTCCTGCATCATCTCTCCATTAAAAGGACCTTGTTCCTTTCCACTTGGATCTACGTAGATCCATTCGATCTTATCCGGAGTGACAAAGGACACATGTTTTTTTGGATCTGCTTGAGATTGAGTAGCAGAAATCATCCCAGGTGGAGGGCCCTGAGATTGCTGGTTCGGATGAATTGGAACAGATTGCTCATTGATAGAAAGTCTTTCTAATGAACCAACGGCAATACCGCTATTATCGTATGTAGAAGGAACCTCCCCCGCTTGGTTCACATCGCGTTGTTCAAATTCCTCACCGTTAACGTCTCCACCAATTTTCTTTTGGAACAGCGATTGAGATTGAAGCTCTAAATGGTAAATTGGACTTGGTTGAGCAAGCTTGTAATTTTCACTAGGTTTCTGGGTCGTATGCTTGTTAAGGATGCTATCCTTGTTATCATACCAAACTTGGAAAACTTCGTTCATCGTGTAGCGTTTCCCCTTTTCATTGGGAGGTACAGCGACGCGATGGTACGGCGAATCTGCTCCAGCGAAGCTGCTAGAACTTGAAGTTGTGGAAGGAATTGTGGTCGAATTTTCTTCTACATTGACATTAGGCTCGCGAGTCTTACGGGTCCTATAACAGAGAATAGTTAGTAAACTGTGATTCAAAAATATGTTGGTCTTTAGAAGACTTTTATTTTTTTGCAACTAATCGAATTTATGTCAAAAAGTCAATGGAGGTGATCAATCCCATGGGTAGATGGACGAGCAGTTGATCCAATCCAGTCCAATTCCACCCGTGAGGGATATTCTTCTTCTTATCTTGTCTTGTAGCACCCCCATCCTAGACATCAATTCCAATTTTCATCTATTTGTTTTAGTTGCATCTCATTCGCCCGAGACTGGAGCTCGTCTATACGTACCATAAAGTTTGGGACATCTTCAAATGGGATATAAAACGGTTAACTTTTAAGTAAGTTTATTCGGTGTATTTTCAACTTTTTTTATTTTTTTGTGGCTCAGTATCAAGATCTAGGATATAACTATACACTAATGGAATTGATACTTTGAATTATTCAGTGTTTCACTAAGCAAGTCAGGACGGTTTATGTTGGATGACTTTTCAAGAAGAGACATCTTCGAACTTTTTCTTTTTTTTTTCTACCCTCACTAGCCTCGACTGGCCAGGAACTGCAGCATCTTTGACTGGTAGTTCGCTCTGGCGAAAAAGTGAAAAAAAAAATAGGTGAGCGAGATCACGTGGAAAAGTAAGAGATATGGAAGGGAGAGACGGGCTACAAGGAATCTACAAGCGTACATTGGCTTGGTGTAATGTGATTTGTTCATTTGAATTACTTGGCAGAAGGTCTACGTATACAATCAGACTACGCATACATTAAGCTCATGCGTTGCACTTTCGTCTAAATTAAATGGGGAGTGGTGAGAGCGGGCTATGATACATGGTAATCTACACGAGAATGTTGGCTATCGTTAATGTATTGTGATCAGTTCAGATTCTATTTCTATTTAGCACGAGATGGTTTCACGTATACGATAAGCTCATTCGTTGTTCGTTGTTTATGACGGCTTTTTCTTTTTCTTTTTCTTTCTTTTTCTTCCCAGTCGTCGTGGTTTATTGTATAATTATTTTACATAGCATTTCTCAGTCGGGGCTAGATGTACACTCTACTTCCTCCGTTATCAGATGTTCATTCTCTTCTCCATGTCGGAATGGAAGTCCTTGACATTTGACCCGCTTTCCAATCCTCCCTTGTAAACGTCCTCCCAGTCTAACGAGGCATCTTTGTTAAGTAAGATGTCGCGGTGCATGGAATCTGAACCTCCAAGTATTTGAGGCTTAAAGTCCGTAGATTCTACAATTTGTAACTCCATGGCTCTCTGAATTGGCACTCCCGACCCGAAGATTCTTCTGTATGACTCCATCTTGGCGTCATGTTGAGTCTGCTCCCAGTTTGCTACTCTAGCTTCCAATGGGTGACGGTTATTGATCTTCGACGACAAATTGAGTGGACCTTCCTGGTTTCTCAAAACATCTTGTAATCCCGGAGCGTGGACTGCTGCATCTCCAAACTGCGTGCTATTTATGGAGGAAATTTGTTTGTTTTCAGGGATAATTCTTAAAGACTGCAGAGGAGTTAGTAAAGAATGATAACAGTTATACAAGGGCAGAGCAGAGCAGATTCTGAACCAACCATGCAAATTCCTCAACATGCATAAGCTGGACTGCTACACTTATCCATAAATATCGATAAACATACCATTTTATCAGTACTGTACTAATTGGGTGAATGAAGAAGTGAAGCTAAGCAGTCCTTTCTTTAAAGGTGGCGATTTGAGAATTTTGGAGATCCATGGAAGTAGTCGGACTATATGCAGGATTCAAATATAACATACAGTGTAATGCTCTACGATAGGGTAGGAGTAAGATAGGTGAGTAAAAGGCGCCAAGTACGATATAAAGACCGTAATTACTAGGCTAGGATCGTTCCTACATGATGTAATTCGATTTCTATACATGTAAGTTATTTTTGGTATTAGTTAATCATCTATTTAATCGTAATATCATGATCTTTCTATTGGGTCTTCTTCCAATTGATCAAGAATTGGCACATGTACACCTTCTTTCAACGAAGCAGGGACCCAATTCCACTTTTCAGGATTTAACACTCCATTGAAACACAACGTTCCGAAAACCATCACCACAAACCCTAAAAACTGTAAAAATGCAAAGGATTCCCAGCCCATGGCGATTGCTAGTATCCAGACCAATAATGTTCTACAAGTGTCAACCGTACTTCTAGAGGTGGCAGACAATTCGTGCGTTAAGGATATACCGAAGAAGTTAAATGACGAAATGGATACCATGATGCAAATGGAGGATATAAGTACTATTCTGTTACTAAACATTTGGGAGAACGACTCCACAATGTTGAATGGTGAGTCTTTAAACTCTTTTGGTGAGGAACTGAAGAAGGTTCCAATGACAACATGCATGAAGCTGAAGGCTATCAACAAGATAGAGGCCCCGTAGAAACCTTCGAAGTACACCAATCTCAATGGTAGGATGGATTGCTTGGAAAGAATTTGCTCTTCCACTACAAATTGAGCTGCCTGGCATAACATTGCCACTACGATAAATACCATTCCGATCAAGATAGTAGAAGTACCGTCGGTGCTCTCATCTGTACTTGCGGAGTCATTTGAAATACCACTAAGACCCACTATGACAACGCCCAATGAAACCAAAACTAACGATATCCACTCTAGCTTGGTAATCTTCCTGTGTAAAAAGATGACTGAAAATATTGCAACAAAGAGTACCACGGAGCCCCTAGTCATCTGATAGATGGAGACGGGAGTGTACAAGAGACCAATATTAACTAACGTTGTAGCGCAAATGTCACAGATTGCAGGGAGAGCCAACTTAAATGACTGCACGAATGTAATATCCCTGGACGAAGGGTTTCCAATTTCAGTGTATCCGTTGTTACTCTGTTTAAGAGCATATTTAGACTTATAGAGCACCCAGTAAACCATGTAAATAGAAAACTCACCTATAAACATTTGAAGTGTTTGAAGGACTGGCTGTTCAAAGTTCTTGTGAGTTGAAACATCTGGGTTATTACAATTGCGCACACACTGGTTGTCTTGGTATTTGGTAAAGAGCGAGTTAAGACATCCAGTGGTGATGGTTCCGAATGCTAAGAGCAAGAGGTATGCCGGGGAAGCCATGGTTGCGAAAAAAGTTTTGAACTTTCAATTCAATTTTCAATCTTTGCCCAGGTATTTATTCCTCGAAAGTTGTTCAAGAAGACAATTGAGATAACGATCGAAGAGAAATGGAATCTTTATTAATGGTTCTTTGATGGCCAATTCCATTGTGTCCGTACGTTTAAAATATTGAAAGTCCTCTCCGTCGAAAGGCTCGTTACCATGCAGGTTATGCAAGATGTATAAACGCGAAATTAATAGAGCTAGATCGTCGTATTAGGAAGTTGGAGGTTGGAGGGTGTACGGATGTATGACATGGAAGTAGATTGAACTAGACTGTTGAGGTAGACTTATAACTTGCCATTGTGCTTAGATGTGAGGGTGGATTCTGATAGGCTCGTGCCTTATGGGAGTAATGGTGAGTTTGATATCTGACTATTTTGCTCCATGTTTTCGCTTTGGAAATCATTTCTGCGCTCTGAATAGCCCTAGCCCAAGGCCTATGTGGTGACCTGTCAATTCTACGTAGTTCTCATTTATGGATGAGTTAGCCCCGATGTCGAGGAAACATCTCTGGTAATCCTAACTCCTATTGTTTTCTTTTTTAAAAATCACGCTTCCATCTCCCTCTTACGAAAAGTAACTGCTTTGTTAACTTTACAGTTTTCAATACTACTCTTATAGGAACACTTTTGGCTCAGATCGAGGATTATCTATTCTGTTTCCAATGTAATTTTTAACTGTGGTTAATCTCCTCCTTAGGCTCAGATCGAGGATTATCTATTCTGTTTCTAGTGTAATTTTTGAGCTAAGGTTAATCTTCTCCTGTGGTAAAGACATTTTTGATCGAAAATTGGGTTTCTCTTAGCATTTTACTTCAATATCACCGTTGTGTAGGAGCTTGCTAAGTAAACTGGACATAGCACAAAGCGAGGAATGCAGACTTCCCAACACAACATTCTGACAGAGCCAAGCTCAAACTCTTATAACAATTGCCATAATTCTCAGCCCCCCAGTAAAATAAACCACTCAAGTGACCAGGTAATTCACCTCTAGTATCTTTTGCTCTTCCAGCCCGTTTCAGCTATAGCTTAGTCCAAATTTGCAGCCAACACCTACGCTGCTCAGTCAAACAAGCAAGTTATCCAAAGTGTGCGTTTCTTTTCGGCATTTTTCTCGCCAAAGTCGCTCCTTTTTATGTCTTGAAAGGTTTCATCCTTCAGTAGCGATCCCTCGCTCGATATACCTCTATTTACTGATAAGATAAGAGATTGCACATCGTTATCATAAACTGTAGTATGTTTATGCAAACAAAACCTCGATATTGTGTAATTAAAAGTGTTGAGCCGCATGATGCTCATCGTACTACCCCAGCTTATGAACCATATAGTCCAGCATAAAAGTGCCAATAAGTCTTCAATTGGCCATTTAAGAAGACCATATTAGCCAGCAGAGCAAGATCTACAATATGGTACCACTTTCATGAAAATTGAGCGACAGGAATACCGGAAACAGTGATAACTAGATTTATATGAGAATTAAATCTGCACCATAAGGACAATATCTCGATGACTATCCTACTATTTCACAAATTTAAAGTCATTAAGAGATGCTAACAACTCATATCTACTCCCTTATCTACTAAAATACCTACCTTGTCTATATAAAACACACTCTTATCCTCCAATAAATCCAAAAACTTACCAACTTCAATGAAATAGATGGTCACAGTTACCCGGACCTAAAATTTTTCGCTCATCCCAAAATTCGAAAATTTCACCAAAACGCTAGGGGAAAATTTACAGAGACAAAAAAAAAATTTACTAAGTCATTGCAAAGAAGAAAGAAAGAAAGTTCTCCTTCATAAAGCAATCTTTTCATTTAGTAATTAACCCTGGTAAACACTAGACGTTAATTTGAAGTAAAAAGAGTAGTTAAGAACAAAGTTTCACAAAAAATAATGGCTTTCGGTGCTCCAAGAGGCGGAAGAGGTGGATCCAGAGGTGGATTTGGCGGTGACAGAGGTGGAAGAGGTGGATCCAGAGGTGGATTCGGTGGTGCTCGTGGTGGTAGAGGTGGATCCAGAGGTGGATTCGGTGGTGACAGAGGTGGAAGAGGTGGTGCTCGTGGCGGTGCCCGTGGTGGTGCTCGTGGCGGTGCTCGTGGTGGTAGAGGTGGTGCCAGAGGTGGTGCCCGTGGTGGTGCCAAGGTTGTCATTGAACCACATAGACACGCCGGTGTCTTCATTGCCAGAGGTAAGGAAGATTTGTTAGTCACCAGAAACACCGCTCCAGGTGAATCTGTCTACGGTGAAAAGAGAATCTCTATCGAAGAACCATCTAAGGAAGAAGGTGCTCCAGCTACCAAGGTTGAATATCGTGTCTGGAATCCTTTCAGATCCAAGTTGGCTGCTGGTATTATGGGTGGTATCGATGAATTAGGTATTGCTCCAGGTAAGAAGGTTTTATATTTGGGTGCTGCCTCCGGTACCTCTGTTTCCCACGTTGCTGACGTTGTCGGACCAGAAGGTTTAGTCTACGCTGTTGAATTCTCTCACAGACCAGGTAGAGAATTGATCGGTATGGCCAAGAAGAGACCTAACGTTATCCCAATCATTGATGATGCTCGTCACCCACAAAAGTACAGAATGCTTATTGGTATGGTTGATTGTGTTTTCGCCGATGTTGCCCAACCAGATCAAGCTCGTATTATTGCCTTAAACTCCCATTTATTCTTAAAGGATCAAGGTACCGTTGTTATTTCCATCAAGGCTAACTGTATCGATTCTACCGTTGACGCTGAAACCGTTTTCGCTAGAGAAGTTACCAAGTTGAGAGATGAAAGAATCAAGCCATTAGAACAATTGACCTTGGAACCTTATGAAAGAGACCATTGTATTGTCGTTGGTCGTTACATCAGAAGTGGAATCAAACCAAAGAACTAAGAAGTATGATGATAGGTTTGAGTAGAAATCATGTATTTTAGAATAGAAGAAGGCAAGAAAATGAAAGACACATTAGGAATCAGAAGAAAAGAAGAAATTAATGCATATTAAATAAGATAACTGGAAGAAGCACATACACATGTAGATATCGTAGATAGGAGAAGGCAGACCGACGCGTAGGTATACATCTATATATACATGTACATCTACACATCTACACACATATACATCTACACACGCATACATATAGTTGCACATCGTGTTCACCTGCACACCTTAAGCTTTCGCAGTCCTAGAGAAGAGCCAAAAAAAAAAAAATGCAGACGGAGCTAATTTTTTTAGTTTCTTTTTTTTTTGTTTTCCATTTTCTTTTTTAAATTACCTCTTTTGTTTGCCTCCCCATTCCTGCATACATCCACACATACATACCCACAAAGTAGCATCTGTACACAGTCCTAGCGGATTAGAAAGCAAGTTATCTGGCAAGAGAGGTGATACACTGGTTCTACAATATATATATACCTTTTTTCCCACTAGGCAAGGTAGTTTCCATAGCAAGCACACAAGAACCAAAGAGCATACTGTAAAGTTAGACTGGACATGTCAACAGAACATAGAGTGATGCCAGATTCTGGCCTACTACCCAAGAACTCATCAGTTACGCCGTTTGAGCAGGAGCCAAGCGCCACTGTTAGCCAGGAGCCTGGACCTGAACATGAGATTATTGAAATACCATCTGAAGAAGATGAAGATGATGATGAAGATGAGGGCGAAATGGGCAGACTGGAGCTGAGATCTAGCAGCGAGTTGCCCTATATACATGTAAATCGCCGTACCCACCGCACGATAGCGGATGACGAAGACCAAGACGAAGCTGATAGTGATGATGAATACGATGATGACTATATAGAAGAAGCCGTGGTCAGTGTCTTAGATCAGGATGAACCTGAAGAAATATTGGATGAAGAGGACGACGAAGACGTAGTAGTGATATCTTCCACCTCAAGTAGGCCGATCTCTCCGCAGGAGGTACGCCAGCGGACCCAAGAACAACATCAAAACTTAAGAAGGAGAGCTCATGGAGGTCAAGGCGGAAGAAACATTAGGAGAAGAATAGCGGACGAAGACATCCAGATTGTCAACGAGAGGAGGATTCCTCATCGACCCATAACTAGAAGTGGGGAGGAGAGTTTCAGGCGACATATATTGCGCCAAATGATGGGCAGACTAGAAGTTCCGTTTGGTGACGTCCAAGGAAACAATGATCTTGAAGCTGACATGGAGGCAATACGTAGGCTAGACGAAGGACTGGTCAGGGAAAGACAGATCGAAGAACATATAAGTAGTCTATTGACCAGAGGTAATTTAAGGGACTACTCCTTAACATTTTTGCAAGGGATACTAGGCCCAGCACACGAACAACAAGACGGTGATGAGATAGAGGCATCCATCTTGGCAAGAATTGAACGAGACAATGAAAACAGGGTAGACAATAGACTTCAAAGCGAGAATATTTTCAATAGGAAAGCACTACAGGACAAGAAGGATATTGCAGACCAGGAACTAGAGGGCTATACCAATGATATTAGCGAAAGCATAACACCAGCATGCGAATTATGTGGCGTCGTGCTAGGCGAAGGATTGCCTGAAGATTTCAAACCAAATGTTCAGTATGATGAGGAGTTGAGTAAGTACCAGGAACTGTATAGGGTTCCTGCTCCTTGGTTTTGCTTCAAACAGGTTACTCAGGTAGACATTGACCTCTCTAAAAGAGTATTTGCAGCCACTAGATGTGGACATGTTTACTGCGGTAGGTGTTTCAAGAATATTGGAAGTAGGGCAAGAATCAGTAGAAAGAAAAGTGGATTAATTTCTATTGAGAATCCGAGGACTTACTCTCCAAGGACATGTGTTGCGGACGGCTGCGGCTGCACATTCAGAGGAAAGACACCATTTACTGAGGTATTCTTCTGAGGTTCATTATTTGGGTATTATATAGAAATCGAACATAGGGATAGAATAGATTATTATACTGTAGGTTAGATTTTACAGTGGTTCTCATCTGAGGTACATGTTGGGATAACTGTGCATAGTCATATATTATATTAAAGCCAAAACTGCTTTTTGGGGCGGTTTAAGTGATAGAGTTAACACCAACCTAAGTTAATGCTCACATAAACTAAACTTTCTTTCGAACGGCATTTCTGTATAATCATGTTCATCAATTTCAGGTACACTACGTTCTTTCATTAGTTGATCACGAACAGATTTTACTTCGGCCAAGCTCACTGGTTCAGCTTTAAGCTTTAGGATTTCTTCCTTAACGAACTCGTTTAAACCAAACTTGCTAAGGTCAGTTCCATCAGTCCACCATTCCTTCTGTTGCGGAGGAACCATATCGGTGGAAAGAACTTTCTCATTGTAGGGATCAACAATGAAGAGGCATAAAATCTTACGATGTCCTGGTTTTGTTTTGTCGCTCAACTCAAATGGATCGACATGATGTTGAAACCAATTTGGGAAAATTAGCACTCTATCTTCCTTTGTTTCCATTTTACCGATTACTTTAGTCATACTATCCTCATCCAGCAAGCCATAGAATTTCTCCACTCCAGCACTATCACTTTGTTCATAATGCGGATCTTCATACGCTGTTTTGAAAGACAAGCTCAGTTCAGAGATATTTTCACAATCATAGTAGTAAATCAATGTAGCAATAATATCTTCATTGATCGTCCCCTCCACGTGCCAAGAACCTCCATTATAATTTGGTCTTTCAGGGGTTAATTCTATATTAGCCAACTTAACAATAACCTTCAAATCGTCAAAGTTATTCTTTATATCGAAAGCGTAATTGACTGGCGGATCATTCTCCCACACGGGCGGAAATTTCCTAAAGTTATCCTTTTTAGTCTCTTCAAACTCTTCAAGTGCATCCCAGTCAGGATCGACTTCTTCACCTGTTTCTGGGTCTGGAGGGGGATCTTGTATCTCGTCATATTTCTTTTGCCATTCTTCGGTTGCCCATGATTCATAGGCTGGAAGTTGAATGCGTGAAAATGGACCAGTAGAGTACCTAGAGAGACAAAGATTGATCCCCGGTGTCAGGAGATCGATAACTTTGGCTATCACGCTATATAAGTCATCATACTTTTTAGGGTGTAAATTGTTAATATAAGACTTGAAAGAATACTTATGGGTATGGTCTATAGCTAACTTGGCAGGCAACCATTGGAAAGCCTTTGATATTCCAAAATCTTGGACCAGCTTTTTAACTTTCGCAATACTGTCATCGTATTGAGCAATTCCTAATGTCCTATCCCGGTTTCTTTCTTCCAGTTTCATACTGTTGAACTCCCATGGGTTTGTAACAGACTTGTTAGTGAATACGGGAGTCTTTCCGTACTGCAATGGGTACAACGATGGGTGAACCAAATCTACGACCTGATTATTCGATCCTGGATGGTAATCATAGCCGTCTTTGAATTCTTTGCTGGAGAACCGCTCAACAGCCTTAGCGAGCTCCGACTTAGTTTCCGGATCAATGGCCTGATCACTGTATACTATTCTATCATCAATTCCAACATGGAAATCTTTCGCTTCCACCCCAGGAAATGTGTGCTCCAAGTATTCAATCCATTGTAACTCTTTAAATACGTAAGCAATAATTTCTCCCAAATTCTCAGTCTTAGATTGAAAGCTTTCTTTTATTTCAGCTTTCCATTTACTAGAAATCTCTTCATTCTTGTACTTTGTTTTCCAATCCGATTTTTCACGGATGGAGTTGCAGATCTCGATCATAACCCATTCGTCCAACGTCTTCATAGGCTCACCTATCTGGTTATAAATTGCCCACCATGGGTGTGCGAACATAGAACGCATTGTGTCTACTGAATAATTCAATTCACAAGCATGGTGGGAAATCACCTACTTTATAAGCTCCACCATGGACCAACGTTCTCGTAAACGGTCTTCCTATTTTGGAATCTTCAAACTTTCATGGTCATCGTGCATGAAAGGTAAAATCTCGTAAATCTCTCTGCAGCATCGAGCAGACTACTTAAATAAGGTAGTTGGGCCCGTGTTACAACATAGTCTTCTAGTAGGGCTGGAAATACAAAAAGGAATAGAAGTGGCTGCGCCGAATCAACTGACCTATACTACTTCGCTACTTGATATTTTCACTGGAGTTACTATTAAGTTTCGCAGAATTATTGTTTTATAAGCGCATCTTGGCATGCATGTACAAGAATTTGGGGCCTTACGTGGGGCTAACTTGTTTCTATCCATTATCGCACACCAGGCCGCGTTCTCTCGTCGGATGTGGTCATAGATGTTTGCTTCGATAATTCCATTCGGTGCACGAGGCGAAAATAATATCGGAAATGTTACAACATGCAATTGCTTCCTTGCACATTTGAATAAAAGATGATTGTTCAGACTAGTACAGAGCATAATGACGTCGCGAGCTAATTCAATTGAACTATATAAAATTGTATCGTATCTGGCATATTCTTCACATACGTCGCCGATTCTAGTTCCGAAGTGAAAGAAACAGTAATGTTTCATATACTTCATGTAGTGAGCACACTGCAACCTTAAGTTTATGTGGCCAGATCAGAAATAGCTAGGGCCTGTTTAACATCAACTCGCTCAGCTCTTATTGTTGTAGTAGAGTGCCATCTCCATTATGTACCTGATCTCTATTCTCCCCCCATAGGCTTGTAGTACTAAGCGAGGCAATCAAGGGGGCTCAGGTTGGCTAATTTCGGGTTTTGTCACTTGGTATAACACCAGCCAAAGCACTCTGCATTTAAATCCATGCTTTCTGCTGAGCATCAATGCATTCCACAGATGGATCTTAACTCTTCCGCACATATGCTACAATGTTTCTACATTTTGAATTAAACCAATCGTATGACTAGCTCACATTAAATGCATATATATATATATATATATATATATATATATATATATATATATATATATACATATATACATCTTTATAATCTCAGTATTTCTTTATCCATTCAGTTATTTTTTTGTCTTTTTCTTGTAGTAATGATTTTTGTTTCATCTGTTCCAATGTGTTTGTTCATTATTATCATCTCACGTACCATGCCGCTATTAATTAAAACTTCTCAATGAGTTTGCCTATCGTAATTAATATTATACAATATTTAATAAGTCGATCATCTTTAATCAACTCTTGCCTCAGATAAAGTCAAAGGCTTAATGTTATTTGAAAATACTGAAGATCCATTCTTGAATCTATTGATCTTCTTGAGCTTTTCTCTAACCACCATAACCGGTACAGACAGCTTAGTGACCAAATAATTGGATAGAGAACCTAACAACACACCCTTGATTGCTGATTGTCCCTTGGACCCCACTACAACCAAAGTAGGCTGCAAATTATCAATGAATTCTAAAATCAAATGTCTTGGAATAGGGTGATGAATAATCTCAATGACGATATGGATCTGTAATTTTGTCAACTTAAGTAAATTCAATACCTGTTGTTTGGCCTTGTTTAACATATTCAACCTAGCCTGTTCTCTTTGTGCTTCGTTTGCGCTATTACCCTTTAAGATATGGTTAGCATCAGTCTCTTCAATTACACATACAATAAACAAAACTGATCCATCAACCAAAACAGTCCCCAAACACCACTCTAAAGCAAAAATAGATTCAGGGGAAAAATCCATACACACCAAAAACATCTTGGGCTTGACTTCAGGGTTAATCAATTGAAAAAAGTTACCTCTAGTAATGGTTTGAATGATTCGAGATTGTGCCTTATTGGAATCAATCTCACCTTCTCTGATTGTCTCGTTGAGCTGGTATGCAAATTCTGAATCAAGCTTATCTTCTACCGCAGAAGTGTAGGGAATCATAAATTCCTCGTTAGAGCCGTCTACGGCACCTCCTTCTTTCACTTCAGCGGACGGTGTTGATTCTACACCATTAGAGTTAGAAGACTGTGGAGTCAACTGGGGAGGCGGGCTAATGGTGCTTCTAGTAGCCTGTGGAGATAAATCATTTTCCTTGTCAATGATCTTCCTTCTATAAGAAGAATAAGCTTCTAATTTATTCTTTCTACGAAGGGCGTCTTGGTCTGATGTCAGCAAGTCCAACTCGTTCAGCCCAGTCAACTCTTGCTTGTCTGTAACCAATCTCTTCTTGTAATCCTCCCCAACTTGGATACCTACGCTGCTGGCGTTGGCCAAAGCTCTTTCCCCGGCAGTTAATTCCTCCAATCTCTTCACAGTTTCTTGATCGTTAAGGTTAGACGATTCTAATATGTTCAGAATTTCGTCAATCTTTTCGTCTCCACAGGCATAGTTGGGTAAGATATTCCCAGTGTCATCGTATTGGAATTTCTCATTCTCGTCATCATCACTTATATGTTCTTCTTCGGAGACTTCTGCATCATGTTCCACATTCTCTAGTCTTTCCAGTGGGTCATGGTTGGTGATAGACCATTTCAAGTCACCGTCAGACCTCAATGGTGATCTAGAGCTGTTGATACCCCTAGCTCTTCCAGGGGATGTGCTTCTGCCACGGGCAGGAATTGAAGGTTGCGACTGGTGCATGATTGCCATACGCTCTGCTTCCAATTTGGATTGACGAGAGGCCATGTTTCAAGATCTTTTCTTATACTTCTATGTAATGGGGAACGGCAGCTGCTGTCACTAAGAAAAAAAAAAAGAAAGAAAAATCTAAGGGTATAATATATTCCACTTCGAAAGAATAACTGTACCAAAAGTTGAAAAAGAAATTACGCAAAACTAAACTATCAATGTTCTTTTTTCCCTAGCTCGTTACCTAGCACCCTTTTTCCTGCTAAGTTAACACAATTGGTCAAAGTAATAAAAGGAACGTTTATAAAATTACTTCGCTGCGGAGAAGAAAATTGAACTGATAAAAGTGTGAGCACCCTCGTATCCAGGCTGAAGCGGTACTGCAGAGAGGCGCTAGATAGTGTGAGGTTTCGACTGATTTTCGCTTATTTTCAATGGGGGAGAATTAGGAGACAATCGAAGACAATAATGAGCAATAGAGTATGAACGGCGGGAGGAATGAGCAGCATACCGTCTAGAACAATGGAAAAGGAAACATCAGGCTCTTCTTGAGTATGTTTCACAGTAGGTAGCTAGTTTTGTAGCCGAAGATGGCCAGTACAGTTTGTCTGCCGTCTGTTGTCTTCTTCAACCTGGGAATATTTTGTGGGTGTGGTTCAGAATTACTTGGCGCCAGGCCCACTGTGCAACTGGGCAGCAGCACCGTCTATAGGTAGAGCTGCCGCCAGTGGTGGGAGGCTTCTCTTTCCCAGGCCCTTTTAAAATGAGAGTATTTTCTTGGAGAATGTCACGTGCGCAAAAGCTTACATGGAAAGGGTATGCATAGAAAGGCTGCAGCTTAGCCGAAGGGTTCCATTGCACAGCTACAGTGTCGTTAGGCTTGTGATAAAGTTTTCGTCTATTAAAGTAATTGGTGTTAGTGTCGCGAGTCCCTTTTTCTTCTTCTTCTTCTTCTTCTTCTTCCTTTTATTCATCTTCGTCATCGTCGTCTTCCTCTACCCATTCAAACAATAGGCTTCCCCCATTCTTCAACTCCTTCACTTCCCCTATCTTTTCTTCAACGAGTTCAATCACCTTCTTTGGAAAGGGCTGAATCAACTCGAACTTGAATGGGAACTTGGCTACATATTCGCTTAATTCCAACTCACAGGTACAATCAAGCCCCTTAGAATGCATAATCACATCATTTTCATCATTGAACTCTTCGTTCTCTTCATCTTCAACCAACTCGTTTATGTACAATTTTAATTCAACAAATAAATATAATTCTATCGTCGAAATTTGCTTCTTGAAAACTTCAATAATTCTCTTTCCCTTGGGCAATTTTATAGCAACCTTTACATAATCTTTGTTACCGGAAGAGATATCTTCTTTGATAACATCTTCAATCCAGCCGTTTTGAATCCTGGAAAGTAAGAATAGCTTCCTCAAGTTGGCCAACTTTTGTTGGTCTTGCTCCATCTTAACTTGGTACTCCTTTTCCATTTTCTTCTTCTTATCCAAAGCCAAGGACTCAATGTAAGCAGCATCTTGTTGCTCCTTGATTATCCTCGAATACTCAATCTCCTGCTGATCTATTCTTTTGGTTATTAGCTGTGGACTGAAATGCTCAATAACTTTGGAGAGTCCCCTATACACTTTCAGGACAGTTGCCTCTATCTTTTCATCGTTTTCAAGAGAAGATAACGCGATGTTCGATTTATAAACAATGCTCATGGATGACATGATCGATGGATTATTGGTAACATTACCGATAAGCATGACATAAGGCAACTTCTTAACCTTGTAAGTCTTTCCTACCTCAAAGGCCTCACGAGACGTCTCAATGTTGTTTGTATACAATGTTAAATCTTCAAGTTTGCCGAATTCTGGGTTTGTAAGAAATGATTGTGCAAGCTGGCTACTCTTTCTGTCATTGTTAGTCAAGATCACTAATAACCACGAATACTTAGATTGGGAATCAGAGTAAGCATCATTGAACGACGACGAGACGACCGAGGCGGAAGAAGTACCACGACTTGGCGATGGTTCTGGAACACTTATGCTTAGTTTATCCTCCTTCTCAGGGTTATAAGTGCTGTAGTTGAACCTCTTAGGGAAATTGTTCAACAGTCCACCAACCTTCTTGGCCACACCTCCGAAGAGGTACCTGAATATTGATACAAGAATGGAAAGCAATGACTTTGGAATGAAAAGTAAGATGATCCATAGCGTAGTCGTTCTTGGAGAAGAAGCATTTGACGTGCTGACCCCGTCGGACTTTTCATCTATGAGTGTCTTTTCGTCTTCGCTAGCACCAAGCCCCTCCTTTCGACTAGAGTCTATTAAGCTCAAATTGAGCCCAATCTCCAAGTGCCAGTGGTTGGAAATCTTAGGAGCTTTGGGCAATTTTGGTATATAGTTATCAAAAAAGAGTTCACTCTGGAGATTCAGAACACTTCTTGAATCTTCTCGATGATAAAGGGTGCTTTCATGCTCCTCCACGCCACTAGAAACTCCTCCAGTGTTCCCGTCGTCGGAAGGCTCAATTGGCAGTTGATGTGAATATTCTTGGTTTGGATTGACCCCAGCACTTATCAGGTCAAAACCCGTATCAAAATAGACCGAGATCGAGTTGTTCAAGTTCCAACCATTCACAGTAAGTAGATCTGTGATGTTTGCGTCGGAGTCTTCTGCAAGTCCAGTGACGGCACGAAATTGCTCGATTAAATCTCTCCGAGTATCTTCATCCATGTTTCGATATTGAACTGTGCTTATGTACTTGTCTAAGAGGTCGTAAGTACTGAATGTGGTGTTCTACTTTCTACTCCACTGCTTCACCATTCCGCTTAACAATTACGTATTGGGTAAATTAATATCCTGCATACAACGAAGCTTATATTAGTGATTGTTATCGGCTACTTGTATGCAGTATACCAAATTGCTGCTTTCGAAGCGCTGTAGCACAGTCCAAAATGTGCCAAATGGCCTTAGTAGGGTGCAAGAGTTAGGGTTGGAGTACATTGATACATTTTTTTCGTTTCTCTGATGCCCTTGGCTTTGTTCATTTCTTTGAGCTTGTCGGACAACATTTGTTGTATTGACGACTCTAAAATCTATCCCAAAAATGTACTCAGTTCCGCGGTGCCTTGGGGTACAATCTAGTTAGAGGAACTGGAATTGAGCCTGCTACGTCACAGATCGAACATCTTCCATGCTTTCAAAATTTCAGCTTCAAAAGGAGTCTTACAGTTACTGCTCGCTTCTCAAATGGGCCATTATCATTTATGGGATTGAATAAGAGCCATTCATGCTACAAAGTGTTTCGAGCGCGCACGGAACAGTCGTATCATTCACTTAGTTACAAGTAATATGTGCTGCGGACATAAGCATATAAGCGTTCAGATGTGTACAACCATGTATAATTTGACATTATTCTTACAGAGATGTTTATTCAGATAGACATCTCCTCCGAAATCGCACATATGTGGAAGCGAGTATTCCGTCTCTCACTACCATCTGAATCTTTTATTGTACTTTGATGTAGCAATGCAGCACACTTTGCATAAGCCTAATAGGTACAGTTGCTGCAAACAGATCATCTGCATGATTTCCATCAACCGTTTTAGAAGTTTAAGCGAAACCTAAATCTCGTGAAATTCTTCATCAGTAACCAGGAGAAATTGGCACCATGAAAGTGTATGGCTTGTGGCTTACATTGGAGTCTTACATAGCTTTTCCGGGCGAATCTTTATTTCCTTCATCCTCGAACAGTATAGTGCATTTTTGGCATACCATTTCTGAATTCTTACTGCACGATCAAGGGCGGACAGACAGGTGGGGCACATATTGCAGCAACTATGCGGGGCTGCGGATGGGCATGGACTGAATTTCTTTGGGATTCCTTATTACCGAGGAATTTGAATTTCACAGCTGGAACATTTATTCACAATCAATAAATTAGGTTCTATGGAAGAAGAGATATGCGAGCAGGCCACCAGAGTCATGGATTGGGTGGACGTGAGTGCACCTTTGGCTTTAAGCACCTTCCAATATGTTGGACTTCAATGTGTGAAACATTTTACTTTTTCCTTGCAATGTGTCGAATAATTGCTCCAGAGCCACCTCGCTTCTAAAAAAGAAATGCTGCAGCAACTTTGCATTGACTTTGGAGTCAACCATCAAATAGGGTTATAATCAAAAAAAAAAGAGAGAAAAAAGGTATTGGTCGATCTAACCATTGCTAAGCTCGATCAGACTGGAGTTTTAGTTTTCTCAATGCTCATAACAAAATCAAAGGTAGTGGGAACCGTAGTGTTGGGCAGGATAAGAGCTATACAGTAAGTATCGATATTACAGTCGCCTCGTGCCATCAATATTGCAGCAAGTCATGTTCACACTGAAATGCGTCAATAAAAAAAAAAAAAAAAAAAAAAAAAAGAAGTAAAAAAAAACATGGAAAATCCTCGATATTGTTGCACGTAGTGCCAGTAGAGACTCTCATCTGATATGTTTACTTCACCCCCGACTATTCCTCAAACCGCACCAACATATAGCCAAGCAAGGACCAGAGAGCTTCTGAGTGACTTTGCGTTCGCGAGCGCCTAATATTTTCCACTTCTTCTCCTTTTCTCCCTTCTTACACTCTAATTATAATTCTTCCATTTTTTTTTTTTTGTTTTCCTCTTTCCTTTTTCCTTTCGGCATGTATGACTCTCCTGCATGCCTAGTCACCAGAGCTCGGCATAACGGCTGGCCTGCCATCTTTTCAGCAAATTAAGTGTGAATGTACGTGGATCTTTGCTAAGGTGACATTTATATAGAGGTGATTAGAACGTTCACCTAGACCAGTTTCATGTTGTAAGAATTTCCTTTTTTTCTTCTTTTTCTTCTTCTATTTATTCTTTTCTTTTTCCTTTTCCTTTAATTTTCTTTCCTTTCACTTGTTCCAGCCAATAAGTGACTGTCCCTTTATATTCATTATAGATACAAAGGAAGTGATTAAAAATTTTTCCAGAAGAAAAGCTAAAATTTCAGAGGTAGAGATAATAAAATCACACGTAAATAAGCAAACCATAAAAAGTTATTTAATCCTATTTAATTATTTATTTATTTAACTTGTTTTATCCTATTTATTTTATAAAGTGATTTGTCTTTCTTTGAATTTGTATTATAGATAAACCAGAATCAAGACGAAGAACATGTTCCGCTCAATACTTCACCACAAGGCTACTAAAGTAGCCGCAACCGCTGTTGGTGTCGCAGGTTCAGCTGTTATCTACTTGGATTATATAAGACCGCTTAAACCCTCAAACACTGTTACTTCATACAAGCCTTTGGTCAAAGAATTACCAACTCCTCCAACAAGAGAAACATTGTTGAAAAACTTGGAAACTACTCCCAAGTTCGATGTCTTGATCATTGGTGGTGGTGCTACCGGTACAGGTACAGCCTTGGATGCAGCCTCGAGAGGTTTAAACGTCTGCTTGTTAGAAAAAAGTGATTTTGCTTCTGGTACCTCATCCAAGTCAACAAAGATGGCTCACGGTGGTGTCAGATACTTGGAAAAGGCCATTTTCCAGTTGTCTAAGGCCCAATTGGATCTTGTCATTGAAGCTCTTAACGAAAGAGGTAATATGTTAAGAACCGCCCCTCATTTGTGTACCGTGTTACCAATTATGATTCCAGTTTACAAGTGGTGGCAAGTTCCTTACTTCTTTGCTGGTTGTAAGATGTACGATTGGTTTGCTGGTCACCAAAACTTGAGATCTTCCACTGTTTTCTCTAGAGAAATGACTTCTGCTGTTGCTCCTATGATTGACGATTCTAACTTGAAGGCAACCTGTGTTTACCATGATGGTTCCTTTAATGATGCCAGAATGAATGCCACTTTGGCTATCACTGGTATTGATCACGGTGCTACTATCTTGAATTACATGGACGTGAAGCAATTATTGAAGGATGACCAAGATAAGGTTACCGGTGTTTTAGCTGTTGATAGAGAAACCAACAAGGAATATACAATTAAGGCCACCGCTACTGTTAATGCTACTGGTCCATTTGCTGATAAAATCATGGAAATGGATGAAGATCCAAAAGGTTTACCTCCTACTAAGCCTTTCGCCCCAAGAGTCGTTGTTCCATCATCTGGTGTCCACGTTGTTCTCCCTGAATACTATTGTCCAAGAGATATGGGTTTATTAGACCCTTCTACCTCTGATGGAAGAGTCATGTTCTTTTTGCCATGGCAAGGAAAGGTTTTGGCCGGTACCACTGATACCCCATTAAAGGAAGTCAAGGAAAACCCTGTCCCAACTGAAGAAGAAATTCAAGATATCTTGAAAGAATTGCAAAAGTATCTCGTTTTCCCTGTTAAGAGAGAAGATGTTTTATCTGCATGGTCTGGTATTAGACCATTGGCTCGTGATCCAAAGCACTTGCCACCAAGAGGCACTGAAACTGATGCCACCGCTGGTTCCACTCAAGGTTTAGTTAGATCGCACTTAATTGTTAAGTCCGACACTGGATTAGTCACCATAACCGGTGGTAAATGGACCACATACAGAGAAATGGCTCAAGACACTGTTGATACTGTAGTGAAAAATTTCGATTTCAGTGGTAAGAACTTGAAGCCATGCCAAACCAATGAAATCATTTTAAATGGTGGTGAAGACTACACTAAGAACTATAGTGCAAGATTGATCCATGAATACAGAATTCCATTAAAATTAGCCAAGCACTTGTCCCATAACTACGGTTCGAGAGCTTCTCTTATTTTGGAATTGTATCATCAATCTGACTACAACAAGTTGCCAATCACTTTAGCTGCTAACGATGAATTCAAGCCATCTTTGACTACTTCTACTGATGAACATAACTTATCATACCAATCGTTTGATGAGCCATTCACTATTGCTGAATTGAAATACTCTTTGAAGTACGAATACATTAGAACTCCAGTTGATTTCTTGGCTAGAAGAACCAGATTGGCCTTCTTGAACGCTAGAGAAGCTTTAAGTGCTGTTGATGGTGTTGTTGAAATCATGAAGAATGACTTGAAATGGGACTCCAAGACCACAGAACAGATGAGAGCTGATGCAAAGGATTATATTGGAAAGATGGGTATTTCGCCTAAGGTATTCGATGTTGAAGATATCGTTGTCAAATAAGCTATATCTAGAATAATTATGAACGTGTAATTAGAAATGTGACGTATGAGGAAAGTGAACATGAATTGTTTGTGTGTTTTGTATGTGTTAAAGATGTTTATTATTTATTTAGTTGAACAAGAATAGAGTTTAATATATACTATACGTATAGCCGATAGTTGTACGTAGATCAAGCATTTTCCAAGAGTGTGTGAGTGCATTTTTGGTGTACGGATGTAATTAAAGTTTAAAGTAAGTGCGAGTGCATCAAATGTGCACCAGTGAAGGAAAGAGCAGCTGAACACTCTTCTAAGAGACATTATCAATTATCCGAAGAGTTACAGATTGTTAGTATGCTGTTCGTAATGTTTACCTTTTGACTGCATTTACTGGAATACAGAATGTGTTCATAAGGATCTTACGCAGGGGAGTGCCTGGTGTACTGAGAATTAAATTTGACAGGCTTCGATGCATAACGCAGAGATTTTAAAATATTTTGCAGCTTAAATTTTATTATCATATTTCACTTGATCAGTTTGCTAATAAATTCTATAAAAATAACACAAAAAAGTATTTCATTGTTGGATTTTTAATTTCTGAGATATTCTACCTTTTGTAAGAAATAGTAGATGGTACAGATAATAACTATTATGGCAACACATTCTTCAATAAATGCCAAGAAGGTATAGTAAACGTAGTCACCATAGAATAAAGTATACTTGCTTGCCTTTCCGACGAAAAGGTTAGTATTACTGAACGCAGCCAAGATGGAGTAGACACATCTTACCAATAAAAATGGGGTTGCAATAAGCATGATGGAAGCTAATTGAATTACAATGTCACTATGAGCATAATTTGCTGACTTGAAAAACATGATTAAGTAGACCAAAAATCCTATTATAATGATGACAACCGAAAGGAAAAGTAATGCGGATGCTTTAAGACAAGCTCTGTAAGTTGAAATATCATCTGACATTGACGATGATGCAACGATTGTACAAATGACAGCAGCTAACAAAACAAGAGTTAAGATACGGAATGGGTGAAATCTACCCTTCTTTGGACGTTCAACTTCTTCACCTCCATACTTAACGTCTGGGTCAAGGCCAACAAGGCCGTTCAAGATATCAGAACGCTTGTCAACGATAAACTCAATTATTGGTAAAAGTGTTTTAATTAAAAACCCAAGCGAAACAGAATCAAAAACATAAGTAGCGATTAAAAGATTGGTATTTAAGTCAGTTAAGCTGAAAAGTACAGCACCACAGATACCACCAGTGACCTTACAGATGATGAAAAGAGATGCATATATCATATAAGATCTGAAAATTCTAGAAACACCCTTTTCAAAGGATCCCTCTGCATTACGGCGAGCCTTTAATACTTGAATTTTTTGAATGATATCCACGGCTGCAATTATTACGTAGAATGCAATTTGGACATAGGTGAGAATTTTCCAGCTGTTGACGGCCATTATGATTTAGATTTATTTGATATTGATAGTTATTGATTATTACAATTGAGCAGTTAATTGTAGACTTCTCATGGGGTATTTATATTTTCAAGTTTTCATTCATCGCCCGTAGGCAGCCTTCAACATACGAGTAGATCTTTACCCTTTCCATACATTTTAAGTTTTTGCGCTTAGAAATCTCTTAGGTAAGCGTCAAAGAAAGAGAGAATGGTGCGGCTAATCATTGCGAGGCTTCTTCTGGTCATTTCTTTTTCTTTTCTCTGACACAGTGCGGCTTATTGGGGGCTCTGTTCACACTAATTAATATACTATTTTCTGAGTTTACGTCTGCGGAATATAGTTTTTTAAGATACTTCTGGGGCTTCCACATTAACACATTAAGCGCCCGTTGACATATTTTTTAAACCTTCGTCAATTGTGGGACATGTGTCAGCTTTAACGCCATGGATATAGAGGACACAATGAATTTTCACAAACCAACCAAAGATCCAGATAGTGAAGACTTAGTACGAGCTGCTGGCTACCCCCACGCTTGATTCCATACAAGGAAGATCTATCGCCCAAACTTAGCGCGCAAACAACTGAAAAATTAGAACTATTCGAAAAAGGGCGCCTTTTCCGCCTCCATTCTTTTCTGAATTTTCGTATTTATGCACCATCCATCACTTAATGCAGACTCAATGTTTAGCGATTACGTAAGCGCAAATGTTTTTTCTTTTTGGATCAGGAAGACATGGCTCCCTACACAATAAGAATAGTCATGATATATACAGCCCACTTTCTCTAAGTGCTACGTTGTTTGAGTTGTTAACCTAGAAAATAAGTCATCCTACAATAATTTGTTAGCCTCCCGAAATTCATTCCGAGTATTGAATTGTGTTTCACGTTTTAGATTTCGTAGAAGAGAGTGATTCTGTTTGAAAGATCGAGATAACCAATTGTAAAATCTTAACATTCGTTTCAAAGAAGAAAACTGAATACCAAAAGTTGATACACTCTTAATTCAGCTTTGCAAATTTCGAAACTATGAGTCCCCGAGTGAATCGTTGCTTGAGCTGCAAAAAGCTCAAAATAAAAGTAAGTGCTTATGAACGTGCACGCTGGTCCGCATGTTCCAGCTGTACCTTTTTATTCTGAATACTAACATCTCTTAGTGTAACGAAGGAAGACCATCATGTGAATATTGCAGTTCCACGGGTAGGAAGTGTGTATACATTGCGAAGTCCAATCATAGTCCCAAGAGCATCAAATCTAGTAAGTATTTAGCCAAGGACAAGTTCCCAGACTGGGCAATCGATGTAGCGCTAAAGGTTCGAAACGAAGTTTCTGTAGCACAAGATATTACCCTAGCTAAGAATAGAGCAGATGAGGCATGGCTGACACAGTTCTCGATTGACGTAGATAATAGAGACGAGCCACCTTCGTATAAGAAACAAAAAATAAGATCCCCAAGGGAAGTGGAACCTTCGATGAGCAAATTGCCGATAATAAAGTACTATCCTCCACCGTCCAAACTATTCACTACATCATCTCAGCTTCGATTAAGTGCATTTGAGATGAGATTGTTGCATTTTTTTCAACACTATTGCATTCCATTGTTCCGAAGGAATGCGGACGAAAAGCTAAGTAGCGTATGGAACAATGAAATCCCTATGCTATGGAGTAGATCAAAGCTTTTCCGAATGTCAGTATACCTGTATAGCGCAATGAATCTCTGGCCTTTGTGTGATGTGCAATCGTTGGTAGATTCTTCATTAATTGACGAAGATAGGCTCTTTCTCGAAATTTCCAAACACAATAACAACCAATATGGTGTAATTATCGATCCAGAGGCTACACCAAAAGGTGGAAATCTTTATATCAACACCATTGAATACTTTGCCACTTCATTACGGTTGAATATCGAGTCAATTTCGAAAATTACAGCGAAGGGAGATGGTGAAGTACCAGCAGTCAAATCTGCAGAAGTCTTAGTTTCAGGAATATTGATATACTCATTTTTGGGAATGCATCCCCATAGAGTAGCACCATTAGTATCGTTTGATGAGGAATCTACTGATCTATTACGAATATGTGACGGTCTAAGAGTAGCCTATATCAGTAACATCCATGCTTTATTAAAGTCTCCGTATAGTGGAATATTCCGCTCAGACGAATGTATGGAGCCTACCAGTGCCCTAAATTACCCCATAATCGAAAACTTGCGATTTCGATTGAAGGATGAGGTAGATTCTGAACACTACGAGACGTTTAAATCTTCAATTGATTTACTTGAAATATGCATGTACCGAGCAGTGACATTGAAGTATGCCGTGCCTTTATTCCGTTGGATTTTAATGCAGGATGTTTTACATGAGATAGTTAGATCGAAGAATGAGTTTGGCTTGAAAATCCTATTTTCATTTGCTAGTCTATGTAATGTCTGTCGCTTCCACTTGTTCTCCAAGGCAAACATGTGGTTAGATTTCATGGAATGGTATAGAGATTTCAATTACGAAAAGTATGGGAATGGGGTTTGGAAAAATATGGATGACTTTTTGCTCTACAGAATGGTTGTTGAGCACAGAATGGGAGTGGTCTCAGCTGAAGATCTTGGGACTTTGGACCCATATGTTTCAGTGTAAAGGCCGTTCCATGCAATCACCTAAAAATAATGTCCGCGGGGCAATGTGTATCTGCATGATTCACATCAATATATATATGCATGATAAATAGTATATGCACCTTTTTAAGTTCAGCAAGAGAGAGTAGTTATCGAAAGCCGTAGAAACAATAAACTAGCTAAATTTCACGACCATCCCATCATATGGGTGGAAGTGTTCATACCACGGGCCGCGCATACCGTATTGTGTCAGATATTTAACCTTTGTATAGCTATGCTTTTGTTAGATAACCGGTCCGAAAGCACGGTTAAGGAAACGCATCGCGCAAAAAATTAACATATTCTATGCTCCCTTCCTTACATAATCTAAATCTAAACTTGCTTCGCCACTAAGGCTCACAACTTTAAGTTGACATGTTTAAGGTAAAACAAGTGACATATTGTCCCTATTTGACGGAAATTTGACGTTCTCGTTTTTTTTTTTTTCGATTGATACGCTTGCGGCTAACAATTTCATATAGCATCAATAAGATCGAAAGTGTATTTATTAATATTTATTTCTACCCTTTTTTTTGCTTAGCTCGTAAATTATCACAAACAGTGGCTCAATTCAAATCACAAGTTACCTTGAGATGCCTTCTTTTCAAACCAATGCAGGCAGTGGTGGGTATATAAGTTCCTCTTCAAGTAGTCTGAAAAACTCTCCACCCAGTGAAAAGGAAGTTAGACCTAGAAAAAAGCGATCAAGAAAAGGATGCTTGAGTTGTAAAAGATTGAAGATAAAAGTAAGTAGACTGTTCACTTTGCTAGTGGTGAGGAACTTATTGCACCTTAGTATTTGGGGTTACATACTTGGGCCGTATAAGACTAAGGACGTTTTTGGTTGGTCCATCTCTCACCAGTTTAAGCAGCTGAGCTACCACCTGTAGGATACACTTCTTGGTTTACCCCAAGAAATCACTTAATCCAAGTACTAACATCAATTTCTAGTGTGACGAAAATAAACCGGTTTGCGAATATTGCTACCACACGGGCAGAGATTGTCTTTATCCAGAAGTCGTGGTAACAGGTACAGAAACTGAGGATTATAATCACGAAAGTGCTAGACTATTATCGTTTCATGCTGCAACTCTATTGAATTCAAACTGGCAAAATTTGAGGATTTCCAAATTCGAATACAGGCTACTCCATTTCTTTCAGACATTCTGCGTGCCGTTGTTTTCCTTTAATGTCAACTTCGAAATAGATAAAGTGTGGAGGTACGAAGTCCCCAAGCTTTGGCAAAGCTCAGACCTTGTTAAACAAGCTGTGTTTCTGTTCAGTGCGCTTAATATGTGGCCATTGTGCAGTGGGGATAGTGATATATACGTTAATGTCATGGATGATGAACAATTAATGATAATGCTTGGCAATAAAGGTAAGAGCGAGATAGTACAAAAGTTGTTTCTTGGTGATTCTCTGTATTCCACAAGAGACGGGGCGGATTTGGCTCGAGAGGGTAGTCTATTTGAAAAGACTACTTCGTACTTCATGAATAGTTTAAGCAACACTTCGCAAACTTTATCTGAATCAGGAGCGTTACTTAGCATGAAGGAACAGGGAGCTTTCGACACTAAGGATGAATTGGTTTTCAAATCGGCAGAGCTAGTAATATCCGGGATACTTATATTTTCATTTCTTGGACTACATCCACATAAATTAATACCGTTGATTGCCTTTGATGAGGACCTGGAAGATGGGTCGCAACAAACTGATTTAATATCAATTTGTGCGGGTATTCACAATACGCTTATTGCTGCCTCCCCTACTTTGTTGGGCACAGCATTTCGGGGACTCTTCAATAACGTGGAAAGGTATAGTAAGCTCCCAACTACCCATAAAAGTTATCCAGTGATAATCAAATTGAAAAGCTGCTTGACAGAATGGATAATGATCAACCAATTTGATGAATTAATTGATTCTGAATCTTCTGAAATTATTGAGGTATTCAATGACTCGATTAGCTTGTTAGATATATGCTACTTTAGAGCAGTCGAGCTGAACTACCCAATCCCATTATTCAGATGGATTTTGGCTATTGACGGCAAATTAAGGACTATTGTGAAAACTAAAAATCAATTTGCATTGAAGCTATTATATTATTATGCTGTTTTATGTGTTGTATGCAGATTTCTGCTCTTTAAGACTACTTCAGTATGGATCGATTATATGAAATGGTATAGGGACTATAATATCAATGTGTACGGCAGCTGGTTGTACTCAGATGATTTGAACTTATACAACTTAGTATTTGATCAGCAATTCATTTTCGAATTAAATGAATTTTCTGACCTTGCTAAGCTTGACCCTGATGACTTGTCTGCGCTCATGAAGAAGTAAGGCAAGGTCCGAAGTATGTATCCATTTGCAATAATAATAATAATAATAATATGAATCTAGAGTACTACTTAGTGGTATATCCAACGTAAACGCCTATTAATGATTAATTTATTACTGCCTATGCCTATAACTAAATAATAATACTAGTTAATTTTCATTCCAACTACTTTTTCTTTTCAGCACCTTCACCTAACTGTAAATCTTCAATCTCTTCGGTTAGTTTATTTACTCTTGCCTTTCTAATCAAATTGGTTCTCTTCTTATCGTCAGTTTCGAATCTCTCAGTGGTTCCATAGTCGCCGTGAGCTTCCATATGATCAGCTCCGCTGGTTCCATATCTCTCTTGGAAGTCCGTGGCAGGCTCCCTCAATATGTCACGAATGCTTTCATTACTCGTGAGTTGATTGTGTACACCGAAACTGAAAGTCCATTTCAAATGTATCAACCTAATGTAGAGGAACCAGCTATTGATCGGTAAGGATCTTGACTTAGAAAGCTTTATGTAACTTGAAGATTCCATCATTTCTGAGACAATTTCCATTCCTCTTGGAGATTTTTTGTAAATTTCGATTCTCTCTTCAGGGTTGGTGTACGTTCTAGCGGTAGAGAGAATATCTCTGAATATGGAATGGGTTACCTTCTTCTCCTTTTTCGATATTTTATGAGTAGAAAGAGATGCGAGTCTAGATAATATGGAGAATAACTGCTCCTGTTCATAATATGGCGCATTGTAGTTGTATTCTAACTCTCCATCGTCACCCACATCATCGTCATTATCTTCTTCGTCTTCAGAATATGAATATATTTCATAACAGATTGCAATGGCCCTACCAGCAGCCTTCGAAATTTCATAATTTACGTCATTATCGAGGATGGTTACTAGTTTTGCTGTCAAGTCTGTAACGAACTCGTTCAAGAATTCTCCCTTTGCTATTAAAGTCAACAAACAAGCACATCCATGTAAAGCTGCTATAGCGACTGCAGCTTCACCAGAAGCTTTAACATTGGATTCGTTTACAATTCTCTTGTCGTCACTTTCATCGTTGATCAAAGTGGAGTACTCTCTGTCACCAGTTTGAATGTCCTTCAGCAATTGGATAGAGCTTTCGGTAAATCCCTCCGCTATTTCTATGAGCCAAGAGATTTTGTCGTCGATACCGAATGACGAAGATCCGTTGTGTAAAATAGTCAACAACAGAGCAAGTCCGGTGACAACGCTAGCCTTGTTTTCATTTGTTATTACAGATGTAGCAGGTTCTTGGATTAATTTGGAGATGTACGACAAGAAATCCGACAGCACCAAGGTTCCAAATTCTTCAATGTCACTACATAAGAGAGCAATGCATGATCTGTACAACAACAAGAATTCAGTGGGGGACCTGTAGTCGCCACTGGTTAACACTTTCAATAAAAGTGCAACCATATCGTCCGTGACATATTGGTCAGTTCCTATTTGCTCTTCATTATACACAATCAAGGGTCTTGAAACAATCAACTTGTAAAGCTGGGCCAACATCAATTCACGAGAACTAGAAGAAACACTTGACCTAGAGGCCCCCAAGGATACAATAATCTCGTTGATAGAAGTGTGACTTGATTGGATTCTGTACTGATTAAATTGTTTTGCAGTTTTCTGCAAGTAATCCTGTGAGTTTCCGTCCAATATTGGATTGGTATCACCAGTACCAATAGCGGCGTCTTGAAGCATTTCTTGTTGCTTTTTCTCTAACAAAAGTTGCAATGAATCCAACTTTGTGGCCAACATTTCCTCTATACTTTGGAAGTTTACGTCAAGGGATCCATTTTCCTCTCCGTCGACCATTGGAGTCCTCACTCTCGACTGAGATCTCGAGGACGAGTTCGATAACGTCTCGTCTAATTTACCAAATTGTCGTCTTAGCATTTTGTTCTATACTTAATCAGAAGGAAACTTATCTAAACATTGGAATGTAGCAATTCTTTTATAGTCGGGTCACGAATATGGGGCAAGTCGTGTACAGTCCAAATAGAATGTAATGCTGCACAGACTGTGAGAAGACCCGAAAGCCGCCACTCATAGGGAGCCTATCAGTAAGAATAAGAGTCAGCTAAACTCCGAGATGCAACACAGTCATAATGAGAACATCTCGGCTCGCGATAAGGGTTACGGGTTTGCGCTGTACTTCGTTCGATGTTTATTGTTTAGTACACATTTTAAGTGATGTGCTTATCTAGAAAAGAAGACCTGCACCATTTAGGACAGTTGCCTTTCGTTTCTTTTACTTCTTTTTTTTCTATTTTTATTTTTTTTTTTATTTTTAATTTTTTTTTTCATGCCTACCTTTATCAGTCATAGTGAGTTCTTTCGCTGGAAGGTTCCTGTACTGGAAGGGCTTGCCCTAGTAATTCATGTAATGGAAGTTCTAGCACTGGGATCTCTTGTTTCTCTTTTGATTGCATTATCTCTTCGATTCCTTTCCAATGCCTGGTCCTGATATATGTAAGTCTAGCATATGTACTCATTCCTGCTCAAGTTTGTCTTAGATAACTTAGAAAACCACCTCGTACGGTAACACATACACTTTATCTCCGTTTTCTCTTACCGTTTCTCCTTTTACGTCTCTCGGTAATCTCTTTCTCATGTCAAATGCATCTATGTCATTATCGATCTTATTTCGATCTGTGGGCATTACTTTGCCATAGTATCCGATCACTCTTCTATACACTCCGTACCCCAATTTCTCGTACAACTGCCTTGCCAATACATTATTGACCTTCACAAACAAATCTACAAATAGCGTATTGTACGGATCACCACTAGTCGAATATTCCAAATGCTTACACAAATATGATGCTAATCCTAGTCTACGATATTGAGGGTTTACAGTCACTGCCGTTATATGTGTATGCCACTCCTTTTTGTCTAGTTTTCCCTCGGTTTTCCCCATCATGTATCCACTAATTTCTCCAGAATGTTGAAAATCCAGGTTTATTTCAACAGACTTGAAAAATAACGATGGCCACTGGGTTAGGTATTGCAGATAAAATGACCCATTGAAGTTTTCAGTCAACGTATCGAGATTAACTGAATTGGTCTCGAAGAGATCAGTCATCTGAAATGGTTTTATTGACGTCATGCTTTGCAAAGAATCTCCTTAACCTATGCAGGGATATATAGGGCTAGTACCCAGTTCCTTAGCGAGTTAACAATGTTTAGGAGCTCGCTTCGAATCGTGTATCCTGCACATAGATAGCATCCTGCACCTCAGAGCACTCTCACTCACTGGAGTTCCCGAAATCTTCGATCATTTAAAAAAATTATTAATTGCTTAGGTGCTTTATTTGATTACATCACCAACAAAAGAAGACAAAGATGTTCGGAGGTCCAGGTGCTCAACCAAGCGAAGAGCAAAAGAAATTACAAGAACAATACGCTTATGATACTTTGAAGACAGCTGGTGTCATCGCTGCTGCTTTATGGGTAACACCAATTGTTTTCCATTTCGTGAAGAAACAATTTTAATCTTTTTTCCATTCATTTGCTTGTTACACAAAATTGTGAACATTGAAAAAGAAAGACTATGAAAGTAGTATAACGTATAAAGATAGCTTTGTATATATTATTTATTCTATTGAATATATGTTTTAAAATAACATTGTATTATGTAAGTGGGGGGGTTATTTCCTCAATCATCTAATAAATCTTCTCTTAACTTACCAATCCTAGTTGCCAAGCTTAAAAATTCCATTCTTTCGGCAATCTTAGAGGCTGCAAATAATGCCTTATCCGTTTTGATTAACTTTGCAACACTAAATGCTCTTGATAATTGTGCATCCTGACACGATTGTGCAAATATCTTCAATAACGATTTGTCGAATAATACACTGTAAGTTTCCAATCTCTCCACAATCTCGTCGTTGTCTTCATCGCCATCATCATCCTCTTCATCTTCTTTATTAGTAAGAGCTTCATGCACAATACTACCCATCGTCAACGCTCTAAGGAATGCTTCAGCTGGATCTTCATCGTCTAAATTCTCCTGTTGTTCTTTTTGTAGAACGTCATCTTCATCTTCTTCATTTGCACTCGTCTTTTTTGCTCTCTTGAATTTTACTGGTAATTTTATAGGTAATTCTACTGGTAATGGCAAGGGGAACCCTGGGAACTTGTTTCCACTCTTCAAGATAAGAACACTCACCTGGTCCTTGTATAAGCCTAATGGCCAAGAATTCCAATTTCTCTTACTTTCATTCGATCCACCTTCAGTGATACATTCATGAATATTAAGAATTGGAATCCATTTACCATTGTTTGGTTGTCTCCAGCTGGATAATATAATCAAGGTGTCGTCATGACCGCCAACAATGCATGGATCATTGTTTTCATTAAAAAATACTCCTTTGATTAACGGTGTATGCTGATGCTGTCTTTTGGTTGAGACTGTCAATGGCATTATTACATCTTGTTGTACGTATTTGTAGTTTTCAGCAATGTTTAAAACGGAGTAAGTGTACGTGCCAGATGACACTTGGTTAATTATGAAAACAACTGTTCCTGAAGATATAAGGCTGATAACCGGAGTAGATTTCATTAAGTACACGCACACTCCGTACAAGTTGAAAAATCTAATATATCCATAATTGGTTCCGACAATAATAATTTCATTGGCATTAGACTTATTAGATATCGTTACTGCAGTGATGTACTCACCTGCTATCAATGGGATTTGATGATCCCATGAATCTTGTAATGATTCATGATGCCTATAAAAGATATTACCTCCTGACTTCTCAAACCCTGAACTTGCCAATAATATCCCTCTAGAATTCATTGAACATAAATCAAAGTTGCTGTAGTCTGTGAAATGATAATCCTTATTCATCGCACGGTCAAAAAATGAAACTGTGATACTCTGCTGCTGGATTGTATCATCAGATTTGACTGCCCATGTGTAACCAATTGAGTTCATTGAAAGATATCTTCTGGAAGTGTTTGCGGACTTATCTGAGTTCCAAGGAGTAGATCCTGGTGAAAATGGCTTTAAATTGGGAATCACAACTGCAGATGAACTGGATGAAGACAAATGCAGAATTGATGTTCCATTTGATCCATTTAATGACCTGTATGGACGTTTCCTTCTGGAGTCGGATATAGACCTTCTGTCGATGTCATCTGCGTCGTCCTCATCTATGACCATGGAATCTTCCTGATGGTGACGGTTTCTCAAGGGTACATCTGTGTCACTCATATCGAGCAATGCATCGGTAGTGCTGCCATCATCGTCTGCTAATTCATTTTCCTCTTCTTCATCAGCTTCGTCTTCCTCTGCTTCGTTCAAGAACAAACTGTCAAGCTCTAGGGTTGATCTCAGGATAATTTCATTGACAGTAAGAAAATCACCATTAGTTGTCCCAATAAATAAGTCAAAGGTTGTACTACCATTTTTTATGTTACTCCAGCTTAAGTTGAGCGGTAACTTCGAACTGCTTGTATTAGTTAAAACGATGTTCCTGATGTGTTCTCTCTTTTGGAAGTCGAATAAGTCCAATTGACTATCTTGATCCACTGTGACAAGATACTTCCCATTAGGTGATAATGCAAAGTCTACGATTGTACTGTCGGATTCTTTTCCAATGGAAAATTCAAAGGCGCTCCAATCGGATCTGTTGAACACATCTATTCTGTTTTTATTGGTGCCCAGAGGAGTAAGGAGGTACTCGCCGTTCGGGGACCACTGTGTCTTGGTGACGAAAAATTCCGACCTATGTTCATTAACATAGTCAATCTCATCCATTGACGTGTTGATCTTTTCTCTTATACAGCTCTTAATCGTGTCTAATAAATTTGGTCTTTCATTTATGACAGAATAAATCTGGACGTCTCCGTTAGATAAACTCACAGAGACCATCTCGCCAGTAGGGTTGTAATCTACATTCAACACCAGGTTTGGTACTGGGATTTTCAAAATTGATGACGGAGAAGTTTGCAAATCGATCACATGTAAAACGGCATCGTCACCACCAGCTATGACTCTCTTACTTTCGTTGATGAATACTGCATCTCTCAAAGGCAACTCCGATCTCAAGAGATCTCCTTTGGATTCGTTGGTGAGTAAGTCTACGCATTCGAGCTTCCCGCTCGTTGTAGAAACCAAAACCTTGTTGTCTCCTATGAAGAGATTTGCAAGATTCTCAAGTATATCGATTGAAGTTGGTTCTAGCTCAGGTTCATTAGGTTTGAAGATCTTGATCAACCCTCCGGAATTACCAACAACCAATTTCAGGTTCAAGGTGTCGAAAAAGACAAAAGAGTTCCCATCAGGAAACGCAGTAATTCTGTTTTCAGACATCTTTCCGCCACTACGTATAGAATATGTAATATCTTGTCTGTATATCAAGAGTCGTTACTTATGTCTCTAGATCAATCATAACCTTAAAACATGTAAACAAAATTTACGCGTCGCGATTGAAAAAACAAGAAGACGCTGCGCTGCGCTGCACAAACGCAAGCACAGTCGTTACGCTACTGGGGTGTGAAAGAAAAGAGACGCTAAAAGCGCACGCGCAAGGAAAATTTAGAGGGCTGCAAAGTGAACAGAAAACGGTATAGTGACACCAGTAGCGAATGTCCAGCGGCAGTGAAGGGCCAGCACTATAAGATAGTACACGAATGCTGTTGAACGTGGACCGGACCGAGAGATTGTAATGTGCTCGATGGACTAAGATCCGAAATGACAAGGGACGCTTATCTGGTCATGAGGACCATTTACTGTTTGCTCTTTGCTCTTTCACAGCTACGCTACCGCTCTTTTAGTAGTGGTTGGTGGTTTTCACGTGACACTGATATACTAGGTAGGCATCTCACGCAGGCAAGACAAGCTGACACTGGCTCACACTAGCTCGCTCAGGCTAAATAAACAGCATTTCATTGAGACAGTGTGCTATTTCGCCTTAACGTACTCCGAGGAAAAACTAGCCTGTATATCCATTTGCCTGATACTCACCTCCTATTATTCATATGAAAATTTTGGCTTCTTCATGAAAATGCAAGGAAATCTATTGGTATATTTTTAAAATATCTTCAATTTTCTGCCAATTGGGTAGGTACGCTAGAGAGCCCCAAACATCCCACGCAAAGCACTTTTTTTTCTAGTAATTATTCAAAACAGTTTACTATTATCCTTCCCACATTTCCCCTAGGTACATTGTTTGTACCAGCCAGGAATCATAAGCTGATGAGGGATTTTAAATCAAATAGAAAAAATGTCTCAGAAATCAGAATGTCCCATGTAAAGAAAAAAGCTCCAAAAGTTTCAACCTACGTCATTTTCTGCGTGGTAGATCGAAAATAAATCTCTCAAAAATAATTTTGCAAATAATAAGGTGAGCGATTTTAATATTTCACTCAAATTTGACATGAAAGTTGCAAGACAAAGAGACTTTTCTTTACATAAATTGTTTATATATTCTTGATATACTACTTATGTATTTTTTTTCTCCTCGAAATCTAGTCTTTATTAGAATTTTCCACCATTAGAAGTGACTGAAATCGTTCGAAATATAATCTGAAAGAAAACGCCGCACAACGCATATTTACGAGGGCTGATTGTGGGTTAATGCCCAAAGCGCATAAAGAAGAAACTTTGGCAAGCGAAAAAGAAAAGAAAAATATCAGTAAATGCAACCTTTGACGCAGAGTTTAATTACATCGAGACAAGAGGAACAGGATGGACCGTAGGGCTATGCATCTTTCGCTACCCGAAAGCGCAAAAATTTTCCAGTTTTACAAAGTTAAACATTCATTGGTCTACTGTAGGAAAACGTATTGTTTCTTGAATTTGAATTATTATTGGAACGTAATTAATGTCTACAGAAAAAGTCATATAAATAGCCACTTCTCCATTTCCCCTCTATAGTACCAAAATTCTACCTTCATTAACGTAAATCCAGAGAGTAATCTTCCTGTTCTAATCAAATACTCGTATAGTATTTAATTCCACTGTACCACTCGCATCTTTTTGCAACCTATATAAGGAAAAACTTGTTCCTCACTACTTAGTGTTAAAATGTCAACAGCTAGAAGTCCAAAATTGAGCCCAGCAGATTCCAACGATTCTGTTGACGAAGAAGCCGGAACCATCCTGGATCAAGTTGACAGTGTGGACGCAGGAAGCGACCACCATACTGACTCCTATAATACGAAGCAGTCCTGGAAACAAGTAGCGTATCTCTCCTTTACGTCTCTTGGAGCTATTTATGGCGATATTGGTACATCACCGCTCTATGTCTTGAATACAATTAAATACCCCAACAGCCCTCCTACTAAACAGGATATATATGGTGGTATATCTGCAATCTTTTACTTATTCACATTGATCGTCGTGATCAAGTATGTTATGATTGTACTTTTTATTGGTCCTAACAACGGCGAAGGTGGACAAGTTGCAATATACGCTAAAATTGCAAGACATCTAAAAATCGGGCCAAAAGGTGTGACAATCCCTGGTGGACCGGAAAAGGATGATATGGTACTTTTGGCGAGACAAGAAACTTCCCTGAGCTTTCTTTCCATGAATAAACAATTCAACGAGGTGAAAAATTCTCCGATGATGATCAAGTTCATTTCAAAGCTCATTTTAGGTTGCTGCTTCTTAGGGTGTGCTTTGGTTATGTCAGATGGCTTATTAACTCCTACTACCTCAGTGTTGTCAGCAATTGAAGGTATCAAGATTGCTCAGCCATCATTTCATAGTTCATTGGGAGTATCGGAAGCAGTGTTAGTATTCCTATTTCTAATGCAACTGTTTGGATCCGCCAAAATTGCCTTGGCATTCGCTCCTATAATCTTCCTATGGCTCATTGGTTTATTTGTTATTGGTATTATCAACATTGTCAAATTCCACCCAGGAGTATTTCAAGCGTTATCCCCATACTATGCCATTGAATTGTTGAAACATGGTGGCATAGACGTTATAGGAGGTGCCATGTTGTCGATTACAGGCGCAGAAGCAATGTTTGCAGACATTGGTCATTTTGGTAGATTGCCTGTCCAATTTTCCATGACATTATTTGTGTATCCTTGTCTCATAATCACTTACTTGGGCCAAGCTGCATATTGCATAGAGAACCCAGAAGGAATAACATCGCCATTCTATTTATCAATTCCAGGAGGAACAAATGGTGGTTTTTATTGGGTGATGTTCGTGTTGGCGACTTTATCCACCATTATTGCATCTCAAGCATTAATTTTGGGAGTTTTCTCCATCGTTGGTCAATTAATTAACTTGGATTGTTTCCCTAAGTTTAAAATTATTCACGTATCCAAAAATTATGCTGGAAAAGTATATATCCCTATGGTCAATTGGCTATTAATGATTGGAGTCTGTGCGACTACCGCTGGATTTGGGAGCAGTGCCAAAGTCACAGCAGCTTACGGTTTGGGTATATCCTTAGATTTCTTCGTGACATCAATCTTACTCATAGTCTGTATGATTTATGTCTATCAATGGAACTATATTATACCGATAATATTCGGCTTGATTTTCTTGCCATTGGAAGCAGTGTTGGTTATCTCTAATTTAAAGAAATTCATTCATGGAGCCTGGTTTCCACTTTTAATGGCAGGTGTTGCTTACTGTTTCCTATCATTCTGGAGATGGGCCAGGTCAAAGAAAGTGGAACAAGAATTTAAGTCTAGAGTATCAATTGGTGATTTATACCCTGAACTTAAAAGGGTACCAGTCGCTGACACTGTAGATTTGAAGAAGTATTCGCCCTTGACTCCGAACGTGCCTCCCAATGGTGAGAGCAGAACTGGTAAAATTGAAGGTGACGAAGATGAAGATGAACTCAATGAAAAGAATGATGAAGAAAGTTTAGACTCCAGAACTTCAATTGATGTAGGGCAAGTTTTGAAAGAAACTGAGCCTGAAGTGAAGTCTCTTTCAGTTAAGTCCTTTTTCGGAAACCATCTGTTGAAAAGATATGATGGGGTTGCAATCATGTACAGCGATGTGATGCATACCATCAACTCTCCAAATACAGTGCCTTGGCTCTATAAATTAATGATCCAATCATTCTCTTCTATCCCAACGATATTCGTCTTCTGCGCTATTAGAGTAATATCAATTCCAAACGTTCCTGAAGAAGAGAGAATATTGGTGGCCAATATGAAGATTCCAGGACACTTCAGATGCGTTGTTAGGTTTGGGTTTTCAGAAGAAGTTAAGATTGACGAAAAGCTATTGGACAGAATTCTTAATTCATTCCCGGATACCAGTGAGCTTGTTAAAAGGTTTAATAACAATGGAATCCTTGAGCATACAGCAAACATTCCAATACTACACGTATTTGAAAATGAGTTGATAAGGTCTCACAGATACTCTGGAAAGGAGTATGCAACAAGAAGCCCTCTCAAAATTTGTCAAAGGTATGCAAGGAAGTTTCTTATCAATCACTGCTTCAGTCCAATCAACAATGCACTTCAATCCAAGGGACAAGTATTGAAGATTGATGAGGAAACTCTAGATAACCAAAGGAAATTGTTCCTTGGTAGCGTAGTTAGGGTATAATGTAATATAAATAAACATGAAATTCGAATACACCAAAAAACGAAAGATATACTAAGTTCCTCTTTATAGTATCTTATATCCTTTATTTTGCATATACATATAATTACATATACACTTCTTTTTGTTTTCTAGGTTTCGATTTACATTGGTGCAATGATTTACTAGACAATTTATAAGTCTAAGCCCATTCTGGTTTAGGCTCTTGTCTTGCACCCCTATTGCCACCTCTGCCTCCTCTTCCCCCTCTCCAGTTACCATTACCACCTCTGCCTCTACCCCCTCTGCCTCTGTAGCCACCTCTGAATCCGCCTCTGTTGTTCTCCCTATTTACGGAAGCTTCACCAAATGTGTCAAGGTTGAGATTCTTCTCCTCTGACCATTTCAAAGCATTTCTTTCATCAGTTGACGAAGAGATTGTGTCGAAAAATGACGATTGCTTGTTGTAATTAGCTTGTTCTTCCTGTTGTGGCTGTTCTTCTCTGGTGAATTTAGCGTTAGCAGACTCAAAATCAAAGTCAGCGTCCGTGTCTCTCTTCGATGCCTTAGGAGCAGCTTGTGGCTGTGATTGTGGGACTGCTTGTTGGTTATGTGGTGCCCTATCAGTTGGTGTTGGTCTTGACTCAGGAGCGGCTTGCTTCTGAGTTGCGGTTTTCGTAGGCTGCTGTTGATGGTATTGCTGTTGTTGACCAGCTGTAGATGTTGCAGTGGGCTGCTGGTAAGGTTGTTGTTGTTGTTGTTGTTGTTGTTGTTGTTGTTGCTGTGGTGGAACGTGTTCTTGCTGCTGTGGGGCAACTGGTGTCTGTTGAGGTGGATGCTGATATTGTTGGTAGTAGTTTTCTGGCTTCACGTCATCGATAGGAGTGTCTAACACTGTCAAATCTTTGACGTCTGATCCACGAAACACAACGTATTCGTACACATCTTTTCCAGGTGGAACTTCCAAGTTGGGACTTCCAGATTGAGCCATTCTACCTTCCGTACCAAATGAACGGACTGACTTCAAGGCAACGGTAGCATCTTCGGCATTGATATTGTCGAGCAAGCCGACATACTTGAGACCCTTATTGGAGATCAAAGAGATTGTTTTACCTATATATTGCGACATGGTGCTGGTAGGTCTCTTAATGTACGCTATTGCTAGGATACCATGGCATATCTTGAAATCTTTTGGACACAGGCAGAAAAATATAGTTGGACAGCACACGACTCTGGCTCGATTACGCTGTGGGTTAGTGACAGGATGGAGGAGTCCAGGATATGGTACTAGAGGAGACAAGATGGCAAAGTGAAGGTGGCTGTCATTGTGACTAGTTCGAGGCTGTTTGTTGTCTGTTTGGAATGTAGGAGTGATTTGTGTAGCATATTGGTAAATAGTACTGAAACCCATGGGAGGGTGCTGGGGAGGTTTTTAGCTATTGGCTGCAAATGAAATACCACACTAATGTGAAACGAGAGTACCGCAACATACAAAGCTCTTCAGTATCATGACATAGAAGATCAGATATGGATACAGGAAATGTAGGGAGTAAGACCAGCCTCACTTTTAACGTAAAAGTGATGCTACTGCGTTCAGTATCTGACCCTTCTCCAGAGAGAAGTACACTAGCTTCTTCGTAGGTGAATAATTTTAATGGCAACTGCGATTTCTAAGTGAAATATACTTTAAAATCAAATAACAGAAATGTAATTAATTTTTGGAAACACCTTAAAACAAGTAACTAGGACTTATAATGCTTCACCCAGCTCCTCAATCATGTTTTGGCAGCAGCGAATAGCAGTGAGACACTCTATGTTGCAGTCATTACCTGTGCTACACTATTGGAGCGGGAGTGTGGATCGTGAAAAGTTTACCTGCATATAACCTCAATATCAACTTTGCAAAAACGGAGAAGCAAAAAAAAATACCAAGGCTAAGAGACTACTCAAGAACAAATATCGAGTTCCCATCCGTACGAAGCCTCTAAGTTAGCCATGTCGGACGTAGAAAAGGAAACGGAGTACACTGATAATGTTGTAGGGGAAGAAGAAGAATATAAGAGCGAAAATGAACAAAATAATATAGTGGACCACGAAGAAGAAGCCGGTAGTGAAGGTAATGAACAAGAATACGAAGACAGGGGTGACGATGATGACGGTGATGATGATGTATTCACCACCCAGTCCCACAAACTCTCTGAGGGAGAAAGTGCAATCACCAAGAAGAAAAACGTTAGGAAAATAAAGAAGGATGTGCTCGAAAGAAGTAATGGTAATGACCGTAATGAGCCAGCTTTCGTTGGATTGAGTAGTAATAATAATGATGACAATGGAGATGATGGAAGAGATGAAATGGCCTCTTATCATAACGAAGACCCACAAACACAAAGGAGAAGACTACTTGAAGAAAGAATGGACTCAGCAGTTAAGCTGAAGTCTAACAGAAGACGTAAGGCGGACGAAGATGATTTGGAAAGAATGCAGGACGATAGGATCGACGACTTGAAGGATAGAATGATCAAAGCAGCCAATTTGGATGTTGACAAGAACTCCCAAGGACATATTGCTACAGAAAAGTTGAAGTTGTTGAACGAGGTGAGTGCTGTCTTATCCAAGGCTGACTTGGCTATTTCTATCCTAGATAACAACTTACTTGAAGCTGTTAGATTGTGGCTCGAACCATTACCAGATTCGTCTATGCCAGCTTACCAGATCCAGAAGGAGTTGATTCACTCGTTGACCAGTCTTCCAATAAAGACAGATCACTTAATTGCATCAGGAATAGGAAAAGTATTAGTTTTCTACCAGCGTTCCAAGAGAACCGAGGGAAACTTGAAGAGAATCGTTGACAAACTTATCGGGGACTGGACGAGACCGATTTTGAACAAATCTGACTCATACAAGGATAGAACTATCCAATTCAACGAGTACAATAAATCTAAGTTCACCAATCAATTGCAATCACAACGTCAACTCAAGCCCAAAGAAGAGAAGACATTGTACGAACAGAGTGCCGAAAGACGTCGTAGAGCAGCCATTCCCGCTGCGAGAACAACTGCGTACAAGATCGCACCTAGGGTTGATCCTAGTTTGTTGAGAAGGCAACAGATGAGATCATCAGGAAGTGGATTAAGAGACGAGAGGTTCAGAAGATTGAACCAGAAGTTGACTAGTATGGGAGTTAAGAAGACGGTGAAAAAGGGAGGACCATCTATTGAAGGTAGAAATTTGGCTATGTAAAGAGATTTAGTAAAATAAAAGAAATAAAAGATGGAGAGAGAATAGAAGGAGGGAGAGGATATGGGGGATAAAGAGGGCGGAGTGTAATGTATTGTAGGAGGGCCTGAGATGGTGCGTACCAAAAAGAAGCCCAATCTGCCCGTAGTGCAGTACAAGAAGATAGAGGCAGAGGGAAAAGTTCAACTGTGCCCTAGCCCACACTAGTGGTGGCAGAGTAATGCAAGCAACAGCAGAGCTACACAAGCAATAGCTGAGTAATATGACAACAACATCGCCATACCAGCAACAACAGAGTATGCAAACAGGGCAAAGTAGAGAAGCATGAAAAGGGCCTACAGTTGTGGATATACGGCACAGTGGATTGCTATCGCCCAGACACAAGCTTTGCTCTTCAGTGAAAAAGCTCCAGCCGTTTCATCAATAGAATCATCTTTCCGTACGTTATCCATCTCTCTCTACATTCTTGGACGAGGGAGAGCCAGCCCCAGCGGGTGACCCCTAATTCCCATCCCAAAAGCATCCACTCTGGCGTTTTTCATAATACTATAGTATGCATTATATTATCAATATACACATAAAACCAACAAGAATAGTGGAGTGACTTATGATCTTGGCTTTTCCTTCTTTTCTTTCCATAAAGCTAATAAAGAGACACCAGATACCTTGACGACCTTGAATCTAACACCTGGAATATCACCCTTAGCCTTACCTCTTCTACCGAAACCGGCTAATAAGACTTCGTCATTTTCATCAACGAAGTTTAAACAACCATCATTTGGAACGAAAGCAGTAACCTTCTTACCGTTCTTGATTAATTGAACTCTGACACACTTTCTGATAGCGGAGTTTGGTTGCTTGGATTCAATACCAATCTTTTCCAATACAATTCCCTTGGCGTGAGAAGATCCACCAAATGGAGAGGACTTGAAAGCTGTTCCTAATAATCTAGCCTTGTAAGCTTGATCAGCCCATCTGTTGTTACGACGGTGTACTCTTAACTTTCTGGCAGAGTTAAGACCTCTTGGCTTACCTTTACCCATGATGTGTTGATGTTATTAGTTGTTCTATCAAGAGAGAGAGAAACGTAACAAAGATTTTTCAAGCAAAAAAATTTATGAAAACTATTTTGTCGCGGAAGAGGAAGAGGGCACGAATTGGGAAGAAGGGGGTCTAGGTGCAGGAGGGAAAAATTTAAGTGGTGAAAAAACGGCGGGAAGGGAGTCACGTGACGGAAGAAGGGGAGTCATGTGACGGTGAGGGCTGAACCCTGGTGGGTATGGTGGAGGGAGGGAGGCAGCTGGGATCCCAATTAGGCAATAATTTGGTTGCAGAATGAGACAGTTGTGGTGAGGTGAAGTGTGTGGTGTATGGTGATGGAGTGAGTAGAGTGTGTTGTATGGTGTATGGAGTGAGTTGAGTATGGACTAAGAAGTGTGGTGTGTGGTGATGGAGTGAGTACTGTGTGGTGTATGGTGTATGGAGTGAGTAGAGTGTGGTGTACGGTGATGGAGTGAGTACTGTGTGGTGTATGGTGATGGAGTGAGTACTGTGTGGTGTATGGTGATGGAGTGAGCAGTGTATGGTGTATGGTGTATGGAGTGAGTACTGTTTGGTGTACGGTGATGGAGTGAGTAGAGTGTGTTGTATGGTGTATGGAGTGAGTACTGTGTAGAGTGAGTAATGCATGGTGAGTGGAGTGTGGTGTGTGGTGTATGGAGTGAGTGGTGTATGGAGTGAGTACTGTATGGAGTGAGTACTGTTTGGTGAGTGGTGAGTAGTGAATGGTGTATGGAGTGAGTACTGTATGGAGTGAGTACTGTTTGGTGAATGGTGAGTAGTGAATGGTGTGTGGTGTATGGAGCATGAAGTGACTAGCGTGTGCTGTATGAAGAAAGTAGTGTTTGGTTATTTAGTGCATGATGTATGGTTTATGAACTGTATGAAGTATGCAGCTGAACCTTGAATCTTCTTTGTAGGACTATTACATCATGAAGGCTAATAGGTATGACTCAGAAAGGATAGGATTCTCCATCCAAGCTCGCGTGAAGTCTTACAAACTTTTATTAATTACTTTAACCATATGATAATGAGCTTTATTCACTATAAACTAAACTATTCTCCACACTCACTGTTCTGACCATGATCTATTACTACGATGTCCTCATTCCATCCCCTATAGGTACTCCACTAGTTACTTCTTGTAATGTTTTACTAGCATAACTAATCTCTTCCAATACGAGGCTGCTACAATTGCTTCTTCTAGTACTGGTTGATTGTATTCTAGATATATTACCTAGCTACTTTTTCTGTCTATCAGGGTTGTCTTCTCTCAAAACTCTCATTTAGCACGTATACCCACTTACTTTCTTGCAGCTAGACCCCTCTTGGCTCTTAACAAATTTAACAAAAATAAAAATAAAATGTCAAGCTGATCTTTAAACATAAATAACAATCCCTGTACAAACACTCCCTTCACCAATTGAGGTGCAATTCCCTTATATAACCCGTTAAACCTCTCAGTGCTCCAAAGGTATTGTAATGCTTCAGTGAATGTCTCAAATTTCACGTCTTCGTCTCCTTCAGCTGAAACAATCACATTGCCATCTTTATCCTTTTTAACGTTGGATTTCTTTTGCAACATGGCCTTCGAGACGATTAAAGGCTGGGTAGCCAAGGTAGCCAAAGACTTGGCCAACACTCCAATGGAGAAACTCTCCAATGGTCCCAAGAATTGCTTATTACCGTACAAAATCGTCTTCAATCTTTCATAAGACCCGTAGGTAATAGATGGGTTGATACATAACACCAATGACACTCTCAAGCCTCTCCACAAGCCGGTTATCCCGTCTTGTTCAAGAATATCTTTTCCTAATTCCAACAATGACTTGGATGACTTGTCTGTCTGTTGCTGTGTGGTAATAACACCAATAGGCATGGTGAACATCTGGGAAATGGCTGCTGCCAATGCTCCTAAGAACAACTCAGTAGCTGTATTGGGTTTATGGTTGGGTATATGCTTATTCAAGTTGGCGTAAACTCTCTTGACAATAGTGTACCAGTAAAAGTACGAGAAGTTTTGCGCCGCCGAACCGAAAATAGACGATATCAATCCGTGGTACCAACCTAACACACCTTTCTTCTTGTAGATCTGGCTCAAGCAATCAAGGGTGTTCTTGTATTTGAGCTTACCATCCTTCTTCGTAGGAAGGTAAGTGGAGTCATCAACAGATCCGCTGGGTGTGGCTTTTGCTTCTTTCTTGACCACTTGTGTTTGGATGAGAGTTTTACTCAAATCAAGGGGGTAAACCAACGTGCTAGCAATTGCTGAAGCTAAGGCTCCACTGGCAGCCTTTTCAAGGGGAGAAAGCGACATCTTTTCTGAGATTTGCTATGATGAATGTAAGTGGTAATTTTTCACAAAAATAACTCACAAAAAAAATACAAAAACTAAAAAAACCAAGAGCGTATGATAAAAGAACTATGGCTATTCTAATTGAAGTGCACTCTATGTCTAATAAATATGGATGGGTTCCTTATGATGCCGTTGCGAGGGAACAATGTTCGAATAGAATCTTTTTTACTAGAATACAGATAAGCTATGGCAAAATAAAAAATAGAAAAAGATGGTACGAAATCAGAATTTATTCAAAAGCAACTTGAACAGCAAATTGAAGAATTGACTGTTATTTTATCTAAGAATGGTTATATTGAAATTTGTAAAAAGTTTAACTTCCATGTCTATAGCCCGAGGATAATATCACGATCCACATGCGGAATCCCCACATATTTATTTTGTGTAATCGGGTGCTCGGCAAATTATTTAAGCTGATTTCGATGCGATTTGCAATGAGATGGGTGTAATCGGAGCCGGTTGAGGTGGTACGTAGGAGATGTGAGCAATGTTATTGAAACTGCAGTCGTCTAATGGTGCAAGATGGAACCGTCCCACCCGCTGTGTGGGAGCATGAGCATCAGCTGTAGCAGTTAGAAAGGGTACCGGGCCATCACCGGTTGACCATACCGATGAGCGCTTGGGTCACGTGTCGAGATGAGATAAACGATAAGAGGTATGCGGAAGAGACCTTACGCGTTGGGGTTGCACTTCGTATGTGTACTATAAACAAGACAAGTCTACGCTTTGCTTGGAAGAGGAGGAAAATCTTTGGGTCTTGCCAGGACCAGCTACAACTTTCTTTTAGCACACTTTATGTGCAATTAAAAAGTTTTGCATTTTCGTGAAGTTTTATGGTATTTTCTTATTTATTCTTGTTCCTAATTGCTTTAATAGTATCAAGATAACCAAAGCTTATCAATTCTCCATCAATTCCCAAGTTAACAAACGATTTTTAGCTATCTAGTGTGATCTATGTACTAATGGGAAGTTTGAGTTCTCGTGGAGTTTTACGGTATATTTTTTTATTAGTTTCTGTTCCTATTTGTTTAAATACATCGTAACTTAACGAACACTTTTCAATTCTCTATCAATTCCACTAGATAAGATCACTTCTGAGCCCTCTTTCACTCCGGAAATGAACGTCTTCACCTTCCCCTTGTGTAAGGGAATCTCTGTTATCACTCTCTGTTGCTTAAAATCAATACCTCGAACTGTACCATCCTCTCCTGCGACCCAGACTCCAGATTGGTCCTTTCTCCATGCCAAGATGGCCAGACTAAATTTATCCTGTGGGGAGAGAGTATTCAAATTCCTTATAATCTGGTTTCTTCTAATTGGCTCTTCTCCATCCGTCAAAGATACTACAATCAACCTCATAAACGGCTCGTGAGAGGTCCCTACCACAATTAATTCTCCATTGGTGATGATACACCGTGGAGTGAAACCTGCAGTGCTGAAGATGGCATCGTTCAACGATATCTTGTACTGTAAAGTCAATGTTTCAACGTCATAGACATCCAATAACGTATGCTCGTTCTTACCTACGATAATGTAGTCTCCACCCTTGTAAGTAGTGATCGAAAAGCATGTTCCTTGAATGGTAAGCTTACACTCTCTGAGAAAGGTCAACTTTCCCTCCACCAATTGAAACACTTTGACATGGAAGTCCCATCCCAACGAGACCAAGTAAGTGACTTTGCTTCCATCTTTCTTAGAATGGTAAACTTGTACATCGGTAACCATTCTTTTGTGCGCCTGATAAGTATCCACCAACGAAAGATCGACTACACTTCCATCAATTGAAACAGAATATGTAGACAATGATCCATCCATCCCTACTAAAACTACAAAGTTATCGTCAACTTCTACAATTTTCTTGACAACAGCTCTCTTGTCGTTGAATGCGTTAGCCAATTTAGTAGCCTTACCTTCCCAGTCAATTGCGTAAAGGCCACAATCATTGGTGCTTACAAGAATCAAGCCACCTCGAGTGAGACAGCTACTTACGATTAGCCCATGAATATCTACATCAAACTTAGCGATCTCCTTTGGATAGGGTGTCGTCCAGTTAGGAAGTGCTTTGGCAACTTCTTGTAAGTATTTCGGAAGTAAAAAATCATCTTTACCTCCCATACCATCGTCTTCCTCCTCTTGTTTAATCAGGCGAAACTTATTGCGATCTAGCACAATATCAGCAAGTGATTCATTATCATGAAGAACTACCTCAATTGGTTTTCCATGCTCCCTTTCAAATTCTTTCAAGGTATCATGGTAGTTATTTTCCTTCAAGAAGTGAGCTATTAAACTATGAGCTGACATTTCTTAGCTGCGTAACCAACGAATAGCCTTTGAAGGCTTCTTTCTGATCTTCTTATATGCTTGTGCTTACTGATCTTTAAATTTACGAGCGAGCCGGTGCTGCACCAACAAGAAAAAAAAAAAAAATAAAAAGGTTGCAATTTGACGAAGTCTACGATTCAATACACTTTATTGACCCATTTATTGATCTTAATGCTATAAACACGTAGAAATAAGAACTTATATACATAGATTGTATAACAGCATATAAGTATCTCTGAATTTCCCATTTTTTTTTTTTCAGTTGTATTATGTATAATATATTTTTTGTTTTTCATTTGTTGTTATTCAAGCTGACTTTATTACTTCGTAAGATTCATGTCACTCATCGTGAACAAAAGTTCATCATCATCTTCATCATGGTCATGATGATCACCCCTGGATCTTCTCGTTTCCTTGGATTCGTTCTTTTTAGATAAATAAAAGTCTTCTCCTTCATCGTCGTCGTCATCATATTCAAATACATCTTCGTATCTAATATGCAGCGATTGCTGTTGATCACCTTGCACCTGTTGCTTTTTGTTATAGGTGGATGGTGTCGTTGCAAGACCGGAAATACCATCTTCTCCAGTCTTATGTGCATGAGCAATGGTAGTTGATGTGACCGGAGATGCAACTAGCTTGCTGGATGATCTTAAGAACGAGTTATTGCTGTGACTATAAGATGACTTCCTTGAAGTGCTAAGAACTCCACCTGGACTTAGGCCGGCCGCAATAGGGACGTGGCTAGAAGAATTACTGCTACTTCCGATAATTACTGGCTCTTCGCTACTACTCTTTCCTTCATCCTCATTATTCGAGTGTTGCTCCCTAAGTCTGGAATGTATGGAAGGTAAATGTGAATTATCATAAGAACCTAAGGATGGAGGTGGCGAATGCATCGAATGCGATGATTTCCTTGAAGATGCTCTGCTCATCAGATGCAAGAGTGGAGATAACTGCCTTGGGATCAGTGTGGATGTTGGCGAATAAGGTGTGTGCTGCAGTTGTTGCTGTTGGAGATTTTGATACTGTAACACTAAGCTAGCACTGACACTTTCGCCCAACTGTTGGTGCTGATGCTTCAACAGCTGAAATCTGCTTAAAGCATCAATTTGACTATTGCTTCCACCCTGATAAGACAACTTTGATGATTCGTTATTTGAGTTGTATGACAGAAATCTAAGGTCAGTTTTGCTGTCAATCATTTTAACAAAATCACTTATATCATCATCAATATAAAGTCCCGACATAGGTGCTCCTGAGGACGACACCAGGCCAGACAGTGTAGCCACAAGTGAAGCCCCGTCATGTGGAATACTACTATTACGCATACTAGTACTTGAGTATCGTCTGCTTGCTCTTGACCCAAAACTGGAAGAAAACCTAGGAGTCGGAGTCCCACCACCTCCTCCTATAGCTGCACCACTTCCCTCACTTGGACCACCGCCTCCTATGACATCTCTGCCACCCGACAGAGAGTATAATTCATCAGTGTGAAGCGACGAAACAGATCTAGGAAATGCACCTATAGAATCCCTATTACTGGTGTTAGAAATAGGAATATTGGAGGCAGTATTAGATGATGAAGTGCTACTTCTTGGGTTCCGAAGCATAGCGACAAGTGATGCATTTGATGTAGATTTGTTACTTGTTATAGAAATCCTTCTCTCCAATGAAGACGAACCTGGAGGCGGCGAGTTACTAATGGATCCAATCTTAAATGGCTGAATAGAAGGACGAACAGGGGTGATCGGGGTACTTCCCGTTATTGACAGGGAGGGGTATTGCTTTCTAGGCGAATCGTCTCTTGAACCTTCCTTCAAACTAGAACAAGGCGAGACCGAAGTGGAAGCAATGGAAACCCTCTTCTTTTTATTCCCATCGTTGTTGACACTTCCTTGATTGGAATCATTTTTATCTATAGAAATGAAATGGGTACTTAACACTTCTTCACTATCATGGACACAGAAGTTATGATGTATTCTGTAGGCTATTGAAACCTTTAGTGTACCCAAAGTAGTTTGTATTGGTTGGAAATGCTTCTGCTGCATATGAGACTCAGTCACATACATCTGAGATGGAATTATGGATTTGGACAATCCAACTCTACCCTTTGAGCTGATAGGCTGCTTCCCATCCAATACTTTAATGCCAACTGATAATGGCATTGTCTTAGAATGCAGTTTGGATTTGTTTAGACTTCTGTAAAGTTTGTAAGCTGGCATTAGCCTGGTGAATGCGTAGAGACTTCTAAATAAGATGATGGCTTGCTTGTATATCAACGGCAATTCATCTATTATTGATCCCGACACCTCCAAGGGATCAAACTCAATAAGCCAACGTTCTAAAACGATCTCCTGCTTCTTGCTTCCTCCTTTTGCCACGGTCCATGGGTTCCCAGTATCATCTTTCAACACAATAGTTTGCCTGGGACCCAATCTGCGTAAATCCAAGTATGTTTCAATGATCATGGGTGGCAACGAGCCCAACTCTGATGCAATGGAAGAATTGGAGGAGGTGCCGATAGTCTTCCATAGTCGAAGGTCCTCCTTGGGTATGTATTCCGATGATATTGTGGGTAAAAGAAGATTGAACCACTTATTTATCTTCTTTTCTTCTTCCTCCCAGCTATTGGCCACCCTAGATTGGTGCACTATTTGGACGGTCTTGGCGAAGAAGTTCTGAATTACCTGTGTGAGTTTGGAATTCTGCTTCCTGGTGTATGAATGATCCATGATATGTTATGTGGGTGGGTTGATCTGCTGGTATATCCGACGGAACTATGAACTAGTCAAAGACTATCAATTTGAGAGATTAGAAGAGGTTAATAAATAAATAAGAAAAAAGAGAGGTGAGAGAATTGTGCCCGGAATGGAGTCAGTGGATAGTGGTGCTGTTTGGACTCTGTGATGATGGCTGGTACTGTAGGGAGATGAAGATCAATGGTGGAATGAATCTGGCAAATGTATCCTCCAATATGACACGATAAGGAATATCCTAGTGTGTGGGGGTGTACATAAATAGATTTAACAATTGGAGCTGGTGATCAAAGCAATTTACCCCTATAGAACTGTTCTATGGAGAATATCTCTTCAGTTTTTTTGGAAAATTTGCCTTTGGGAGTATAGCCTAGAGGAATGCTAAATCAAGTTAGCTATTTTGTAATTTCCCTTTAGATAAGGTAAATACGAACGGTACTGGTAGCTGTGTGCAGTCTGATGAGCCTCAGTTTATGATCCAAGACTTGTAGTTGAACAGACGGCTGGGAGAAGGAGCGATGATTAGCGTGATAATGGTTTGGGAGAGAAAAATTGCTGTCGGGGATAGAAATTGCGTGTTGCAGGCGTTTACGGTGCTGCTGCTGAAAGAAAAGAAAAGGTGCTCCAAGTGTGTAAATTAGGACTGTACCAATAAACTAGCTTGCTGTAGTGACTCAAGAATTATTTCCCTTTGCAAGCGAGCCTGACTCCAAAAAAATGTATGACAGGAAAAGGAAAATAATAATAGTGTATGCAAGACGGAAATGACTATTTTTTTTTTTTATTATTAATGTTAGTTTAACTAATGGTGCATAGCAAAGAAGCCAAGAAGCCCTAGGTTTCAGAGTTGGATGGGAGACTCCAATGACCTCCTATTCCAGCTACGAGCTGTGGGTCGATTCGGGCCAATTCTATTTGTTAATTTAACGTTTAGCCTTTTGTTAATACCTTTGTATTCCTTCCGATCACTAGTCCATAAACACTGGAAACCTTATTTTGCAACAATAGGAATGAAATTGACCTAGCGGCCCTACATTCCCACCACACTACATGGCGCACAGGGAAGGTCCCTCAGCGTTCGTAGTAATATCGCTAACTGCTTATCGCACAGGTCACGGGACTCACCCAGCATAAAGTCGGCTTTTTTGGCATTATGGAAGGGTGCTGTTGCATAATGTCGAAAGGTTCCAAAGGGTGGGGACCATCAAGTCACAACGTAGGCATTTTATTTGAGTTGGTTACAGAAAATACCAACAAAAGTGAAGAAAATAGCCAATTACGAGAACAATAATTAAGAGATGTGCATAAAGGCAATCTAATCGTAGAAGGATGGGCCAACTACCTCTTATCTTTTGATAATTATATAGCTTTGGCTCTTAGCATGTTATTGGTGTTTTTATCATTGGGGTGCAGTCTAGGCATATGGTCAATTTTTTTATCTTCTAGCACGCATCTTCTTCGAACGTAAACTTATCTCATCATTCCTTCTACCGATCCCTTGATCCAATTTAGGTTTAACTGGAATTCTCGGAGAAACTCGAACCTCGAATATTGTGAGGCTGTAGTACACAGCTCGGCTAGAACATGCAATTATTTACCAACATGACAACTCCGGTTTGCATCAATTAGGCCACACCCGCTCAATTTAGGCCAAACGGACAGCAAAAGCCTTCGATTACTTCTATTCGGATACACTTATTTGATTTGTGCCAAACGGCACATCGAAAGCGCTTGGTTAATGATAACAATGGCAAGAATCAAGGTTTCTTTAGGTCAACTTGTGAAGTCATCGCAATATTCTGCTATCCTACATTTTTATATTCTATTAACATCTATTGCATGAATTTCTATATTCTTATTCTTTCATTAGCTAGATACACTTGTTTAATGCCTCCACCGCAATTGAGTTCATAGGATCAAAAATAATACCTCTCTGAATGGCTCTAAGCTTCCCAGTCTCTACGTAAGCATGGGATACATCGACTGCATTAAGCTTGGTCTCCTTAAGAGTAGCCACTTTGAAGGCCATTTCTGTATTCACGTTCTTCCACACATTGTAATCTTGCGGGAAGAACACCGCATTTCTCTGCCAAGTATAATCAGGAGCATCCTTACTATCAATTCTCTTGTTAATCTCACTAATTAATTGAGGGACTGATCTGAAAGAATCACCAATAACTTCATTCAATGACAACCCTTGTAATTCTTCACGAATTGCTCCAAGGTAATCATCCAAGTCGTCCACAATCGAAATAGCCCCCAATGTTAGGACAACAAGTAATGTTGAACCATATTCCTCAATATGATTAAATAATTGGTCAATTGCTGCTTGTTTGGTATCTTCATTACTATAGGCATACAAAATTTGGGCAATCAAAGTAACAAGTCGCTGTGAGTCGGGTCTCTTGTTTAGAATTACTTTCAATTGATCTAAAGCATCATCAAATTGATCAGAAAAGAAAAATGCAAGTCCAATAGTTATTCTGGCAGATAACACCAAAGAGCTTGACTCTTCCACGGTATCATCGTCATCTTCTTCACCAATTATATTCAATCCAAATTCAGCGTTTTCAAGGGCTTTGTCATACTCTCCAATGCCAAGGTACATTCTTGCAACTTGGGTCTTAGCACGAGCAAATGAAATTAAAGTGGTTTCATTTTCTGAATCATCTTCATACTTCTTCTCCAATATATCTATTAATCTATTACCAATTTCAATCCCTTTAATGTAGTCTTTACAACGTTCACTAATAATCAATGCAACACTCAAACCTACTTCATCATTTGGTGAAAATTTCAAATAATTATTCATGGCAAAATTAGCAACACTGAATTCTTGTGATGCTTGGATATCTCTGGGATCAACACCTGTTTTAAGTCTCTTTGTAATAATTGATAAACCATATAACAATTGAGCAAGAGAGGATCTTCCATTAGCCAATATATATGCATGATTAAATAGTCTAGTGGCTTCCTCTTGTTTCCCACCAGCTTGTACTGTCAATGCATGTCCGAGCCAAGATTGGGGTTGTTGTGGGGCTACCGACAGCGCTCTTAAAAATGCCTCTTCTGCCAACTTGTGATCACCGTATCTTAAGTACAACGCAGCCAAATTGGTCCAAATGTCTGCATCTCTAGATTCCAAAGCAGTAGCTTTAATAAAGCAATGCTGTGAAATTTGAGGATTAGATGATGCAAATGCATTTCCAAGAGTCACCCAGTAAGTTGCGTTTGAGTTTTCTAGCTGAATGGATTTTTTCAAACATTTGATAGATGCTTCTCTAAGGGAGTTCTGGCTACAACTTTTGAAAGCTTCCAAATAAGCTAAGCCTAAATTGTAATATGCCATCGATCTGAGAAGCTTATTGGATTTCGGCGGTAAGACATGTATTGCATTTTTAGCGGCAAGAATACTGAGGATACTAACAAATTTAGTATAGTTCTCCATCCCTCTAACGCTTTCTCTCTCGAATTCATCAATTTCCTTTAATTCTTCCATGAAACCATTACTCAAATCCTCTTCAACAGAATGTAAGATTTTCATAACTTTCGATTTGAGTAATTCTTCATTACTTTCATCTTGAATAATATTGAATATTCTAATACAGTCACCTAAATCTTTCCACAACTTTTGTGATTTTGAATTAATTTGAACACCTTTCAAAATTAGCTCCACGGCTCTGGAGTTCATTTCAATTGCTCTACCAATAAATCCACTTAAAACCAATTTTGTTGCATTATTGATCATACTCTCGTATAAAGCATGAATGACGCATTCTTCATTGTTGTCCCTTAACTCTAAGGCTGCGGTCAATTGTAGAATTGCACTGTCAAATTGACCCATTTCGCTCAATACTACACCAAGCATGTACTGTACCACCCAAAGAGTAGAAGCGTTATCCTTATCACTAGCAGCAGTTAAGCTAACTGTATGTCTAAGAACTTTAGCTGAAGCGTCGAGTCTTCCACAGTTATAGTATGCTTCACCCAATCCAATCCAACACTGAACGTCCATACTTGTCATACGCAAGGCAGTTTGAAACCATTCAACTGCCTTATCGTCTTCTTGTCTATTCAAGGCAGCACAGCCTAAGACCCTATATGGCCATGAACGATCAGTATCTTCCAAATTATCTTTGTCCTCGTTGAACAACATTCTACGGGACCTTTCCGTGGTGACTATTCTTTTACATAAGACTTCGGCGACCTCCCACTCATTATTGTTTGTCAAATCTGCGACTAAATACCTTGCCGACCTAATTTCACCAACATCCAATTCAAACGCCTTATAGAAGCATTTTTGTGCTCTTGACTTATCTTGGTATTGCTCTTCATACAATACACCTAATGACGTGTAAGCTGGCGCAAAGTTTTTCGATTCCTTTAAAGATTGAATAAGATGCTTGAAACATTCTTCAAAGTTCTGTTCCTTCTCATAACTTGTTGATATTCTCCAATGTATCACAGCTCGTGTTTCGCCACTATGAACATCAGTTCCTCTTATATTCGACAATGCTTCTAACAATCCCGATCTCCCCTTGGAATATTCACCTAATCGAATATTACACCAGTTAAGTTCGATTAAGGCCTGCTGAGAGCTAACGTTGTTTGGGAATTTGTCAACAACCTCCTGCAAAATCTCTTTAGCAGGTTGCAATTGGTTTTTTTCAATAAGAATCAAACCCTTTCCGACGATTGCTTTAACATTATCTTTGTTATCAGTCAAGATCCGATCATATAATTGAAGAGCTTTACCAAAATTCTTAGGTGCTTCGTAATACGTATATATTATAGCCAATGAGCTCAAAAAGTCTTCTCTAGTGTGAACTAAGTCAATTCCTGTAGATCTCTGTAGATCTGCCAACAAGCGAATTGAATCACGACATTTTAAAGATCCTTCTTCGTATGCTCTGAGATGAATGTAGTAATTGCAAACAATTCTTGATGCGAATACGGAAGACGAACAACTCTCAAATCCTTCAGTTAAAATGGCGAGTGTTTGCTTTGGGGAAATACTCAATTCGGGGTCACCGATTGGTTCATTATCTTCAAGCGTTAAAAGGGCAGCGTCGGCATCCATTTCATCAGACAAGTCACTGGCAGCGTTATAACTTTTAGCGTCTACATCACCAACGTTATCCGAAGTTGATGTTGAAGATGGGCCCTTGGATTCCTTCAATCTTTTCACAACTTCATTTTTATTAAACGGAGAGATGTCACTCATAACATATGCATAAATGACCATTCCAAGTCCCAGTGATTGAAAATTCTGTAAGAAGAAAATGATGTTATTTAAATCCAACTCTTCTCCCAAATTCTTCACATCTAACCAATCGAAGTACAATTGCCAACAAAGTAAACTTGGATGCTTAACGACAATTAGTCCTTCCACCAATTCCTTAATTTCCGTCTGTAATTTCACCTTTTGAGGCGAGGATAAAAGCAACTCATACTTGTATTCTAAGAATTCACTTTCATACTTTTGTCTGATTTCGTCGTCGTCAGTTACATTGATCAATTGCTCCATTAACTTGGCCAAGTCAGATTTCTTATACACCGACCATTTCAAGTCATTCAATCTCGCCTTGTGCTCAGCAGTCAATACTCTTGGCAATCTCATCTTCTCCTTAGATAATAAGCTCGTAATCGATGCTTTTTCTTTCCTCTTAGTCAATTCTACCAAATCGGTCAATGCCCTCTGAGGCGACAAAAACTGCTGGGAGTCGCCAAGGACTGTTCCAGGCAAGATGCTTCTAAGGTACTTTTCATATAGGTCGTCGTTATTTTTATAGCCATGGTATTGTAAATAGTTAATTGCATCTTTACCAGTATCAGCTACTGGTAACTCTTGTTCCATTTGTTTGCTGACCAACCCAGTCAATGTATCAAAGAACAAGTTGATATCATCACCAGACTTCGCCAATTGGAAGTATCCTTTCCAACCTAACAAGTTGTCGGGTTCTATCTCTGTTGCTCTATGAAAGGATTTGGCAGCTTTTGGAAAATCATTGAGGAGCTGATATGACTTTCCCTGGAACACATAGGCAAAGTAGTTATCTGGATCGAACTCAAGCGCATCGGTTATGGAATCAAGAGCGGACTCAGGATCATTAACTTCTATGTACTGCTTTGCCTGCTTCAAGCACTTTTTAAGGGATGACATGCAGAGTCGAAACACGAAGGTAATGAGGCGAAAACAAGAGAAGCTGTAGGTGCTATATAAGGTGTGTCAAATTAACCGTACGTTGGAGAAGAGATTATCACGGTGTCTGTGAGAGTTGCTCCACGAGTGAAAAATTGGGTGCGAATGAGAAACAAGAGTGATAAAAGGGTGCACCAATTGCCACCAAAATAGGCAGAAAATAGACAGAAAATAGGTGAGTGGCAGTAGAAGTTGTGGAAATCTAACGACGACACTATAGATTATCTTCAAGACAAATAATAGCCCAAAATGTGTGACTTTGATGAAGTATACTGGCTGTTCATGGGTAGCATGTAGCCTATGTTAACAACCTGCACATAACACACAGATTAAATTTTTTTTTTTTTTTTTTTTTTTTTTTTTTGGTGATTTTTCACGATGATCTTCTCAGCTTGCTTTACCACCGAGTGGCCCCCAGTGAATCAGTCTTAGTAGGTAAGAAGCACCGTGTATCTTCCCATTCTGAACGTAGATTGCCTCAGAAATGGTCGCTCTATCCAGTTCCGCAAAGACTCAGTCCCCAAAGTCCTTCCTCTACACATCCATAGCAAGGACTCATGTGGGAACCATTGCATCCATAGTCATATCGACATTGATCTCCCATGGGAAGTTGACCGCACATGAAATATCAAACAGGAGTCAGCTCCCTATAAAAACTGTCAAATCTGCGCTTGTATCATTAATTCAATTGAACTGCATCTACTACTGGCTGGACGAGAGAAAAGCCGTTCACTACTCCTTCAATGAGAGAGGTTTACTTGTGTTTGTTCACTCTGGTGACATCATAAATTGCATCAACAAGCTTTACGATGCGGAGTCCGCCGAAATCATTCAGAATATAATACAAATGGGTCACGTAAGAGTTCTGGATTACCTTGCTCAGTACCAAGATGACAAGAGTGAGAAGACCAAGCTATACTTTGAGCAGCAAACTAGATTCTTCAAATTGTTCGCCGATGGTTGGTTGCAGAAATTACAACCTTTCCATTACAGTCCTATCAATGATCTTTGGAGCAAGCTATACCAGGAAACGTTGAAGCAGATCCCCAGAAATTCCACCACCAGTGAAGTGAAAAGAGTCAATGAAGCGAAGGAGAAGACCAAAGTTAAATTATCGGATATGTTGGAGTCTGGTCAAGAGTCCAAAGATCTCTATGAAATGGATGGTGGACTCAAGATTTTAAGAAACTCGCTTGTCATTAGTTTCGATTTATCTAGATTTGAAAAGCATTTGAGATCTAGAGCGTTGGTAAACTTCAGCAAGTCAAAGATTGGGTCATTAACAAGTAAAGTTTACGAAGCTGCTTTGAGCACCATCGAACAGAAAACTGCAGATTTGAGTCAGAATTTCCTTGAAATTTCAGGATTAATTAGTGACCCTGAAGAAGCTAGATTGTTAATACATTCTGTGGAGAATAAACTTGTGGATCAGAAGCAAACTACTTTCCAAGCGCGGGATGTAGCAAGATTTTTGGATAACGAAGTTGACTTAAGAAATAGTATTTTGACTCACAACTTCTTGAAGCCACAGAAAAGAGTCAATTCAGGTGGCAACGGTGCCCAAAAGAAGATCAAGTTAGAAGATGGTGGTTCCTTCGTTGTTAAAGAAGAAAATAACGAAAACGAAAACGAAAACGAAGATGAAAATGAAAACGATAATTCTTTTAACACTATGGCAAGTGGTGATAGTTTTGACAATTCTGACGACAAGCATTCACATTCTTTGATATTATCACACTTGAAGCTCCTTACTTCATCAACGCCGGTGAATTTCCTCATTGAAGTTTCACCTGGTGTGTTTACAGTGCCCCTCACCAGCCTCATGCAAGAGTTAAAGCAACATAATTTCGATAACATCATAAAGACAACTTTAGGAATCGACGCATTCAAAATCCTTAGATGTTTAAGAATGTTGAAGTTAGCAGATGAGAAGACCATTGCAGAAAAGATCCTATTAAAGGAGAAGACGGTTAGAAATGAAGTTTGTAAATTGATAAACTTGAACGCTGTGGAGATTCAAGAAATCCCAAAAAGTGCTGATAGAGCAGCCCTGAAGACCTTCTACTTATTTAGACACAAGCGCTACATTTCATACTTGTTCTTAAGTAATTCTTTGATCTATAATATGGGCGAGATTTTGAATAATATAGAGAGCTTTAAGAGCGACCATAAGATCTTGCTTGAGAAATGTGAAAGAGAAGATGTGAAGGGAAACGAGGACCAGTTGTTATTGGATTCCGAGTTGAAAACCTTAAGGAAATTGCAATCCAGAGAAATCAACAATATGGGAAAGTTTAATAGACTCAAGAGTTTGAACGACATCTTTGGGCTCTTCTAACGGGAAGCTAACGATTTGACTGGATCTAGTACATCTTACTTTCTTTTTTCTTTTTTTTTTTTGGATTTGCATAGTGTGTATTCTACTAATAGAAGGCTGATGTCTATCGTACGACTGTAGTAAGTTAAGAGAAGACTGTAGTAGTATGTGGGGTTGCAAGTGCAGCCCTAATGCACCTGTCCATACTACGCTGCAGGACCATACTATCGTGCATAATGCGGCACCCAAAGAAGAGATGTACCTGACACATAGTACCGTATTTTAAAAGCTTAATTGAAGTATTACGTGAAGTAGTTGTTCTTTAGTGTGTTTCTCTTACAAGGTAGTATCCATCTCAAGTTGCTCGGAAAACATTCCTCGTGTAGGACATTCTCTACACCTTACGGCCCCTGTTGGCGCAGACAAAATCATTCGCTGCGTCTCAAAGGTTCTTAACCAAAAACATTCACTTACAGAAAATTTGGAACGCATTCATGTATTTAGATAAGCAACAATTTCATATGTAAAGTATTAGGGAAATTGTTGTTTAGAAGGACTTTAAATGTACACCCTACCTGTCATGAGCCTATCCTGAGTCTTTTTATGATATTTCTTCATTTCTTGTTAGTCAAAAAACTTCAGTATTTTTTTTTTTTTTTTCTGCTATTTTTCTATTTTTCTATTTTGCAGATTTGCTTAATGATCAGCATCTTGACCTGGGTTACAGGTTTCGTAGTCCAAAAGCTTGAAAATCTTCCAGATACCAAAGGCAATAACAGCACCCAAAGCAGGACCAACCCAATAGATCCAGTGGTAGTTAGGGAAACTCTTAGCGGCAACACATGGACCGAAAGATCTGGCTGGGTTTAATCCAGCACCGGTGTAGTAGACACAAATCAAATGTCCAAGGAAAAGAGCAATTCCAATGGCAAATGGAGCCATGAAGGTGGCCTTGTGCTTTTCAACAGCCATGAATAACACAGTGATACACAAGAGAGCAGTACCAAAAGCTTCAATAAAGACACCTCTGGACTTGGAGCATCCACCGCCAAGGCCGTTGGCAAAAGCAATTGGACCTGGAGTCATAGCGGAAGCAGCACCTGCAGCAGCCATACCGGCAATCATTTGAGAAAGCATCATCAAGGCACCTCTGATAGGTGGAACGGCACCAGCCAAGACAAGAGTCAAAGTAACAGCTGGGTTCAAGTTACCACCAGAGACTCTGAAAAAAAGGAAAACACTAACCATGACACCAAAACCGAAACCAAATGAAATCATAATCAAATTGCATTGGGTCAGATCCTTTAGTTGGGATAGTTGGATCTTGGTTGGCAATCTGGGCAATGACAAACGCAGTCCATAAGAAAATGAAAGTACCAAAGAATTCACCGAGGACAGCAATAGCATGGTTCTTCAAGGCAGAAGCGGATGATGCGCTTTGTCTTGGTTCATATTCTTCGAGCTTTTGAGCTTCTTGGTCAATTACAGGTTCTTCGACAGCCATTTTGAAATATTTGAATGTATGCACAGATCAGTCTTTAGATACCTACAATAAATACAAGGAAAAAAGAGAAAGTAAAAATCAACTGTTTCTCTCCAGTCTGAATCGGGTAGATTGGTGTTCCTTTTATAATACAAGGCTGGAAAGAAAGAAAAAAAAATGAGCTTTCCCAATTGAATCAGATGAGATTACTCCTGATACAGCGATGGCGCATGCTGGTACGTTTCTGGATGAAATGTGGGAGTGAAAAAATAAATCAGAAACAATAAGAAGAGAAAATGCATGCATGTACTGCAGGAGAGAAAAGGTCCAAATGTGGGTGAAGGATCATCGAGAGCTAAAATAGGTGTCGAAGAGCAGATTCACAAATGAAGTGCTATGGATAATGGGGAAAGCAAATAGAGCCTAGCTACCAGCTGCAAGACTTGCCTGGGAATTCCTACTCGGGTCATTCTCATATTATCAAAATTGAGAACGTTTTGCAGTATAATTAGAACTTGAGCATACCGTGTATTGTCCCTTTCGTTCTCTGTGAGGTTATTCTACCTTCCACATCGGTGCATCATGCACCACATTAGTTAATAATCTGGAATACACCCCTTTGATCAGGAAATATCTGTACGAATTTGTATTGTGTGAAATATTATTTCCTGGCACCCTCCTGGCTTCACGAGATGATGACATTGTTTCAAGTTCTTTTATTAGACTTTTAAATAGAAATTAGTGATGATCATGCTTTGTTTTGGTTTTCAGCTTATTGGTATTCCATCAGCCAGCCTCTGGTTCCAAGTAAAAGTCATGGGACAAAGACTATACGTTTGGTTCCAAATATAGATAGCCCAAATGCAAGGAAAGAAAGAAAATATTATCGGGCAGAGGGGTCTTGGTTGAACGTTATCATACAGTGTGCAATAAGCTTTTCGATCTAAGGTCAAGCATTTATTTCTCCAAACCATTTCTCTAGCACTACTTTACGATGTCGCCTCAGAGGTTTTATCCCTCGTTTTGTTCCCCATTTCTGAACAATCAGCGTGCAATAGTTACCTAAATGAAGAAAAAGGAAAGGCTTACAGTGTTAGAAACGCCAACGCACGAACCTTTCAAATGCGGTAGTACTTCTAAAGCATGACAAAAGCATGGCCAAATGTGGAATAACGTATACAATGAGTTCTAGATTTCCAGTGCTTGCCCCCTCGACGAATACAGAAACAATATCCATACGTACAGGAAGCAGTGCAATCGATGTGCGGTTGGGTGGTTCAGCACGCCTACTTCGAGGGCTCTGTATTACAGTACTTCTTTCATCGAGGATGTGCCTTTTCCACTGTTCGATGAAAAAAAAAATATTCGGATATCAGAGATTTTTCGAGAATTTATTTAAACTTTATCCCTTTCGTAAATAATTGTTAATTTTGCTGGAGTTTCATACACCAATTATGCACCTCGTCGGATATAGAAGCATTTTTGGACCAGATTTAAATAAACAACGGGAAAAAATAAGCTAAAAAAATCCACCACCTGCGATTTAGGTAGCCTTATGGCTAGTGGGTGATCGCCGTTAAATGCATCACTCTATCCAAGAGATTATAATGCCTTAATTGGTTACGTTAAAGCCGCAAGTAAGTATTGTTATGAAATGCAAGGGAGGACAGTAAGAATATTTTGGAAACTTTCTATTTTTTAAGGCTTGTTGACTCTTTCTAGTGAAATATTTTTAGTAAAGAAGTAAGTTTTGCGATGAGCATATTTTTTGGGAAGGGAATGCATGTTGGATCAAGAAGGTTTGCGATGAGGTACGCCTAGGTAGGCCTTAGAAGAAGGCATCGAGGAGGACCCATAAGAGCCTAGTAGGCGTTACAACGAGTTTTAGCCTGTTGAAAATGCAGTACATCAAGAGTGCCTCTCACACTCTTTCCTTTTTATCAATTGTATTTTTTTTTTATTTTTAATGCATTTCTTTTTCTTTTATATATTTTTTTTTTATTTTGCACTGTGAGCCTGCACTGTTTTGTATTTGAACCGGAGAACTGTTGTGGACAGTCGAGAAACTTGCTTGGGCGTAGAGCTTCTAAAATATATCAACTGATGTTTATGCTTGTATGCCTTTCCTAAGGAAATAAGCTAACGATTCTAATTATCCGAGGGCGCTAAACCAAACAAATCTCATCGCATGCATAGTGTGTACTTTTTTTTTGTCTTGGTTCTAACGTTTTCTTCGTACATTTGAAATGGCAGAAATTCACTTTATTTTTTCACTCTGGTGACACTTGGGCCCCACCATCTCTCTCAATTTTCCTCGATGTTGCAGCTGAACTGCACAGAAAGCCAGTGAATCAGTACTACGAAGCCTTCTCTACCTCAAATTGTCTAAAAGAGGACGGTTCCAAATCCTTGGGAGGTATTTTATTGTGAATATGAGGTAGGCTCTTGATTTCTGAGCCATGCCAGTTTGTAGATCTGCTCTAATTTGACAAGTGCATGGAAAATACATGAGTACTCCACTTGGAACCTTGACATCAGGAAGTGAGAACTTGACAAGATTTCTTTCGTTCTACATCATAGAGCATATCTGACCTCCCCCTCTAGCACCCAACCTTCCAATCTTTCCTGAGCACTCGCTTCCCTGCCCCATACACTGCCAATAGCTGGTGTGGAACACTCTCCAGTGCAACCCACATGGTCGTGCGCGGCCCAATATGCAGTCGTTATTTATCAATCTCAGAAAAGTTTACAAGCAGTAGAAGTGAAGAAGAACTGGAGTTGAAACACACAGCCATACGGCGAACGGAAAGAAATATATTCACTGTGTACATGCAATGCCTTCACATTTCCCATCACCGTTCGGATCGAAGCATTTATTCCGGAAAAATGGCACCATTAAGCCTAGAGATACTAAAGTAGAGGAAGTTGCAAATTCGAGTCGATCCACTTCGACATTTGCAACACCAGCAGACAATTCAAAGCAAGTAGATGACTTAGAATCTTGGATTGATCGAATAGAGTTACGAGCGAAGTCTGCACTAGAACAAGAGAAGCAGAGCACGACTGCGTTTTATGAGCAATTGCGGTTTGAGAAGCAATCTGAAGAGTTGAAGAACAGAATTTTCACTGATGAATTCGACAAGTTGGAGAAAATGATAAAATCGGGAGAAGAGAGAGTAAAGCAGGAGCACAACTTAGAAAATTCAGTACATAAAGCATCCTTTGAAGAGGAAGAAGAGAGTACTGAAGAAGAAGAGGAAAAAGAAGAGGCTGAAGATCTGGATGACGTAGTTGAAATAATCTCATCGGAAGACGAGGAGGAAGCAGTGGAGGCAGAGGTAGGTGAAGTTGAAGCGGAGAGCGAACAATATGAAGAGGAAGATGAAGAAGAAGAAGAAGAGGAGGATGAAGAGGAAGATGAAGAAGAAGAAGAAGAAGAAGAAGAAGAAGAAGAAGAAGAAGAAGAAGAGGAGGATGCAGGTGAAGAAGAGCAAGAACGAGAAGAAGACGAAGAAGTATATGAAGAACAAGAGCTTGTTGCACCTCAATATTCCCAATTCCCACAAGAGCACTCACAAGGTTATGCTGACGACGAAGACATAGAAGAAATAGAAATCATTGAGTCAGAGGAGGACCTGCATAAATATGACGAAGAAGAAGCAGAAGAAGACGATGAAGATGAAGAAGAGCATGCATTTTATGACGATGAGAATGATGTGGATGTTGAAGCGGAGGATGAAGATAGTCAGCAACATTACGAAGAAGAGAGACAACTGGACCATTTTAAAGACCAGCGTAGTCAGCTTGTGAATGTCCAAGAAGAATATATACAGCGTCCGTTGGAATCGCCCACAAATACAGCATTTGATCTAGAGCATTCTTATCGAACACCACATCACGAAAACATAACTTATAACGTTCGTAGTGGTCGACCTCGTTTGATTGACCATATGCCAAGGGATAATGTATTCGAAGAAGATAACGATGACGAAGATGTGGATGATGAGTATGCTGACGAAGACATAGAAAGATTGGAAGTAGACCATAACAATGGCATTCACTTTGAGGAAGAAGAAGGTGATGCTGATGAAGACGTAGAGGAAGAAGATGAAGAAGAAGAAGAAGAAGAAGAAGAAGAAGATGTCGAGCAGAGTGAAGCTGATGAAGATATAGTAGAGGTTATAGAAGATGATGAAGAGATGGATGAAGATGGTTATGACCGAAAAGAGTATGCAGATAGAATGGAAGAAGATTATCTGGAGGAAGAGCAAGAAAATCGCGAAGCGTATACTCAGGATGATGGAGTAACGGACCCACAGCTACTTTCCGATTTATTGAGCTTTGCTCAATCTGCTCTTGGACCAGAAATAGTATCAGATAATGTTTTTGATTCTGCAAATGACACGTTTGATAAAACAGTTATGGAATATCAAACTGCAAATAATACTATGTTAGAAAATTCAATAGATCTTGCACAGGAAGAGAGCAAGATACTAGAAAATGAAGAAGAAGCTGATGAAGGTACTGGAAATGACGAAGAAGAAAAGTTACCTCACACTGGGAATAGCGGTACAATCGAAATAGAATCGAAAGAAGATACCGCTGGCGATTTAACCTCACCAGCGGATCTAGATGGCCACCCCATTAATGAAGAGGAAGCTGGAGTAGATATGCATGTCCCCTCGTCGGTGGAAGAAGTTGATCGCGAACACGAAACGAATGATGATGACAGTGTCGATATTGACTTACTGGAAGCTCCTATTTTCAAGACGGTACCTCTGGAAGAACCGGAAGAAGAATTGAACAAATTAAGGGAGATCGAATCCAAATATGGGTTGAAATTGAGCTCAGTTCCAGACTTGGAACACGAAGTTCTGAAGCGTAGACTGTTGAGATCCACACCATTGCATGACAGCCAAGACGATAGTTATAAGGTCATAGGAGAACTCGAAGACGACACACTTTATCATGATGCAGAAGAGTTAGCTCATGATATTCAAGAAGACATCAAAGACGAAATAGGAGAACTCGATCAAGTAAATGGAGAGGGTTTAAACCAAGATCAGGAGGTCAACCAATCTGAAGATGTCACTATAAGTGAGTTATATGATACAGTACTTGAGAATGAATCTCTTGAAAATGAGTTTGTAGAGGAAATCAGCCATTCTAATCTGCTATTAGTAGATAACAAAGACCCTGAATTTGAGGACGCCATCGAAGGTTTAGCCACTGAAGAAGGTCTGCAAAGTAGTGATGTCAATGAAGCCAGCATATATGAAGAACCTGAGGATCTTCCAGTAGAAGGTGAAAATATGGAAAAGGAACTTAACAGCGAAATTTCTATGTCTATAGATGCTGAAGACACAGAGAATTTTCTTGCATCTGAGCCAAACCTAGAATTGGAGCAAAATATGAGAAGCTCGATGAATATTCCCATTAGTTCCGCATTACATGAAGAAGAAGAAGAAGAAGAAGAAGAAGAAGAAGAAGAAGAAGAAGAAGAAGAAGAAGAAGAAGAAGAAGAAGAAGA